>JAZDUH010000157.1:22660000-22675000 GCA_036419115.1 Scarus forsteni | reverse complement strand
CAGTGAGGAGGGGGTCGATTTATTTATATAGCGGCTGTTTTTCTTTTATTGAGGATTTGTTAAGGGTTTATTGAGAGTTTCAGGTTTTGTTCAGGCTGGGTCACAATTGGACAGCTGGCCTTAGTCCCTCCTCTCTGCCTGGGAGTAGGCTGAGCTAAAGTTTGGTTTGGTTGAGGTGACATGCACAGTATAGAGGCGTCCATTGCAAAGCATCAAAATGTTCCGAAAGCTCCTCTGACAACAAAACAGTTGACATCACATCCAGTTCTTTTTTTATTTATTTATTTATTTTTTTTACCTTCTTTTAACCAGGAAGTCCCATTGAGATTAAAAATCTCTGTTACAAGAAAGACCTGGCTGAGGTAGCAGTCAATGACCTTTGAGAGTCAGCTACACTTCTCTGTCACCACACTCTTAAAGATCCTTTAAAATTTTCTCAGCAAATCAGTGACACTATCTTTAGCTGATTTTGGAGGTTGTTCCATGCCCAAGGTGCTCTGTGAGAAAAGGCAGCCTTTCCAAGATCTGTAAGAGCTTGGGGAACTGTAAAGAGCAACAGATGTACAGTATATAAAGGAAACTTTAAAGCCCACCACTCACTAACAACACTGTGCACTGGGTTATTAATATGCCTGCATGATGACTGTCATTTAGCTTAGTTCAGAAGGATTTGACTTAAAACAGAGCACGACTTGACTATTTCTTCCTGGAAGAATACATTTAAATGTACTGTATATATCTTTAATATCACCATTTAACGAAAAAAATATACACTTTGGCCCATATTTCCCAGCCATAGCTTGATGACCATTTTTTAACAGGGAAGTAAAATCAAACTAATACGACTTCAGAGCTCACCGATTTATAGGTTTCATTAAAACTGTTTTCTTTATTAATTACTTTAGTTACAAAGGTGACTCAATGGGGTCTCTAATGTGTCAGTTGCTCTTAAAATTTAAAATATGAAATCTGAGAATTTGCTAGAAGCATGACACATGGTAGACTTTCTGTCAGGAAGTCCAGAGTCATCCCAGAGGGAAGCTTGATTTACATCACCATGACACACTGCACCAGATACAAGGGGGCCCAGGAGGTCATGGAAGGTCCTACATTTGTTGAGACAGGCAATAATCATGCTTCAATCATTTTGTCTGATCCAGGCATGAGTCACGAAGGGGAGCTTGTATGGATTCCAACTTGTTTCAAAACCAACTAAAGCTCTGCATAGGGGCTTCAATGTTGAAGTTGCACTTAAAAATAAAAAAAAAAATAGATCAAACTTAAAAAAAAACAACTTACATTTAAAACTGCTGACTGGGACCAGGAAAGTTAGCCTTAATCAAACAATCTGATTTTTTATAACATCACAGCAGAAACATGGCCCCATTCTAGTCAGGGCAGGGCAAAATAACCTTAAATGGAGGCAGATATTGCATCCCAAATTGATAAAAAAAAAAAACAATTCTGCAGGGCCCCAGACTAACTTTTCGCATTGGTTGCTACGGTGCACCTACAAAAATTTGAAGGTGCACCAGCACAAAAATAAGGTGCACCTAAATTTTTCAGTGTCACCTTTAAAGCCATGACTCCGTAACTTTAAAAAGCATTTATATATTTAAAACAAGAATAAGATGTAAAGAAATACTTGTTTTATTTGAAGCAAAATAATTTATTAAAAGGAAAAACAAAGCGTTTAAAGTGTTTTGTGCTTTACTGAACTGAAATTTAAAATTTCAAACTCAAACATCTCAAGTTAAATAAAATATTTCAAATTCAAAGAACTAATGTTTAAGGTGCTAAACTGCACTGAAAAATGAAATAAATATTCAGATTTTAACAACCAGCAACATAACATTTACTGGATGGTCTTATTCTCCAATAAATTTGAACCCAGAATAAGACTTCTCACACTATAGTCAATATTTACAAAACTGAAACTAAGATAAACAATAAAAAACAATTCTCAAACTAATTTATGAAAACAACATTTAAGGCAAAACATTTTATGACTTTTTACTTTATTTCTTTCTCTTTTGTTGGCTTTTTTTTTTTTTTTTTTTTTAATTTACAGCCCAACTTAATGTACAGTCAGGGGCTGTCAGTCAGGTCATTTGTCCTCAGTGGGCGTGAACACTCATCTCTGTGCCTGTGACTGAGAAACTCCGCCCTTAACGGGAGAAAAGACAGCAAATATAGATGTTATATTAAAATTTACTTTGTTTTACTTGTTATTGTTAATTATCAGTTATCTGACAGTCTCTATGATGAATTCGGCAGAGCTTTGTTGCTTTTTCAGAGTTACGCTCCATGCTGAAATCTGACACCACAGTCTGGGCTCATTTGCATGCTAACAGCTGATTGGATGATTACTGAGGGCTGTGTGTGTGCGTGTGTGTGTGTGTGTGTGTGTGTGTGTGTGTGTGTGTGTGTGTGTGTGCTGGCCCTGCTGTAAAACGAAGGAACAGAGGAAGCAGGCGCGGTGTTTTGTCCGTTTTAGTGGATTTTCCGCAACTGCACTTACTTATAACAACTTTAATAGGCTGTATTACGTTTGTAGGTATATTGAAACGTGCTTTCTCAACTTCTAAACTTTTGATTTGAGAGTGTGTGAGGGAGAGAGAGAGAGAGGGAGAGAGAGAGATGATGGGCTGGCGGCAGAAGTCAATGTCTTCAGCCGGGGGGCCCAGGTGCACTGGTGCGATCAACAAAAAATGTTAGGCACACTCTTACAAATTTTGGTCGCACTCTCGAGCCCTGATTCTGCCAAATAAGCTGTACTTTTGTAAGGTGACCTTGAGTGCCATAAAAGGCACCTTGAAATATAATGTATTATTATTATTGTTATTATTATTATTATTAATGTGAAGGCCAGGAATGGTTTCGGGATGGCAGGTAGAGGTTAAGAGGCAGGGCAAAACTTTTGGGGTGTAGACTGATATCTCCTGGGAATTCTGTCTATTGGGCAAGTTCGCTTTTTTAAACAGGGGACATATTTCTGCCATTTGAAGCACCTCTGCATAATACATTCAGAGGCAGAGAAAAGGTAAGAGTGGCAAGTCTTTTTCAGTTGTTCTTAAAGGGTAATTTCAAAGACACAAAAAGTGTCACTGCTCCAACAATTACTATAGCGGTCTTGGCAGCCTGTTCCCACCTTTGAGGGAATCTCACTTGAAAATGGTGGTCAATGAAGTCAGTAATGCACAGCAGATGACCTGCAGGAATAAGAAAGCTTCAGCGATTAGGAAAGGTGCCAAATACATCCAACTGTGCTTCATTATGTGTGAGCGTGTTCTAAATTAAAATCTAATTTAAGATAGCATGAAGATAAAAAAAAAATGTGTTTCATTTCTCCAATTTGCACAACTATTCTATTCCATTAGACATGTAATTTCTGCTCATCAGACACTGGGTGCAATTGGTGCCCCAAAGGAGAGCTTTTCCATTTAAAGTAATTAGTCCTGCGGAGCAGGAATGAGCAAGCATGCAAGCATGTGTGCGTTTTACTGCACACATGGGTGAGAAAATGAAGAAATGGAGAGAAAAATGCAGAAAAAGAGACGCAAGACTGTGATAAGGAGACACTTAATAATTTTCTAAATAATTACTCCACTCTTTAAAAATCCCAGTAAGCAAATATCCTTGGACAACACCATATTCCTGTGACCGTCTCCTCTCCTTTAAAGTTCTGCTGCCTCTTTGTACACCATCACAATCACTCACAGTTGACACTAACAGAACCTTTAAATGGCGCCGTAGTGTCAGCGTCCCCGCAGACACAGCGAGATCAAAAGCACAGGATTGAAGAGCCAAAGAAATGAGGTCCTGCTGAGACGACCTGACTGCTGCCTGCTCACTTACAAAGCTTATTAGACTGACTCACCATGTGGATGTCATGCCCATTTACCAGCATCCAGAGGCTGCGAGGCAGGGAGCGTGGTGGGTGGTGGTGTGCTGGTCTTTGTACTCGACCCAGCAGCCTCTGCTCTGATTGGAATGATTGTGTTCTACTCTGTATGAGCTTTCACTGATCACACCTTGTGACTCATGTTTTGTACAGAGAGAATAAGCTGAAATTGTCTTGATTTTCAAAAGAGAACTCCCCAAACAGCCCTTACAAGGAAAAGTCCTCTTCATAGACCACAAAAGCTCTGCCGCGTTGACAAGAGAGTCAAAAAAATGTAAAACAACAAAAAAAAAAGAACCAGCCAAGCAGAATTCTTACTGGACAAAACAATAAATTGTCCTTTTGTGTCAAAACACATGTTTCTGAACATTCAAGTCAGCTACAGTTTATATATAGCTTAAGTTATAATATAATATGTTTCACAGATCTAATCATCTAAGTACATTAGGAAATAAATAAATGGCAAAGAAATATCTATTTGCTTGCTTCTATGTAATATAACAATACAGGCCCCAGGTCAGTCTGCTGAGCCGCCCCTGCTGACAAACTTTATAAGCAATACAGTCACAAAAAAATCCATCTCATATTATAAAGCTGCTTTAATCTACAAATACAAGGGTTTTGCTTAATTTGGCTTTGAAAATGTTAAAAGTTAACTTTAACTACTCAAAGAACATGGGTGAGATGCTATGGTTCCTCAGAGGGCCGCATTACTGTTATGATCATTTCCAGAGGGTAAAATTTATACATGTTGACTGTACTCCAAAGTCAATATTTAAATGATTTAGAATAACTAAAGTGACAAAAATAACTTTTTAAAATCAAATTTATCCTACAAATAGTAATGTGTGTAAACTCAGATGAAAGTAGTCATGTTTAATTTAGTAAACCACGATATTCAATCAGTTGATAAGGTTTTTTTGGCAACAAAGAAAACGAGCTGATTGTATCTTATATAGCTGATTATATGATTATGTCTCTAATTTCCTACAAAGAACTTCACATGGTCTAATAATAAAAAAATAACATTTTTGTTTTCCGTATTTTTATGAATGAATTCATTCTATTTTTAACTTTTTGTTGCTTTTCAAAAACGACCTATGGACCCTCAGTGTCCCTTCAGCTAGAAGCTGCTGTTCTGGTCCACAGAGCAGCTGCATTATTTGGTGTCAGCCATCGGTATCAATTCAAACTCAGGATCATCATCTGTGTGGCTGATAACGCCAAAGACAAACTACAAAGTAGAAGACAACATGAAGACTGGATTCTGCCCCTTGCCTCACTGAGGGCCTGTTGTCCTCTTTCGGGAGAATCAGCGATTTTGGCCATTTTTGGGTGCTACCTACGTTTAGCTGTGTTGCTCATTCCATGTATGCAGGGTCCTTATAAGCTGTACCTCGTAGTAGAGGCGACCAATTAGGCTTTCCAATATTACTAAATACAATACCAAATGGTATTACTGAAGGGAAGAAATATCTTAACAAATATTTCTAAACTTTTTTGAGGAGTATTTTTAAAAGCTATTTAACTCTTTAAGACCCAAGGCCATAGATTATAGCCAGAAAATTCTAATTTTTTGGAGCTGAAATGTTTGTTTCACTTTCTGCTAAAATCCTAAAAATATAAAAATGTCCATAAAATTCAACATAAAGAATTGTAAAGAACATAAAGAATTTTCCCTATCTCATTTGATACATTAGGTGTTTTTGGCAACTGAGAATCCATTTGAGGACATTTTTATCATTTATCTGATTTTATTCAGGTGTTTTTTTTGTAATTTGTGGATCATATTGAGTAGATAGATGTAGATATGTGTATAGATATATCTATACATATAAAAGTATGTATCAAATGTGATACAATTGGCTTTATAGGGTTAAGAAAAACAAAGACAGGCAGCAAATGGCAGTTTGATCATTAAAATACGGTTTTAATATGACCATAATAACATTCAATAATTTAGGGAAAAAAATTCTATTACAGTTTGTGAAGTTAATGGGCTCTAATTTCGTGGCGCAGCGCAGGGGGCGCAAGCCTGGCGCACCCCATGCAGTGTTAATTTCGTCCGGCGCACCGCTGTGCGCTGCCAATCTGACAATTTGGTAGACCGTCTGCGCAGAGGTGGGTGTGACGGCGCACCAATGGGAGGTGATGGCGCACCAGGGGGAGGTGTCGGCAGATTCATGTTGGCGCAGTGACAATTTCGTGCCAAAAACAGTGCAGAAAGTGCGCTGAAAGCTCGCCAGCTGCAACCTGGTCTAACCTCGGCGCAGGGCGAAGCGCAACCTCCGCAGCTGTAATTTGGTGACAAGCGCACATGTGCGCACGCCTCAGAGGCAGGTTTCCAAAGTGTCAGGCACATTTTAATGCAATAAACAATCACAGCAAACACTATTTAATGTCCCCGTCCGAACCAGCATATACATTTGTATCTATATTAACTGTCCCGTCACATCTGATGTCGGGTTAAAGCTGTTTGTCATAAAGAAACTTAACCTGACGGCAGCTGTTTGATGCACATCTTACAAGTCAACAATAAACACCCTTTACATCTGATACTGAGTATATATCTGGCTTCTCTCATTTCATTAAATTCAAAGAAAAAAAGGAGAAAAGACGGAGAAAAAAGAGAGAAAATAAATGTATGTTACTCTGGATGTACCTGTTATTTCCCAAATTCCTCTATTTTAGTCATTATTTTTAATGTGATCTAAAAAGATGGAGAACACAAGGAGGATGAGGAGGAGACACCGGTAGAGTATACAGTATATCACTAAAGGCTCTGCTATTTGGCGATGACAAACCAGGAGTGCAGGTGGATCACAAGCATTATGAATGGATAAGACAGCGGGTGTGAAACTGCCTCTTATTTTTTTTTACTATTAATGACAAAGGAACAGATTACATCTGTTCCGGGAGCTGGCCCACACAGTGACGCGCATCCTGGCCTCCGATGTGCGCCCCGCGGCTCTAACCTTCTCCGCTACCGGGTCTTTCCAGCACACTGTGCCTGCTGTGGCGGGGATCATTCAGACCAATCAGAGTTGCGCCTCGGCCGCAGCGCATTTAAAGGCAAGGAGAGGCAGTCATTTGATTGGTGAAGACAGCTGTGTCAAACCCATTCACACCTCCGTCTCCTCCTCTCTCGATATGCGCTGAGGAGGTGTGGATGCGATGGTCTGGGATGGTCTGCGCCATGAGTGCGCCTCTCTTGGCACTGCAGGAAACTTGCAAAGTGCGCTGGTCACACTCTATCTGCGCGGCGAAGGCTGGCGCAGGGCAGGTGCGCCTGCGCTTGCACCTAGTCTACGAAATTCGAGCCCAATATCTTCATTACAGCATAAAGCAGAACATGTACCCCCCTCTGTAAAAGCAGATGTGCCATCATTGTGAGTCTTCTGGACTTTTCTCTTCAGCTTGGACTACATGGTAATGGTGTTTATAGTGACTTTTGTTGCTTTTGCCTTGGTTTCTGTTGAAAATGTCCTTTTCACTCACATGTCTAAGAGCCTCCATTTTTCTTAGGGCACTGTGTTTCTGAACTTTAAAAACATCTTGTGCATTGCCTTCTCAGAGGTAAAGTCTGAGTGTTAGATGAAATTCTGTTCAGCTCTAACCTCTATTTAACATCAAGTAACAACAAGTCTTAGAGTCATGATGGAGTTCAAGAACCAAGTGATTTCTTGAAATTGTGTTTATATATACAGTTATTTTCAGGCATTTGTGGTCAATGCATTACACATACAGAGAACTCTTCCTCCATATTGGAAAAAGCACTTTGCAAACACTCAAAGTAATAAAACAATCCTGCCACTAAAAGCATTCGACAATATTCATACAATAGAAAGCATTTGAAAAGTTCTACTTGTCTAGGTTAATGGTTTATGAAAAACGCTTCATAAATTCAAGGGGCAAAACAGGGAATTCTCTTTATAGGTGTAGTCAGCGATGTGGGAGAAAACGAGAAGAGGGTTTGTTGATATTCGAATTTAGACCCGCCTCCCGAAAGCTGATGGATGTGCATCGTCATGGAAACGGCCGTAGAAACTGCGTAGCTGACGTAGCTAAGGAAACCCCGACTGGTCAGACAACTCGACTGCCATTATTGAAAACATCACAACAACAGTACATTTTGGCAGATAAGACAATAAGATGAATGCCCGACGGCTGTTACTGTTATGTGAAGCACCACAAAGCTAATGTTGCTTAGCTTACCTATCCAGCAGATGGACGGCGACATCCGCGTCTGTTTTCAGGTCTTTCAATTGGCGGTGTTCCCTCCACCGTTGGAAAGCAACACCAATACTGACCCAGGTCTTCGCTCTTTCATGTTCATAGTCCTTCTTTTCCACTTTTCACCCCTCTGACCTTTTTCTTTTGGGCTGTTTTCAGCCATTGCTACCGCAACTATTGTATCTCACTCTTACGCTAACTGCGCACGCTGCGCAAACTACGACTCCCCCTCCCCCCTCTGTCTGATCTGCGCATGATTATGATCGCCCCCTGGATGTGTGGGGGGGTTTACTTTGTTTTGGTAACTCGGCCCGAGCCACAGTATTTACCAGCTGAAATTCAGAGTCACGGCTGTGTATTGAGACCAGATTTTTTTTTCAACATGCTGTCAGTGGGGACATTTTGTGGATGGAGAGGAGACATATGGTGAATTTGACAAATACTGCATTAGATTAGAGGATAAGAAGATCGCTGAGTACCCATTTAATTCTATAGGTTTTTCTCTTAGATGTGTTTGCTTGGTCCAAATAATTCTATCATGAGTGAACAAGCTATTCCATCCATTGAAATCAGAACACAGAACCAATTTATTCAAGGTCATTTTCACTCATACATCATTCAAGAGAATTCTTCCTATACAAGAGGGCATTTTGTACACAGCATGGTTCGTTTAAATGTCAACACAGCAAATTTTGGTACAAACAAAAAAGCTCACCTGAAAGAGGTGGTCTTGGCTCGTTTCAAATTGAGTCGTGGAGCGTTTTGTTTGCAGTGAGGACACGAATGACCCAGGAACCAACATTAACTGGGTGACAACTTTATAAACCGCAGTAGTAGTGTTTATAACTACATAATAGCTACCAGACTGATGACAGTATACTAATTAATAAATTGTTTATGATCCTTCACTTCACTATCTGTGCACAGGCATGACATACAGTGAAAATAAAACAGGTTAACATTACTCACTGCCTCTGCAGAAGATCATCACAGGACTCAACAGCATTCGCAGACTGTATAAGTAGGGGTGCCAAATTATTGTGTCAATCGCGATTAATTAGCTACAGTCACGATTAGTGCATTATGCTTTTTAATCACTTTAATCTCATTTTAGTCTCATTTCTCTGTTTTGGTATTTTCAGAGGGCGGAACCTTAAAATACCAGAGCAGCTGGTGATTAGACAATCAATCAGTCTTCTCATCACACTCTTCACAAGGAATCACATCAAGCCACAATATGATGTAGCAGCTTGACCCTGTTGTTAGCCGTTAGCTTAAAGTTAGAGAATTTCAGTCCTGAGACAATCATCTTATCTTACATTAAATTATACCACATAGAAGTGTCATCTGCCACTCACATGTGACATGAATCTCGTCAAAGACAAATCCCACCAAGTTCTCCGGTAAAATTTGAAGAGGGCAGATTTCATGTCGTAGGGTAACCATGACTACGGCATCGTTCATGCGGCTTTCCACATCTCCCTATGTGTCCCAGCAGTGGGGAAGAGGAAAATCATAACTGCCCATAAGACAGCTTGAGGTTATGTTTACCTTTTAAAGGAGAGATCAAGTCCATTTCTGATAAAACTGCAGATCTTGCAGCATCCATGGAGACCACTTTTACACGCCACTGTTGTTTTCAAACATGCAGTCACTTCCTGTTGTCGACACATCCGCAGCTCCCGCCTCTGTCCCCTGATTGGGCCGTTAAATTTGAAGAGTTTTTATGCATTGGGCTTCTTGTGCTTCCGTTTTTTGGGGGTGGAGACCAATCTTTTGATCTGCCACAATAATCTAATGAAGTTCAATGAAAATACCTCAAGTTGAGGCTTTTTTTAAAAACAAATTTTCAAGTGTGATTAAAAAAGCGATTGATTAGATTAATCAATTACAGGTCATGATTAATTAATCTCTCCATTTTTTTAATCTGACAGCACTATGTATAAGTACAGCTATCAAGCAGGAGGATTTAACCCTTTAAAAGCTGCTCTCTGTCTTTGCCACATCACTGATAGTATCTCGACTGATGCTACAGCAGGAGTTACATTGTGAAAAGTTCCCATGCTAGCTGGTGACCCGTATGGACCGCCTGCAAAGGTTAAAAGCCCTCTTCTTCATGCAGTTTGTTTACTCTCATAAAGCAAGACTTGTGCTCCATTGATGAATTTGTTCTTGAATATAATCTTACATAGGACATTTAACTGCTGACTTTATTATTACCACATTTTTGTTCTGTGGGTAGTTTAACCTGATGGCTTTCTTCCCACAATGCACAGCATGACGTACTCATAGGAACAGTGGCAGTGATGTTGGGGCAAAATCCCCTTCAGCTGAACTCAGATTGCAGTGTGAAAATAATCCAAAGGAAATATTCCCTTTTGTAGTTATTGTTTTTTTCTTATTGAATCAGAACAAAGCAATCAAGCTGTCGCTGTGAAAACTGCCTTTCAAATTTCAATTTTGCACACTACTTTTCTCCCAAACTGACTCATCCATCTTCACCAAGCTCAGCAGTGAGCTACACAGCAGACATGTGCCACCCTCTTTACACAAGGTGTTGTCAGCTGCCTCCTTTCACCTGCCAGGGAGGAACATCACCAGGAGGGCTGGAACACAATCATGTCCCACAGTTCAACTCCTCAGTTTGATGGCAACAAGGTCGAACTCACACGCTCACGCAACAGGGAGTAATCTCTTGAAAAGTACCCTCAATATGAAGCAACCATGTAACATTTTCACACTCAGTGATTAGACAAATCTATCTGGTAAAAGGAATAATTCTAAACGAAGTGAATTAATATCACACACTGTTACTAAAGCTCACATCCCTAACACGTTAGTGGATATAATGTCAGGATTCTGTAAGGATGCATAAGGTAACAAAAGAAAACATCTGTCATAAAAGGACACATAAGTTAATAGATATAAGAAAGGACCCAAACCCTTACCGATAAATTAAGATAAACAAGTCTAACAGAGACCCAGGGTTGTCTTTGTCTGCCTGAAGTGTTTCTTCTCTTCCAAAAGTGAGGTTGACAAAATTGTCACTCTGTGAGATTTATCCACTACAAAGTGGACTTCCTGATTCATGTAAGATCACCCCAAAATGTTGTGCAAGCTCACATTGCCAAATAGTCCTGTCACAACATCAATACTTTGGCATCCATACCAGCACCAACATGGATTTCGATACTTTCCCAAATAAAAAGAAAACACAAACATGTCATTATTGAATTTAATAGAACATCTTAAAACTATAAAATGTATCATAAACAAAATAACACAAAGAAAATATTTCTACTGCACAGACAACACAATTTTAAAATAAATAAAATAAAATAAATTTGATTCAAAACACTAACATTTTCTTATTGCACTCAGACATGTGTACATTTACAGCTCTGGAAAAAAATATGGGACCGAACAGTTTAAAAGTCAATGTGAGAATACAAGTATAATATCATATAATACTATAAAATAAAATGATATGAATAGGCTACATGAACCAGAGAAAGTGGCAGCTAATTGCGATGCATCTTTAATTTTTTTCCGGAGCTGTTTTTGTGGAGAGTGAAAGGGGGCTGGCGTTACATGTTATCAGCACTGTATGTGGCTTTTTTTTTAATGGGTACGTTATTACCTGAATTTCCTTATGCAGGTCTGGGTGCTTGTCCTTCAAGTGTTTGGCCAAGTTGAAAGTGTTTCCATCCTTGGACGTTACCCGCTCAGGACACTTGGATTACAGCGCACGAGCAGTATGGAGGAATATTGCCGACTTTTTGTGGACTTTTAAGGACACTGTTCGTTCGGGCTCTTATCTAAGTCATGATATCAATGTCAGTGGACAGCGAGGATCCCCCCAGATCTCCGGCTGCATCCTAGATGTTCCAAAAGTACTCCACAGTGTTGTTCAGCATGAGGGTGAGTAGAAAATGAGGCCAAATCGTTGTTTGGGTGTGTAGTATTCCTTTAAACTGTGCACATGAGATAACAAGACACCATTTGAGTTATAAAATCACACAAAGTGACTGATGATCCCTCACTGTCCCTGCAATGTGCGTCTATCTTCATCTGTATGCTCACCTGCATACAGAGGAGTGTGCACACAAAGACGCTGAACGATTTAGAAGGGATTTAGATCAAATATTTACATGTACATAGGCTGCACTGCAAAATGAAACTGAGTGGATGGTGGCTGCATTAGATTAACTCTGTCGCCAGACTACGTAGGCTACTCGCGCATAAAATAAAAAATAAAAAAACTACTGGTTTCATCAAAGGCAACTTCAGTATACCAGTACCAATTTATTACTGGTATACTGAACATGACTAGTGCCAAACCAGAAAGAGCTTTTAAAACAGTTTTTTCTCTCATTATGCACAACTTTCCACAAAGCGCGTTTGTATTAAGTGCACACACTTCTACACAGACTTTTGAGTAATGCTTTTACTAAACGGAGGCCTCAATTTAAAGAATAGTAAGTAATGGAGGCAGCTGTGGGTGGCTGAGTCATTACGTCTTGATTCATCAGCAGTTATTTTGTTTACTTGAGAGTCCGCTGGCAGCTAGATTATTTATACCTTGTCTTTGAAGAGCCTTGAGGGTGAATTAACTCTGACTTTTAACCAAGGTTACACCATTTCAAAATAGCATCCCTACGGATGACAGACAGTCCTGCATTATAACATGTCTGGCCATGGTAGCAGCTATTAGCAACCATGGTTCTTGTCACGGGGCAGCATAGTGGCAGAGCAGGTAAATGTGTGTACCTCGCAGCAAAATGATTATTGGTTCTACCCTTTTGTAATCAGGGTCTTTATGTATGGAGCTTGCATGTTCTTCCTGTGCCTGTGTGGGTTTTCTCAGGACACACTGGTTTCCTCTCTTAGACCAAAAGCATTATGGATCAGTGGACTGGTGACTCTAAATTACCCTCAAGTATGAGTATGAATGGTAATCTGTCTCTATGAGTGGTCCTGTGATTGGATGGGGACTTGTTTAGGGTGTAAATCACTTTTGTCTAATGTCAGCTGGAAAGTCTCCAGCCCCTTGCGATCCCAAACTGGATAAGCGGTATAGATGATGGATAGATGGATGGATGTTCTTGTCATGACACCAGAGTAGGGCTGGGCATTTCCAGCAACCTCATGACATAATATGTATCTCGATATATGCAGATTGCTAACATTTACTGCGCTTTTTAATGGAATTCCTGAAAAGTTTGTTTTTTATTACAAGAAGAAAAAGAACAAGGATAGGGTTTTACATGACTCTAGGACTTAAAAAACTTACATTTAGGTCCTCAAAGATAGTAGACCTAAGTTTAAATTTGGAAAATGTGCTTCATCGTGTAGCTTGGTTTCTACTTTGAACTGTGCCATTGTACAAAGTGCACTGACAGCAACTGCCAAACTCTGAGGCAGTATCGATGCTAAAGATCCTCAAGGAGTGTGATGATATTTTGCTATGTTGATTTTTGAGCACAGGCCTTTACCAGAGCGAAGAAGACTGGTCTGCAAATATCAGAGTGATGTCTGAAACACGTCCCATGAAGCTTTGTAGAGTAAGGGGGCTTTGGCAGGCGGAAGACATTTTTCAAGCAGGACCAAAGGCCACTATCACAGCAATGAAATTACGGATAAAGAGATATATGGACAAACAACAGCAGAATTAAGAGCTCTTTCTGCAAAATGTTGATAAAGTGCCTGTAACAAAGACTCATGGACAGATCTTTAATGAGTAACATGACAGTATATTTTTGTTTGCTTCACTCGTCTCCGTGTAGCCTAAAGCTATGTGAGCTCAAGTTTATTTCCCGTAAACAGTAAGTTACTTGAGGGACTTCAGTTCGGAAAGGCATAGTACTTAAAGAGACTGTGAGGAGTTTTAAGTAATTACAAAAAAGTCTCACTTTAAGATATATGCCTGATCAAAATACACACTTTAAGATGAGTTTCATGGCATCAAAATAGGTTATCTATAAATACTATTCCTTAGCCTTCCGGTCGGGTCGGACAGGGCTGGACAGGCCTGGATACTCAACTTCGGGAACAAGACAAATAAAACGAGAGCAAATTTATATTATTGGGACATTTCTTAGAGCACCGGGCTGTAAGTAGCGATATATAGCCAGCTACAAAACTACGATACTAAGTTTTCCAAACATGCTTGTTGTCCCACATCAAAAACTACCGCTACGTAACTAGAAAGAGATACATTACTTCGTCGCTTTGCATCCCATAAGTTGTTGAAAAAAGAAGTTGTAAAGCAATACAGAGTTCTGAGGAAGTGTCCGAGCTACATGCTTTATTAGCATCACAACAAAGGCACGCTTTGGCTTGAGTCTTTTGGTGCGTTCCAGTTGTAGTTAGAAGTAGGAATATCCGAGTTCCGAGAAGGAAACTGCAACTGGAACGTTCCCCGAAGTCGGAATTTCCTACTGGGAACTCGGTGAAACCTCACCACCCCGGAGCTAACAACAGCTAACAATAGCCTGGTAGATCGGCATGTTTTTTTCCGACTTCAACTGGAATGCCGATAAGTCAGAGATGATGTCACTCCCAGTTCTGAGGTTACTGGAACGCAGCATTACGACAGTCGCCGCACGTAATAGAGTCTCCTCATAGCACCTTTAAGAAAAAAAAATTTGTCTGCTTACTGATGCGTGTGATGGCAATGGCACATCTTCCATGTGAGGAATACAGCTCTCATTTTGTGAGAGTTATAATGATACCAGAACATCACTCAGTAACTTCAGGTACCCTCATCTGTATCAGACAGGGAAAAAATGATAGCCTAACATATCTAATATTTCCAAAACCAATTTGTAATGATGAACAATATCATCTATAATACTTGAAAT
>JAZDUH010000157.1:22325000-22657500 GCA_036419115.1 Scarus forsteni | reverse complement strand
GATCTAATATCGGCAGGATCATATCATACTTTTATACTTATTTTGTAGAATGGACTTTAAGGAAAGGCTTGATTAAGTGGAATACTCAAACAGAAAACAGTAGTCAGCAAAGCAGGTTTGAGAAAGACTGATCACATTTTTTATTTATCAATGCGTTCAATAAATTTTAACCTTCAGCATTAGAATACAGTACAATTAAATAAAATAAATGAAAAATAAATAGAACGCCTTGAAAAGTAACCTCAAGAGATCCAGTAAAAAAAAAACATGTGTTTTTAAATTGCAAAATAACCACTGTGTTTAACTTAAACTTGAGCATATTCTACAACTAAAATAAATAAAGAAAAACTAAATTAGAATGGACTACTTGTATCAAAGTGCTTGTATTGAATATTTTAGATGCAGGCAGATATAATCCAATGTTTGTTTTTATTGACTGCTATTGGACCAATGTCCAGTATCCAATATTAATGTCAGATCAGGACACCCCTACTGAACAGATTAATGAAGCTTTAAAATAGCTAAAACCTAACACACAGATTTACAACAGTGGTTGGTCCAAGTGAATATTTAAAGTGCTTAAGCCTTGCAATGTCTCATCCCATCCTTTTCTGTTCTGCTGTTGGTCAAAGCAAAATAACAAACCTGGAGGTACTTAGGATTAAAAAAAACAAAATACACATGCCTATAATAAAAAAAAACATAATATGAATACATAATAACACTCTATTGAAGCAAAGAATGGCAACAGCTTTCAAAAATATTGGTACAAAATAGGGCTGTCACTTTAGTGCATTAATTAGATTAATTAATTACACCGCAAATTAATGCATTATAAAAATTAATAGCAAGATTAATCATAGCACACAAACATTTTGATATTGTCCAGCTGAAGGACCCGTACATGGCAGTGGCACGTCACTTCACACGTGTCTCTAGTCAAACCAAACAAAGCCCAGGTGACAACAGGAATGGCATATTTAAGACTTAGTCTTATTTTGTTTTTGAATTTATTTATCTATATTTGTACAACATTCATAATAATGCATCAGGCCTAATTGTTTTGCTGGATGTCCTCGACCTTTTTCTTATTTTGAATTTGATTTATGAAACACACTTAAAGTGTAATTTGAGTTGTCTGATTGAGCTTAGAATTTTCTGGACAAGTTGCCCTGACTTGGTTTTATTTAGTCACCAATAAAAATGTGGATTTACAAATGTTCACTTCTTAGTGTAATCATTTGATTGGTCCTGCACTACAATTTTATAATATCCTAGAATTCAAATTCTTTATTTGGGCACTTTAAGCAGATATGAGATTAAAATGCGATTAATTAGATTAATTAATTATAAATCCGGTAATTAATTAGATTAATTTTTTTAATTGTCTGACAGCACTAGTACAAATATAAGGAAGAAAAGGAAAAGAAAAAACACATCAACTACTCAGGATTGAAAGAGTAAGTAAATACAGCAAGATTTGGTAAGTGGAGCCTCAAATTGTGTGGATGATGATAAGGTTTGATTTCTGACTTTGTTGGTTTATTTACAGCGTGTGTTTGGCTGTCAGAACAGAGAGCATTTTTCAGACTACGCTACACCTGCAGAACAAGATATTCTTCAAAATCTATCTCCCTCTCACCCATGTTGATGCTAAAGAGTTGTCCCCGTAGGATCCCACATGATGCCTGAACCAGGCTGGGAGGTCTGACCTAGATATGGCATCCCAGTGTCAAACGCAGCAGCAGCCGATATCGCTCTCACACTCGCTTGCAGTTTCTTTTCTTTTCCTTTTCCCTCCTCCCACCCCCTGCCTTTTAAAAAGAAGTGTTGAGCCATAGAAAAAAAAAAAAACTCTCCTGGGGTATGAGAATGAGAAGTTGGCTAAATGTGTTAGCTGGTCTGAAAAAAAATGTGCAAGCGTATACGAAAAAAAAAACACAGAGGCAGAGGAGATATTACTCCAGTTGTTCAGCAGAATTGTTTTTTAACAGTATATAATTATGGTAATTATAGTAATGTTCTGAAAAACCACAGGGAGAATAATAGCATTCATTTGCATCAATGCTTTAAAGAGTTTCAAGTCTCCCCTTTAGAAAATAGCTGCAATAGTGTTTCTCTTTGAAAGCGATAATCGCCTCAGTATTTTTCAAGGTGCTGGAATCAAACAATAAAAAAACGGCATTAAGGAGGGTGAAAGGGTCTGTGAACTCAGGGGTCCCCTTTGCAATGAGATATTCTGGTCCAGTTAGTCCCCCTGGTGAATGACCTTCACCAAGAACTGCACTGCTGTAAGGTCTGTTTGTCCTTGTGACCAGTCGCACAAAGGGAGGATAAAAGGTGCTGTGCAGTAAGCACCAGAAAATCCAGCAGGGCCGCTCACAAAGAGAAATGCTACGGGTAAGGGCGGTCTAATTTATCAGCATTACGTCAAATAAAGAAGAGATAGAGAGGGGTGGGGGTGGCAGTGGGTTGGGGTGAGCGAGGGGAAAGATAGTGTGGTGGGCTGAGTACACATCAGCGGCGTTTAAAAGAGACGTCAGGAGATAATGACTTCATTCCCCTTCATCTTCACTAAAGTGTGCAGCAGCTCTTTTTGTTTCCCCAGCGGGCTCTTCAGATTCTTAAAGGGAGACAACAGACAAAAAAATGACTCTACATTGAAGTTTGATAGACTTCAGAGGCAAAAATGGGCTTCCTACAGTTTCCCCCCATTATTTTAATATCACCCAAAAGCCTGTTCTTACAGAATGAGATTAAACTGAACCAATCAAAATAGCAAAGAGGATTTAGCATGACATGCTAGCATAAATGTATTGCTTTGTCTCTCTCATACACACATGCTGATAAACATATGCTCAGCCATTCGCAAACACATAAACAAGCACATGTACTGATGCACCTCCAAGAGAGAGACCGGGCTGTCATTGATAGCGTCCGTGACAGATTTGCCAGTGGGCCGTGGTCGTGGGTGCGTTAATGCTGTGTGCGTAGGTGGGTATGATTTAGTGCACGAAGCGAACTGCAGAGAGACGTGATGGCACTGCTGGAGGTACAATATCGTCTATAACAGATTACAGCTCTTCATCCTTTACTAGTGTTTATCCTTGTGTTTGGAGTGCTGTTATTTACCTTACAGCTCATGGATGTTTCCTCTTCATCATCCTGAGAGGAGCTTTGTACAGCCACGACAAATCTTTATTTCTACAGTGCCAAATTATAACAAATGTTATCTCTGAGCACCTTGAGTAGGTCAGTCCATACTCTTGTGTTCTTGTGTTACCACATAAATGTTCACTGTGTTAACTTGACTTGTTAGCTAATCATTAAAGTTCCTGCATTAGCGTTTGGAACATTAAATTTATGTTTTGTGTGTGTGTGTGTCGGCAAATGACAGATTTACTTAAAACAATGAGGCAAATCTGTTATCTTTGTAAAAAAAAACAAAAAAAACAATTCCAATGAAACTGGGACACTGTTGAACGTGATTTATTTTAAAAAGAATACGATTTGCAACTGTTTTCCTACCTATATAATACACTACAAATATTGCAGACTGATGAACCTCATTGTTTTTTTGAAAATATTCACTCACTTTGAAATGGATGCACGACATCGTTAGTTTGATGTGGCTATAGGCAGATATCAGCCTAAAAAGTTAAGTATCAGTATCGTCTGATATTGAAATTTTTGCATTTATTTACAGCTCACATATCACAAATCAATCGTGTATCAGCTGGAATATTGGCAAATTACACAAAAGCACAACACTGATGCACCTTCTCATCACTGCATGGGCACATTTCATATCAAGGGTTTCATTTTTGAAAGAGTTGAAAGCTGTTTTTTAGTTTTGCATCTGTTTCTCGCAAAAATATACTGTAACACTGAAACAAGTTCATGCTTGTTATGTAGCTTGTGTTCTATGCCAGAAATATTGGTTTTGGTATCAGTATTGGTGATAATAAAGTAAAAATATCTGCATGTCAGATATTGGAAAAAAGCCAATAACATGCATCCCTACCCGCAACAACTTTAAAAAAACTGAGACAGGTGCCACAAAATACTGGGAAAGCTGCTGGATGGTGAAAAGAAACTCATCGGTTTAGAGCATCCCACATGCCAATACAGTATGTTAACTGGAAACAGAGGAGAGTCATGACGTGGTATAAAAAAAAAAAAAAAAGGAGCCTCCCCATAAGCCTCAGTTATTCACAATCAAGAATAGGGCAAGATTTATCACCTTGTGAACAACTGCATGAGAAAATAGTCCATAATACAGTATCATCCAAAGAAAATCCAGAGAGCTGAGCTCATCTGAGGTGACACTGATGCAATGTAGAAAACTGTGTTTTCAAAAACATGGGCTGTATCCGAAATGGCATATTAAAGTACTACATACTACAAACTCAAGTGTATATACTGTATACTACACACTATAAGTATGATTAGGATGCCAGCCGTTCACACTGTAGTGTACTACTAAGTTTCCCATGATGCATTTCAAACCTCCGACGACAAAAATCGGAAGCACACCAGGCTATCAAATATCTCTGTTGATTCGCCACATTTGAAAGCTCTAACCCTTAGGCGAGAAAGTGACCATGTAGAATATCAAAATGTGGTCATTTCAGCCATAAAACGCACAGATACAAATTTCATTTCGGCATTTCGGACATTCCGTTATGCGCGCCACTATGCTATCGAAGAAACTTCCGGTCCGCTCCAAAACAAGAGCCCATTTACGAAAGCGTTAAAGAACTAAAAGGTGATAATAAACAATGCGTTTATTTTGAAAACAGGAAGTTTTGCTAGTGGCTGATTTTTAGCTAAATGCCGGTCGTGCATAATGCATGCCCCAATGCATTATGGGGCTCGCAATACATTATGGGGTGTTTGAGTGCGACTAGTATGCCCACCTCGCATACTTAAAATTTTTTCTGATATAGTATACATCCGGGTATTTCTCGCACACTCAATCTTTTCATACTATCCAATGTAAACACACTACATTCTCATTTTGACGTCACACTTAGTGTGAGTAGTACATTAGTATGCCATTTCGGACAAAGCCATGGACTTTATTTCCTCTTGACTTAAGAAGTAAAGCAGCACAAAGTTTAAAAGTCAGCATCTGTGATGGTATGTAGGTTTGGCATGGGTAACTTGCACATTTGTTAGAGCACCATTAATGCTAACAGGTACATATAGGTTTTAGAGCTTCACATGCTGCCATTCAAACAATGTCTTTTTCAGGGATGTCCAAGTTAAGCCGCATTCATTCTGTTCATTTAGTGTTATACATATGTCTGCCTACTAAAACAGGGCTGCTACAGTCAAGACCTGTCTCCCACTGAAAATGTGGGACAAATATGAAGTGTAATATGACAAAGACGACCCAGACTATTGTGCAACGCTTACAGAGTGCTGTAAAGAAAAGTGATCTAACACAGTGCCCTTTTCCAGCCTTTTTGGGAAATCTTGCAGAATGACATTAAATGAGTGAAGATGTGCAAAAAAACATCAAAGTTTATCAGTTTCAACATCAAACAGCTTGTATTTGTAGTTTGCTGATTTAAGTTTAGGTAAAAAAGGATTTGCAAATCATTGTAATCAATTTTTTTTTTACATTTTACAGAAAAACTGAAATTGATTGAAATTGGAGATTGTAAATGCTACGAAATGTATCTCTCTGCTCATTCAGGAGCTGCTCTACAAATGATACAACGATATGACTTTGCTTGTAAGAGATTCTCGCAGGACAACATTCATAACGTTAGGATTGAATGGAATTTCCTCATGTCTGAATATTATGACGGTGGACACAAAGACACAAAGTAAAGTAAGTTGATAGAAATCCCCAGAAGTGGAGTTACAAGGTTCTCCCATGACAGCAGCAATATGAATAGATGTGCTTTGATTAAAGGTCATCTGTCCTTTGTGTCTGTGATGGAGTCTGCGCTCTACACCAGCTGGGGTTCCTGACACCATCAGAGCACAGTTTATTCCCCTGCTCTAGAGGACAATCATCTTTCAACCCTGTAGTGCTCCTTGTAGAGAGGGCATGGAGGATAAATCACTGCAGCTCGGCCCACAGACATGGTAAAGCTGTTAACAAGTTCAAGAGGGGCCCTAGGTGCTGTCCAGAGATGGGGTCAAGAGTCAGAGCTGCACCGCTGGGTTAGTAGGCCAACCTCAGACCGCTCTCACTGACATTTGCTTGTGCACAGGCCAAGTCCGTGAAGTACAGAATCAAAGAACAGCGTGAGAGACGTGAGAGAACTGTTGTATTTCATCAGCAGTGGCTCGTTATTAAGGCAGGCATTTACACCACGTTGGAGCCAGAGAGATTTAAAGCAGTGTGAGATTCCATATTTATTTGTGAAGTGCTTACGTCTGCATGTTTCTGTAAAAACTGCTATTAAAAATCATTTAGTTTGGTTGCAAATGCATTAAAGTGTCAGAAGTCAAGTCATATGGGCATTCACACAAGAACATTCCTGAGGTCAAACTTTTCCAGTGAAACACATCTGCAGTATTAAGCAGTTACCTCAAAATTCAGCATTTGAACAAAGATGCTCAACTTTGGTGAACTTTTGCACACTTCTCTTTTCTTGCTATTTTAGCACAGGAGAAAATCTTGACAGTGTTGATTACTTTTCTGGAGGGGAAAGATAAATGGATGACCTACTGTAGCTCATTTGCCGTGTAGCACCATCCATTTTTCTTCAACCCTTCCTGGTCTGGAAAAATGTGCTCAGACAAATGACTTGTAAACTGTAAATTCACAGGATGTAATAGCAGATTTATAACCATTGGTTAAAGTGTGAAAAATCATGGCCCTGGTGGTAATTGAAAGATTTCAGTCACATGATCAGCACAGAGGACGCCCCGTGTAATGCTGTTGGCTGTTACGTTGTGGCAAAGATTGTGACGCCCTCGGACAGGAGTTTTAGACTACTTCAAATGATTGAAGTGATTCCACATGTCTTTCAATCTGATTACCATCCGACAATTCCAATTAAAGAAATGAATAAATGCTGCCAACTGTGCTCACATTTTATGGTGCAAGGGCTGCACAATCATATCAAACGTCACTATAGATTATGATTTGCTTGTTTTGTTTAAATCTTTTAAAATCACGCTTTTTGGGATTTTTCTGTCAGTGTGTCAAAGGTGTGGGGAACATATGGACACATGCGGGTCTTACATTCATGTTGTTTCCTCTCCCATTTAGACGTTGCACTTCCTGCAAATGTCGTTGAAAGCCTGCATCGATGCAGACTCGCTGTTTAAGGGCTGAACGGTCCACTCCCCCTCCACACTACGTGGTTTGGGATAGTCCTTAATATGGCGGACCCTCCGCGAGGACGAGCAAATGGAGGGGTAGTGGGTAGGGAGAGTGTGTAGGGGGGTTTGGGATTGGGCCAGCCTGTGGGACTTTTCACTGTGTTCAGGATCATAGCTGATAATAAGTCTTGTGGAAAGCAAAAAAAATAAATAAAGAAAAGAAACTGACATGTTTTGTTCTTTGTGACAATCTTAATAAACCCACTTTTCGCAATGTTTTAAGCTTAATCGTAATCAGCGAGAGTGAAGGCTTATAGTGAGCTACTATCAGTGGTGGACAAAGTACTCAACTCTGTTACTTGAGTGAGAGTGTATGAACTCCTGGATTAAATATTACTCCATTACAAGTGAAAGTTGTTCAGTCACATCTTCATTTAAGTTAAAGTACTGGAGTACCTTTTTTTTGAAAATACTTAATTATTGAAAGTAAACGACTAATAAAGCGCTGACCTGCTTGTAGAACCCGTAAAGTGAAAAGCCAGTAAAATATTTACAAAGTCTGAGAAATGCCTAAAAATTGATAGTTTGACAGCAAGATTTGTCTGCGGTGGGGAAGTTTGTGCGGACAGAGCAAACATTTCAAACAATACGAATCATTCTTCATTTTGACAGTCTCAAAAAAGGAGTTCAGACATGATCATGGGTGCTCTGGTGTGATATCGTCATCTGTATCTGCTGTAGCCATCAACACTGCCAAAATGAACTGATGTAAACTTCACAATTACCTCCCGGATCTGAGCAGCGCATGTGCGAGGTTCAGGAGCGAATCACCACTTGAGCAAATCACAAGCAGATCACGTTTTAGAAGAGAAAAGAAATTTTATCTGCTGACTTCAAAGCTATACTTAAAAGTAACAAGACCCTTCTTAGACATTTAGTGGAGTTTAAAGTACAATACTTGTCTTTCAAATGTAGTGGAGGAAAAGTCACAAGTAAAAAAAAAATCGATTCAAAAGTACAGATACTCCAAAAATGTACTTAAAGGAAAAGTTCGGTTTCTACAGCTTTCACATTGTTTATAGAAAGAAGTAGAACAATATACTCACCCAGAAGGCTTTCCTGATCCAAACAGTGCTTCGGGAGATATTTAGATCCAAAATCGAGCGGCGGACATCCGTATAATGGTAGCACATAGGGCATACAGCACCGCTCCTAACACTGCATTAATCGTCTAAAAACTCAGTTTCACAAAAATTCCATCATGGTCTGCTCGGGCTGCTCCTCCACGACAGTCTGTGTCGCTCCAGACATGTTTTGTGGCTGTGCTGACCTCTGAACTGAAGAAGAAGAGCGCTTGCCTCCGCGCATGCGCAGTACGGCTCATTGTTTCAGGGGAAGACAGACGGCTACACGACGACTTTCTTCTTCCAGTTTTGTGCAAAATGGATGAATATCTATCGGATGAAGATGTTGTGGAGGAGAACTTTGAATATGATGGGTGTCCTTACAGTTTCGAGCCAGAGTTTACAGATGAGGAGCTCATCGAAAGGAGGACGCGGAGGCAAAGAGAAGAACAGCTCTCCAGAGAGTACTGCGCAGGCACGGAGGCAAGCGTTCTTCTTCTTCAGTTCAGAGGACGGCACAGTTACAAAACATGTCTGGGGCGACACAGACTGTCGTGGAGGAGTAGGGTGAGCGGACCATGATGAAATATTGGTGAAACTAATGAGTTTTTGGACAATTAATGCAGTTTTAGGAGCGGTGCTGTATGCCCTATGTGCTACCATTATACGGATGTCCGCCGCTCGATTTTGGATCTAAATATCTCCCGAAGCACTGTTTGGATCAGGAAAGCCTTCTGGGTGAGTATACTGTTCTACTTCTTTCTATAAACAATGTGAAAGCTGAAGAAACCGAACTTTTCCTTTAAGTACAGTACTCCGGTATATCCACTTTGTTACTGTCCATCACTGACTACTATTGAACTACATTTGTCCAAACTGGCACTTTAAATTCCATTTAGTTGTGGCTTGAGAACGAGGAAGTGCTAAATGCTAACTCTCATGTGTTTTTAACTCATTCTGCACCAATTTACAGAGCGTAAGCTAACACTGACCACAGTGTGTAGCTATAGTACAGTCTCTTTACCATCTCCTCAAAGTGACAGACGGTTTATTTCCTCAAAGTCAGGACTGAAAATATCCACCAGCCACAAACCAAATGCTCTTACTACTACTGTTGCAGGTCATTACGAAAAACTCAATAGTTATTCATGAAGTAAGCAACACAGATTAAGTTCTTATGTTTTTCTCTACCCTTGAAGGAACATTTCAGTACTCACTAAGTTGGATTGCATAAGGTACTTACAATAGTCAGTGAAGTGGCAGAAACGTTTCCCAGCAGTGAGCTCAAAATAATAATAAGTTATGTACAGTTATTGAGTGTAATTGTTTAGGTTTTACATAAAAAAGAACCAGAAAAACTATGTTGGGTAAAATGTCTTCAGCACAATGTAAATGTGAAATAGGATTATTCACCAGTGTTACATTACCTGCTTTAAATACATTTATTTGACTTATACACTCTAAATTCTTTGGTAATAGAAAAACTTTGGAAAATAAGCAATTAACAATAATGATAGTAAGATAGCATAAGTAACTAATTAGAAAATAACCGCATATTGAGATGGAAGTCTTGTAGTCTTGCAGCCAAAATACTACAAAAAACTTAACCATTTAAAATACATGGACAACCTAATGTTTAACAAAAAAGCCCAGCATGAAATGTGGCATATTAGTTGTTCAGTCTAAATTATCATGATTTAGAATTTTGAGATGCCACAATTGAATCTGAAATTTAATCTACGTCAACTGCACAGCCCTACTTGTTTTGTTTTTAAAAGTTTTTTCAGTGGTCATTTCCACAAATGTTTTTTTTTTCTCGTCCCTATGCAAAAATCCCACAACACAGTTTGATGCTGTCTTCCTTCTCCTAGAAATCTTCTGAGTCTGTAGATTTATGTCCAGGTTTTCAGGCTGCCGTTTTGTGCACCTGCTGTGGCATCATTGTGATTTTAACGTCAAATTGGTCCATACTTATGCACTATATTGCTGTGTCTATCTAAATGATTTTCAAAAAGAAGAACCAGTTCTCTTCCTGTATTCACTTGCCATTTTTTTATTATTGTACTCAAAATGTGACAATGTATTGATGTTTTTGGCTTTGTAACACTCGGGAGAAGTAAAGTATGATGTTATAAAGTCTTTGTAGTGAGGGAGTTATATTGTTTGAATAGAACAGGATTACTTTAGTGCATGATGCGTCAGCACTTTCCTGTACTTCCGTTTAGTCAGTCTTTTCTTTGTTTTTAAAAGCACTTTGTGATGTCTAATTCAGATTTGTCAAATCAGGGTAAAATGATAAACAGTGACAGTAAAGCACACAAGCAATACAGCAGCTTTATTTTAAAATATTGAAATCTGCAGATTAGTGCCTCCAGCTCCATTTGACCATTAGATTCTGCTGTAAGACAATGGCTTAAAAGCTTTTACAGATAACAGCACATTTCCTCTGATATTCCAATGTAAGCAATTACCGCCGCATGTGTGCTCTCCATCTGCAGTGTGTATAATTTCCAGCCACTCTGCAGTTACGGTACAAACACTGCGGGTTGCTCATAAAGCAAAGAGAAAGCCTTGCAAACTTTCTCCGTTTAAGAACTTATTTCAATCACAGGGCTTTAATGAAAGTGTTTGAAAACTAATTCTCAGCCTGCACTGAGACACGCATCTTCCTTCTTGTCTAATACCCGGATTAACAGTTTTTGGACACAGCCATTTTTTCCCTTCCTTATCAGCACAAGACAGTGGGAGATAATTACATGCCAAAGCTCTCCATTGCCTGAACAAAATACTTCTTCAGCTACTTCAATCAATATCACTTATGTTGTGATGGATAAACAATCTGCCTGTTCAGAAACAGGAAGAGCCTGGTGGGTGTCACAGCAGGTGAACACATAATTCACTCCAAACTGTAAATGAAAGCTCAGTGGTACATCTTCATGTCAGTTTCAGATTGATCTATGAAGGGTTTGAGACACTTGTGAAGATTTTTGCAACATATACGTTATGTAAAATATAAATAATAATAGAAAATAAGGGCCTTCTAATCCTTTCCGACCTATATTCAATTGAATACACTACATACATCATTTCATAGGCTCACCTGCCCTGAGCTGTGCCGACGGGGTGTGTCCAGGGCATTTTGCAATTTTCCTGCACGGCCAAGGAAACTCATTCCATGAAGCTCTCTGCCACACTTTTTGAGGCCCCCTTTCTACATTGGCCTGCTCTGATTGGTTGACTGCTCTGCGGAAG
Organism: Scarus forsteni; assembly: GCA_036419115.1. Taxonomy (NCBI): domain Eukaryota; kingdom Metazoa; phylum Chordata; class Actinopteri; order Labriformes; family Labridae; genus Scarus; species Scarus forsteni. Next base: position 22,645,834 of record JAZDUH010000157.1, on the reverse strand, counting down.
TTTATCAATTCAGTGCTGACTGGCACCATGTTGTAAGTGACTCTGCTTTAGTCTGTGCTCTGCACTGTGCTTGCCACCCCTAGTCCATGGGTTTAAAAGTGATGATGGAACTATGATAGAAGGACACACTGGTAGATCTATTAAGGGGGAGGGGGATAAGCCTTTTGAGGAAGCTACCAGCACTATAAAGAAGGAGAAAGAGTGAAGTCTTGATGCTGTAGCCTTTTTGTCTAGTGCATATATGTACTCTCTTATGGTGAGAGACATGCAAAACACATTTAGATACATATGAAACTTGAAAAGCATGAAACAGGCTGGAAACAGCCATGAGCCATGCTCATCGATAATCAATAAATCAATTATCGTACCATAAACAAAAACGTCTTCGGTAAGTTTGCCGGCCTCGATAAATTGACACGTGCATGGATGTTTGTTTCCCTCCTCCCTCTCTACCAAACAGGCTGGATGAGAAGGTGTTTCACTCTGTCCATCTTTCGTAACACCTGGGCGCATTGGTTCTTGGAATTCTATAGTGGACTGAGCCATCTGTCAGTCATTCAATCTTTGTGGGGGAGGCGGGGCCGCTCGCACGTACACACACAGAGCTGCAAGTGAGCTTCATGAGGAGTAACAAGGAAACGAACACTAATATGAATGATGGCACAAAAGCGACGGTTCCTTAGCCGGCTGCCACAGCCCCAGAGTGGGAATACTTTGGTTTTATACAGAATAAACAAGGTTTGGGCCCATGAACACTGACGACCCGATATGTCATATTTGTTTGAAAGTAGCAGTGGCAAAGAAGGGGAGGTGCAGCGGAGCCTTCGTCCTGACAGTCCGCGCTTACAGAGGCGTGTGGTCGGCAAAGTAAATACAAATAAAACAGCGCAAAATAGTGCGCGATCACAGACAGTGTCATTCGCTACATTGCAAAAGAAATACAATGTTTAAATACGGTTGAAATGCCAGCATTTTCGGTAAATGATACCGAACACAATACAATAACGTTTGACAGACAGTACATATTGACTGGGAGAAAGTACATGCCACAAAAAATTCAGGAACTGTAAACTCAATTTTATTTATTTTTTTATTGTTGTGTGTGTCTTTATTGGATTTTTTTTCTTTACAGAGACAGGGTCTATTTTTTTTTTTCTAATTCAATTTTCCCAAAAGAGAGTCCATTTCATTTTCATTGTTTTTTTTTTTTTTATCTTTTTTTTGTTTGTTAAATTTATTATGTTGTTTGTTGAATTTATTTTAATAAAAAGCTCTTGACCTGCCAATTACAGTTAAATATTCTTAAGAAATTAAAGTTTATTACTTTTGATACGGTATACTCACTTCATTATCACATATATTATAATTTCAATTAAAAAATGACGTTTCAAAATAATATTGACGATAATATTGTTTATCTGCAATAATTTTTGACAATAATATTGTTTATCAGGAATAATTTTTGGACAATTATTGTCCAGCAAAATTTGTTATCGTGACAGGCCTACACATAATGTTCATAATCAATCAATCAATCAATCAACTTTATTTATAGAGCACTTTAAAATACAAACAGAGTTTGAGCCAAAGTGCTGTACAGCAGGGGAAACCCGAGAAGAGTCAAGAACATAAAGAGCACACCAAATGATAAGATAAAAACATCATGAATAGGTAAAGACAGATGAACAAAGTAGAACACAATTGTGTTAGGGCAGCACAAGCACATTACACAAAGACTTCCACAGCCGTTATTAGACAGAGTCATGGGTGGAAACCCAAACAACCACAGATGGCAGCATGAAGCCGCTGCAACAGCCATCAGCATACACTCAGACAGACAGACACAGATGCATACATACACAAGTTATGAGAGCAAAAAGACATATGAAAACTTAATTCAGATAAGAATGAACTCATGAGAAGGCAAGAGAATAAAAGTGAGTTTTAAGGTGTTTTTTGAAGCAGTCCAGGGAACCGGCAGATCTAACATATAATGGGAGGTCGTTCCACAGCCTTGGTGCAGCGACTGCAAAGGCCCTGTCTCCAAGAGTTTTTTTGTGGGACCTTGGTACAGTAAGGAGTCCTTGATGTGATGATCTGAGGGGCCGTGTAGTGCTATATGGTGATATTAGTTCAGTGATGTAGCTGGGAGCAGTGTTGTGATAAGCTTTATATACAAACAGAAGAATTTTGTAGGGTATCCTATACTGAACAGGAAGCCAATGAAGTGATGCTAGTATGGGTGTAATGTGATCCCTTTTTTTTCGCCTGCAAAGGAGTCGTGCTGCGGCATTTTGAACCAGCTGTAGTCGCTGTATTGATGCCTGGTTTATTCCAAAATACAGGGAATTACAGTAGTCAAGTCTGGAGGATATCAGGGCATGGATGACTTTCTCCAAGTCTTTATGTGACAGAAATGGTCTGATTTTTGATATGATCCTGAGCTGGAAGAAACTGGATTTGATTACAGAGCTAATTTGTTTGTCAAACTTTAAATTACTGTCAAATATTACTCCAAGGTTCTTTGCATGAGGTGTTATGTATTCTGATAGGTGACTGAGAGAGTGCAGGACGGTGTTAGGGGAGTTTGTGGGATGGAAAACTATGATCTCAGTTTTGCTATCATTTAATTGCAGGAAGTTGTTTGCTATCCATACCCTAATATCCTCCAGACATTGATCGAGGTTTGAGGGACTAGAGTGGTTATGTGGGTGAATGGGCAGATACAGTTGTGTGTCTTCTGCATAACAATGAAATGAGATGTTGTGTTTCTGAATAATTTTTCCTAAAGGAAGCATGTATATGGAGAACAACAGGGGGCCAAGGACAGAGCCTTGGGGAACTCCACAAGAGAGATCAGCAGGGGAGGAAGAGGAGTTGCTAACGGTGACTGTAAATGATCTGTCAGTAATGTATGATTTAAACCAGTTAAGTGCCAAATCAGAGACTCCTGCCCAGTGCTGCAGACGGTGTAGGAGGATGGAGTGATCGACAGTGTCGAAGGCGGCACTGAGATCAAGGAGGACGAGGACTGAGGAGAGAGCAGCGTCAGCTGACATAGGCAGGTCATTAGTTACTCTCAAAAGAGCAGATTCTGTGCTGTGGTTTGTACGAAAGCCAGACTGAAATTTTTCAAAAATGTTATTGTTGTTAAGGTGAGGGGTCAATTGATTAAGAATTATTTTTTCTAATATTTTACTGAGAAAGGAAGTTTTGATATGGGTCTAAAGTTGTTAGGAAGTTGTGGGTTAAGGTCTATGTTTTTTTCAGGAGTGGGTGAACTATGGCATGTTTGAAAGACTTTGGTACATTACCAGTGAGCAGGGAGCTGTTAAAAATATTTAAAAGACTGGGACCAATTTCTTTAAAGACCTCCTTTAACAATTTAGAAGGGATTATGTCCAGAGAGCTGGTGGTGGGTTTGGAGTCAGAAATTATTTTGTCCAACTCTGAGAGAGAGATGGGCAAAAAAGTGTGAAGTATTGGTGGGGTCCTGGGTGGGTGTATTAAAGCACTATCAGTAGGGGTTAAATTGTGTCTGATGTTTTCAATTTTATCAATAAAAATGTTTTAAAGGTCTCACAGCTAATTGATGGAGGTTCTATGTTGGATGTGGGTGAGGGGTGAATAATGGAGTTAATGGTGCTGAAAAGGGTTCTTGGATCATGAGAGCTTTGTTCTATGATTTTTGAGAAGTATATTGTTCTTGCAGTCTTAACAGCCTGTTGGTATTCTGATAGGAGGTCTTTGAAAATGTTGTAAGAAATCTGCAGATGGTCTTTGCGCCATTTACGTTCAGCTTTTCGGCATTCCTGTCTTATGAATCTGGTGTGATCATTTAGCCACGGTGAGGTTTTGTGTTTCTTTGTTCGATTTTTGAGAGGAGCAACAGAATTGAGAATCTGATTACAGGACTGGTTAAAGAGAGACAGTAATTCTTCTGTGTTTAGTGAAAGAAAGGGGGATTCTAACTGGCAGGTGGTTGGTGCTGCTCTAAATGCAGCAGAGAACTGGGTGGAGGTGGAGCTGGTGAGGATGCGGGAGTAAGAAGAGAATAATTGTTTTGGGGCAGAAGGAGTTAACAGTGAGTCAAACATGATTGCTTTATGATCTGAGATACAGATATCTATGAGCTCGAGATTAGAGGGAGAGAGACCAGAGGACAGTACTAAATCTAGGGTGTGATTTTTGACATGTGTTGGACTGGTTATGGATTGTGTAAGATTAAATTGTTCTATAACAGTTGAAAATTCTTTGACAAGGGGGTGAGTAGGACAGCAAACATGGATATTAAAGTCGCCCAGAATTAGAACCCTGTCATAGTTTGGCAGAGTAAGGGTAAGTAGCTCTGAGAATTCAGAAATGAAATTAGTTGATGGTTTCGGGGGTCTATAAATCAATATACAGAGCATGGGAATTTTTACATTAATACTGAAACACAATGATTCAAATGACGAAAAGTATCCAAAGTTAATAACAGAGCATGACATGTTTCTGTAAAAAACAGCCAAGCCACCACCCCGTCCAGAGGGTCGGGGTTGGTTTAAGAAGTGAAAATTTGGAGGAGCTGTCTCTATTAATGGTGCAAAGTCATTGTGGTTTTGCCATGTTTCTGTGGCAAAGAACATGTCTACGTTATTGTTAATGATTAAGTCTTGAATAATGAAGGTTTTATTTGATAGGGATCTGACATTTAACAGCCCAACTTTGACTATGTTTGGTTGTGGAGAGGCAGAGGGTAAGCAGCAGAGGTTGTTGATGTTCACCTTTCTCTGGTTATGGGACAGGGTTCTAATTCTGGGTTTTGATCTAATATGTCATAAGTATACATATAAGATGGCTCTACTGTATGCCCGGCACACACTAATTTCTTCTAACCATTTCTTATCACTTTCGCCTGGAGTAGCTAGTGCTACCATTTCTGCCTTAGGGGTTGTGCTAGTTGGACTATGAGGAACAGTCAGGTGCAAAGATGGCATGTTCCTGAAACGGACACCTGAAAACCTCCTTATTCTGAACAATTCTGCAGTGTTGACAAGACTGTCCACAGGCAGACCACATGGAAATCTGGGTTGAACGTGTCTGCCTGTGTGAGCATGATAAACACACGTGGTGTTGCGCTCTCTGCTAGCTCACCCAAAGCTGTATCAATGCCAATCAAAAGCGATATCCCATTTTCATGAAGATGAAAATGCCATGTGAGAAGACCTTTTCAGACATACAAAAAAGTATGTGTGAACAATGCTTTTGTATTGAGAAATTGCTATTGTTCTTGGACAAAAGAAAGAGGGCTTCAAATTTTTAGTTTTTACGTTAAACGTGTCTTATGTGATGGCATGTTAAAATATTTATCAGAAACTCAGAGGACTGGCAAAAGAAATTTTCTTCATTGTTGTGTAAAGTCAATTACCTGCAGTCTGTGGCTGACTTTGAGATTTTGCCCCTTCTGCTAAGAGAAGTAGCTGGTCAAAGTTTGGAATTTATTATGATGGCACCAAGGAGAGGCCATGCCACCCTGATGGATGAATTTTGTGATTATTTTGAGTAAACAATGCCAAAATAATCAAATAAATCAGAATGCATAATGGCATGTCTTGTCTTCTTCCCACTTAGCCTTTTGCCATTTGACCTGCTGTCTCAGAGGTGTCCCCCTGGACTCTCGTCTAAATCTTCTCATTCTGAAAACATGTTGGATCCGGCTAATACATTCAGACTTAAGCATGGGACTTTTTGATTAGCAGTGACCTCATTAATTCATGATCAATTTTGTTATCCTGCAGTGTGTCAAGACCTGTCAAGCTAACTCTCCATCACCTTTACAAAAAATACATAAGGATGTCAATGCAGAAAGACATTTTACTCACAACCTTGTCGGAACCAGATTCCTGTAACCTGACAGCCTGTCAGTGATGTGCAGCATACTTAATCGAAGACCTTTATTTAATTAATGCTCATGTTTTGACTTATAAAAAGTGCATTCCCATAGCCACCCTCCACGTGTTGTTTTCTTAACTTTGCAGGTGATGAAGAGGAGAATTAAAGGGATCAATGTTTATTTTATTTTTCTTTCAGAGTTTCTACATAATTTTAAAACCTCAGTCTGACATTTTCAGACAGTTTTTGCACTGAAGAGAAAAAAGCAATCATCATACAACGTGTGGTGGATTCAGCTTTTCTTCAATGCCCTAGTCTGCTGATTTGTTTTGGCAGGATCATTTTTTCATAGAAAATTAGTATAAATCAAAGGTTGTTATTTATCTAAGAAAACATTCTTGCACAGTGGGTACCAAAGAAAAAGACTCAAGCTATAATAATAACATTGTTTTTACACCAGGCTGTAAATGGTTGTTTTCCTACATCTGCACAATTTTGTACACTTTCCAGTTTCTGTTTACAGCAATCAGAGATGGAATAATTGTCTTTAGCTTAGGAAATATCAAACACCCTTGTTTGCATAGGCTTTCGTGAAGTGCCTCTCTTGAAGGTCAATATTCCCTGATGCTGTTTCAGTTTCTCTCCTCCTGCTTTGTTAGGACCGAAAAGAATACATAACAAAGTTGATTTTGAAAATACATATTTTTACTTTTGTTTTTGACCCCCGGCTTTTTAAAAACAGATTTAATTGTTAGACTTTTAAAAGCAATGGCAACTGACCAACAGGCTGTATAATACATGCACAAAATAAACAATATTATTTAAACCCATGCCATCATAAACAAGACAATAAGAAACCACCCAGAAGGCACAAGCCGAGAGGAGATGAAAGCGTCCAAGACCTTTTTGAAAAAACAGTGAATAAGAGAACGGGTTTAAATTAACAATGGACAGAGGCAAAAAGAAACTGGATTTTACTGCTTTTTTCTGAAGGCATTGTGCATTAGCATTAATGTCTGATAGACAAAGTTGTGTATTAACAAAACTGCAGGGACATTAGAGGGCATTAGAGCAATTTGTTAGTTATACAAAAAAATATTAATAGTTTTGAAAAACAGATACTGAGTGAACAGAAGAAAGAAGTAGAAGTACAACCACCACTTTTGAAAGTTCGGGTCCATCTTAATTTGTGGGGGAGTGAAAGAAGAAGAAAGATAGAAGTCCTGATGCAGGAGACTTTATCTTGTTCAAAGAAGTTATTCATCATGTGGTGGAGACATGTTTAACACCACAAGGCAGTTATTAAAGTTGTTTTATCCCAAACTAGCACAAACTTAAATTTTACAGTAAAAAAGATGTTTCCACCCAAAATAAATCCTTAGATTTATTTTAATTATTTATAGCCAGAATTACATTTCTTTCTAATGTAGCTAGAACTGTTTTCACCATGATAAAGCTGTGGAGGATTAAGATAAAACTTAGACAAAACCCTGACATGTCTTTTTGGTTACAAAAATCAAGGTTAGACAGACTGTTCAGCAATAACTGACAAACTAACAAACTAACAAATAACAGCAGCCCCTCCCTTCACTTCTGCATAAAGAAAAGGATGTTCCACCTCCAAACAAAGGGGGTGTTGAATAAAGTAAATTAAAAGAAAAAAAAAGAAATATGACTTTGAAATGGAAAAGTCACTTGGATAAGAATTAAACCATGCTTCATGTAGGTTTCTCTCTCTAAAAATGCTTATTTCAATCGCAAAATCTGGCAACGTGGTTAGCTGCAGCAACGGCGAGTCCGAAGCGGTCTGTGGAGTTAAAACTGACATTTCCAGGATGGAAATACAAGAACTAAAAGGCAAGAACACACATGTGAAGTGTACATTGTGTCCTAAAGCAAAGTGTGTGTCTGTTGTTAGTAGATCTAAAATTTTGTGAGGAAAAACACCAAGGACTCCACTGATGATGTCGGCGCTGCTGCAGCAGGCAGGTAACAACAAGGAAGGAGAGAGAGATGGAGCCACAGTTCAAGCAGCAAAAGCTTTTTCAAAAAAGTAACACACCAGTTACTTTCCCTGGTAAGTAATTACATTTATGAAGGAGTAATTCTGTTAGTAACTATAACTAATTACCTTTTTTAAGTAATTTGCCCATCACTGCTGTTACATCTATAAGCAGTAATTTCGTTATAAAGTTGGCATCATAATACGATTCCTTGATCCTGAAAACCCAACCCGGGCACTCAGAATTATGTTGATATCACTATCAGTTAGACAGTTATTGAGCAAAAGTGATTGTTCACTAATGTTGGTTATCTGGATCACCACCAAATTGAATCATTTTTAAGCTGGGCCTCTGCCAACATCTGCAAATTTCAGCAAAATCCGTCCAGTAGTTTTTTGCTTAATCTTGCTAACAAACAAACTTATCTGCCTTTGCAGAGGTAAAAAGGTTTGAAAATACACGTGGGGGCAGTAAATAAACCCAGATGGCCCACCTACATATCAACAATGTTGGTGAAAATTGAAAAGAAAAAGAAAGTCCTGAACATTTCATTTGATTTCTCCTGAAGACATTTCATCTGTTCGTTTTGTGTATTTGTTTGAAGTTACTGTGAGGAGTTTCATAAAGGCTCCAAACACAAAAGCATTTTTACATGGAGACATAAACTCGTGTTAGCTGGGCTGTTCTGAAACGCACCGTAACTGAGTGCCAACTAAGTTCGTACCCTGGTGAGTATTCAGCAAGCGCTTCATTCTCTAAAGCTCCTCTGAACGCTGCCGTTGTATTAAACTGCTATCTGCTCTTTACTTCAGCTGCATTAAGCCGGGATGTTTTTGCTGTTCTCCTTTGACTTCTCTCAAAACAGAAGAGCACTGCTAACAACTGTTTTAAGTGCCTCTTTCTGAAGCAGAGCACATTCAAATCCCAGTGGCACTTGTGGCCACAGGGTCTCTGAGATGCTGCAGGCGTATCAGACACCTGTCAACACACCGAGTTTGTCTCAGTTACAGTAGATCACATCTTGCTTATTTTAACATTTATCTTAGTGCTAGATGAACCGACCCAACCTGTCTGCATGATTTATCCTCATGATTTATTTATCACAGACTGACTGACTGGAGTTATGAGCTGCTTGTGTCGAAAAAGGAGGCTCAAAACAAATGCTTGCCTAAAGCAACTTTCATCAATTCAAGTCATTTTCATTGCTTCAGACGTTAAATTACATCCATCCAGAGCTCCGTGAACACAAACATTTTCAATTGGCCATCATGGTGCATTTACCATCCTGATGTCCTGTCCTTGGATATGCTTATTTTCTGAAATGTATAAATGATGTATTGAATTTGCTGTGAGACTGAATGTGAATATAAAAATATCATCAAACAGCAATCAAGAACAAGCCCTGCCAGAGCCAGGCAGAGACACCATCTTTATTCAGAGAAGGGTTCAAATTATCCGACTGCTTTCAGAGAATGCTAAAAAGCACAGAGGCATCAGAGTATTCACAGTGAAAATGAACACCTTAGCCAATCAAACAATGCATATTTCATCAAGCAGCTCCACACATTCAATTCTAAAGATTACATGAAATATTTGCAATTGCAGACAGACGTCTTGTCTAATTTCTTTCTGCAAATTTAGCCATTTCAATAAAAACATTGCTTTTATATTTCAAACATTTGGGCAGTCATTTATTGTATATTAAGTGTGAGCTTCTGGCTAGTGAAGTAAAGGATTTTGTTTGTTTTCTGACTGACTTTTAAAATAGCCATATGTATAATTTTGGTTTGGTGAGTCTCTGGTGGCCTCTGAAGGCCTCGAGGTTTAAGGGGCCGTTTACATGGCGTCAAATCCAGTAAAGTTTTCATTGCGTTTTGGCCTTGGGTTTACATGGAAACTTGTTGAAAACAGAAACTTTTGAAAACAGGCTCCTGGGTGGAAAGTTTCCAAAACGCTCTCCATGCAGCCCCTTGTAAACCCGCATCGGAGTGTTTCAGGGTGAAACGCCGGCGTCACCGTCCAAACTGATTTGTTGTCCAGAAAAGAAACTCCTGCGTCTCTGTGCGTCTATTTGCCATTGTTGTTTGTGAAAAGTTTTTCTTCTTCGCACATGTATTGTAGCAGCGCTGCCTCTCTGCAGACCTACACCACCATCTACTGAACAGGCATGCACACTACAGCGGATTAACTCGTCTCCGAGCGTCGTCGTCTGAACGCAGAAGAACTCTAAAACGCAAAGGAAAAATCTTTGCGTCTTTAAGTCAGGAGTATCCATGTAAACTAGAGCTGCAACTATCGAGTATTTTTGGAATCGAGTACTCTGTCAATTATTTCTTCGAGTACCCGAGTACTCTAACAAAATTTACTTTTTTGTTTTACAAACAAAAAACAAATAACAAATAAATCAATTGTATACAATGCAACATGTTAGGGCTTTCAAATTGAGCAACCAAATGCCGTTTCTTCCTCAGAAAAGGGTTTTTATTTTAACAACTTTCAAAGTTTAAACCAGTACTGGCTTAAAACAAAGCCAATACAATACTGATTTACAAAGCAGTAATATTATTCTGCAATTATATTTGTGAAGTGTGTTCTGGAGGGCACTGTGTAGTTTGGATTGAAATCCTTGATCATGTTCTTAAATCCTGTGTCCTCCACCATGGAAAGAGGACGCATGCCTGTGATGAGCATATTTAAAATGCTGTAATAGTAATAGTTGCAGCCCTAACAACGTGCTATCATGCTAAGCTACGTGCTAAGCTAACTCTGTTTGACATCAGACACACTGCACTGTGTTTTCTTTTCGTCCCTTCTTGCAGTGACCACACACTTGGGACACTCTCTGCCGTTTCTTCTGTGGACTCTCTCCTTTCTGTCCCTCTCTTTTCTCTTCCTTCATGATTTTACAAGCCGTGCAGCAGTGGAGGCAGCAGGCGCGTTGTGCCACAGAAATGACCGTCTGTGTCAAACACCGTGCACTGTATAGTAGTCCAGATATATATTTATATGTATAATTATATATTAAACGAGGCTTCAAGGCACAAAATTTAATTCGAGGATATTTTGTAATCGAGTACTCGCGAATATTCGAGGAATCGTTTCAGCTCTAATGTAAACGTAGCCTAAGTTTGCATGGTAGTAAAACACACAGGACTGTCGCCTCCTCGTCACAGAAACTTGCTTCTTGGGGTGTTTGGGATGTTTGCAGCTGTGCTCTCCTTAGACTGGGTAGAGAGAAATAGAAATGTGGAAATACTAGCCTCCGTTTTGAAAGTATGACTTGGTGATGTTAGAACACATACAATAGTGAAAGCAGGCCTGGGCGATAAAACGGTAACGACAATTATAGAAATATAATTTTTGTCAATATAAATAATAAAAACGTTTGATAGAAGTCGATAGATTTAAACTGTAATTACACCACCCGAAAACCAGAGAAAGGGGGGCGCTAATACAACGTGAACGCTAGTTCCCGACCAACATTCAAGCGAAGAAGAAGGTGACGAGGACCAGAGCGGCTCACACAGAGCATGAGAGCGAAAGGACAACAATACAGCCAAAATGAGCGATGATGAGACGGAGGATAACACCGAGCCTACCCACTCAAAGCATGCTGAAAGAATTGTAGACAAGAGAGGCCCCTCATCTTCCGTTGTTTGGAGGTATTTTGGCTACTTAGAGTCTGAAAAAAAACAGAGCGGTGTGCACTGCAAACTTTGCCGACAACATGTGCCAACCTAGACGGGCAACACGACTAACTTATTCCACCATTTAAAACAGTATCACCCGCTAGAATACGCAGAAGGAAAAAAAATACAGTCCCAAACGAGCGCTAGCGGACCCTCAACAAGCACCGGGCCAGTGAGTGTTGAGCCCAAGCAGCAACAAACCCTCATTACAGCGTTTTCCAGCACCGTGCCTTACGACAAAAAAACGAAAAGACACAAAGACATTACAAATGCAGTTGCGTTTTTCATCGCAAAAGACATGCTACCTATTAGCACTGTTGAAAATCAGGGCTTCAAGCAGCTTATTAAAGTACTTGACCCAGGGGGGAACATCGTGACCTGTCACTGAGCAGCATTAAAGCCCGATACTGTGGACAGACTTATTTTTCTGGCCCGTAACCTTTAAAGCAATGGCTGTGTTGTTTGTTTATTTATTACATTTTTGAAACAGAATATTTTCTTTTGTCTATTTTGTTGACATTGTCAGACACCTTAAGACTTTATGCACAAAAGGCTTTAACATGTTGCTGTGTGTAAATTAAAATTAGTTTGTCTATTTATTGTTATATTTAATTTTTTAGGATTGCATGTCTACCTCAGATTTTGTGCAATGTTCTGCATTTTGACTACCTCATGTGCAATGTTCTGCATTTTGTTAACTTTTAATTTTGTGCAGTGTTCCTCATATTTGTGAAATGCTGTGTAGTACAGGGTTCCTGCACCATTTTAAAAGTCAAATTTAATGCTTTTTAAGACATTTTTAAGACCTCAAAAATATTATTTAAGATCATAAATTTCATGACATTTTCTGTGGAAAAAATTAATCTATTTTATTATAAACACTATCAAGGCACAAGGTGGGCATTTTTTTCTTTTTCTTTTGCAGGAAATTACGTGCTGTGTTCCCATCTCATTTGTGCTAGGTCCATTGTTTAGTTTTAGTAGTTTTGTTCATGCTCCCATCAAACATGACAACTTATGTCTTCTCACTGATGCTGTGCGTTGTGCTGGAAGCAACACAGGAAGCAACACAGTAATTGGCCTGGCCCCACTAGCTGCCGCCACATACCGCTGGTGTTCATCTCCTCTCATGTGCAACTCGACGGCTTTGAGCCCCATAGTCCCTAAAGAAAAGTCTTTTTGCAGAATTTACACATGGCGTTGCTGTTGTTTTTTTCAGCAGGGCCAACCTGCTCTTAAATAAATCGTCTTCCATCCATTTTTCATTGAACTTACACTTCCTCATCTTAGCATCTTTCCGGTCACCTCAACAACTGCGAATGGCGACACGTCCCGCAGTCTGACGTTGTATGACACGTACCGTAAAACACCTATTAATCGTTCAGAAGAGGTTTTACAGTGGACCACTGTTCAATCTCATATTTACTGCAAGGTAAGTTAATGAAACACAGTGGGCCACAGTGCTTTCCCATCGGCATTAAACGCACCGTCTGAAAATGTTATACCCACAGCAAATTTATGGTAAATTTAAGACAATTTAAGGCCTTAATTACCTGGATTTTAATTTAAGACATTTTAAGACTTTTTAAGGACCCGCAGGAACCCTGTAGTAGTAGTTTGTCATGTTCTGACATTAAAGATTGGTTAAAGTACAAAAGCATTATCTGGTTTTGTCAACTTTCACTCAGGGGCAAAAATCAGCCTTCAAATTTGAAAGAAAAAATGATTTGATAATTATCGATATCGACTGATAAGGCAATTTATATCGTGATAACATTTTTTGTCATATCGCCCAGGCCTAAGTGAAAGTAATCTTTTTTAAACCTGGTTGTAAAAGTGCTTGGGTGAATGACTTAAATATGTCTAAAATAACTAATAAACTAATAAAAAGGGATAAATCTATCCATGATACTAAAAAAATATGTTGGGAATAAAGAAAACTAGAAGTGCTTTCAAAGCACAAACCACCAAGGAACCCTGGATTTCTGGATATGCATCTGGCATGATGTGCATCACGATTTAAAAATATCCAAAACTATGTTTGGTGTTTAAAATAGAAATTTTAAATGATAAAAAATAGAAATGCTCTGAGTGCATAACCATCTGCCAAGGCATTTCTGACAATAGTTGCTCTAACCCGCAATGCTAGCAAATCTTTCAAAAGATTCCTGGATCCACAATATTCAGATCACTGCCATGATCTAACCTCTATGCCCTTGTGCCATAACCAAGATTTCTGTTCGATTTGTTCTAAAGTTAAGTTAAGGTATCTTGCTAACAGACAGAGAAACACACACCAGAAAATACATAACCTAATTAGCAAAGGTAACAATATTGCCGTTCCCGTAGACTTGACTGAAAAATAAAAATAGATGAGAATCAAAAAAATGTTTGAAAGTAAAATAAGAATGTTTGTAGAATGATTAAGTAAAAGCTGTTTAAAATTTTTCAGAGTGGGTATATGAAGAAAAGAGGATGGGATTGTAGTGGAAGTGTTATAGAAAGGATTAGAGGAAAAATATTTGAGGTCTTTATAAATGTGAAAATGAGAGACAAATGCAATCTCAAAAGAAGATAAATCAAAATCTTTGAGATCTAAGCATTACATAAAATATTTAGAGTTTGAAATGCATTGTATATTGGAAATAAAAAAGACAAAATGATCAACATCTCTACAAGAGAAGACTAAAACTAAGATGTTTTCAATTTTTAAAGATGGAAAGAAATGCTTTAAGTTCAGATTGATGTCATTAAAATGTTTAAAGAGCAAAAATACAGCAAAAATTCTGGGGGCTTCAAAACCATGTTTAAAATAAAAAGGGATGCACATTATTATTTAAACTATATCAGCATCAGCAGTGGCTCAAAAAGGTGATTATTGTATCACCTCAAGATCGTCGCTTTGGACAAAAGCGTCTGCTAATTGAAATTGTAGAATTGTAGAAGATTTCTGCCCATAAATAAATAGATTGGAAATAACACATCACCCATACAGATCACATAATTCAGCAAAAACAGAATAGGAATTTCTGAATGATTATTAATGTTCCACCTTATCATTTGAATGTCTTCATTAAAAAAAAAAAATCTGTCATGTATCAGATAATTAATGTTTTGTTCTTGTTACACTTCCATTCCAACACCCATAGACTGTCCCAACAAATGGAAAAAGTCATTATATAGAGAGTACTTTGTAATCTTGACAAAAAAGTGTTTATATTGGCATTGATAACTACGGTATATCAGTGATAATGGGTTTGGAAGAATTGTCATGTCAGGACAATAATCCATCATGGTGCAAGACCAAAGCAAAACTGTTTGCGTCCACAAAAGGATGTTTAGAATAGAAAATTAGATGTGTATGATCTTTAAAGATGTTTAGAGATTGAAACAGGACAAGTTTTGTTTCTTAACTTAAATAACTGCATGAGTCACTACAATAAATACAACAGTACATGACTGGATGACGGGTTTCTTAAAATTAACAAATGAACAAACATTTGACAGGCCTGCACACAAGTTTAGATGTGAGCTCTTGGTTTCTGTGAGCAGCAGCCCTAAAATCAGAAAATTCTCACCAAATTCTTGAGACATTGAACACACCACAAACACGCCTCCATTACCAAAAATCTGGAAGGCTGAAACAGGCAGCCAAAGCCCCTTCAGTCCAAAAGCACACACAGCCTTTCTATGGCAGAGCTATTAACATAAACATTGATAATGACTTCTCGCTGAGAAACAGGGGCCCACAACATGTTTTCCACAATAGCTACACCATCCAATTACCCACAGATGTTAACTTCACAGAAAGCTGGTTCACCACATCTGTTTGTTGGTGGGATATCTCATTATAACGAGTGTGTTTTAAACCCCAGAATCAAACCCTGCTTGGCACATTTTATAGCAGTGTGTTGAGCATTTACAACAAACATTCCTGACTGCTGTAAAACTTCCCTGTTAGACTTGATGACTCCTAACACTGAAGTTCTCCTGCATGCTGCTGAGTGAAGCACAATTTTCACTTTCACCTTTTCTGCATTTTATAGGAGTCAGATTATATTAGCTGTTCTTTTTTAACAAATATACTGCATCAAAATTCTTAAAAGTCGGTGTTTTAGTGCAGAATTTAAAACTGAAATTGTAATATCTCAAAATGAAAGGAAAATGAAACACTTCTGAGAGTGGATCCCAAATATTATGAGGTCCACTCAATGACTTCCTGCAGTAAAGGTCATAAAACCTGAACCCCAAACGTTAACAGACTAGACATGAATCATACCATACGGCTGAAATACCAGTCATTTTTTCTCAAACGCGATATCTGTAATAAAAGTTAGTTTTTATAGGGTGCTGGCAACCAGGCACGACCCATATACAAAATGCTTCTGCTGGAGCGGGTACTAATCCAGTCAGTGTCCTCCTCTACTCTCTCATAAGCCTGTCTCTCTCTCTCCTAGTATAAAGGCAAAATATCCTCAAAAAATAATCTTAGAAAAAGTTAGGTTTTATTATGCTTATGTATACCTTAATCTTTATGTATATTTTTCTTAGAAGTGTATTAGGTAGTACTTTGGTTAATACAATAAACAATATTATTCAAGTATTTCCATAAACAAAGTATCACAAAGGTGATATGGCATGAAAATAAAATTTCAGGAACAACGGCTTTGGCCGTCTGCCGAGTAACGTGTGTGCCTCTTACTGTGCTCGGTTTATTATCCGGACAAAACCATCCAAACAGATTTGTTGTCCAGAAAAGAAACTCCTGCGTCTCTGTGCGTCTATTTGCCATTGTTGTTTGTGAAATGTTATTCTTCTTTGTTCGTGTGTGGTAGCAGCGCTGCCTCTCTGCAGACCTACACCGCCATCTACTGAACCAGCATGGACACTACAACGGACTTACAGGGGATTAACTCGTCGCATTGTCATCTGAATGCAGAAGAATTTGAAAACGCAAAGGACGAATCTTTGCGTCTTTAAGTCAGGAGTTTCCATGTAAACGGCCCCTTAGTTTGGAGTTAGCTGGGAGTTTCAGAGCTTCTCTGGCAACTTAGCCAGAGTCTCAGGCAGGCGCTCTAACATGTTTCCATTGTTGATGAGGAGAACAGGAGGGGGAGAGGAAGTGAAGATTGAAGTGTACATTGTCCCCATCATGAGTGACCCCCTCGGAGCATTTTCCAGAGAGAAACCTTCCTACATAGTCAGAAAAAAAGTTTTGACGTAAAATTTCAGCCATTTCTGTGACATTCCGCATTTATGTTGAATGCCATCAACTCTCTGCCATGATTACTTCAGTGACCTCTTTTATGGCCTTCATGCTGTTTGGCTTTCCCAACAGTGTGCCTACACAATTCTGTAATACACATGGAGCTAAGTAAAGGGAATTGATGTGAGAGTTGTTAAGCATTAGGGCGATGATACTGATAGGTTATTACCAGTTCTTAACTGGGACTAGCTTCTCATTTCCTTCCCTAGTTCATATAAAGTCAATGTTGAAATTAAACAAAAAGCTGAAAGTACAACACTTAATGACAAGACAAGGAACAAATCCTTATTTCTGGAAATTTGGAACCAAATAATGTTAATGTTTTGTTTAATACACGACAGCAAAACTGAATCTACCATGAAGACCAGTGCTACCTTATGCTCAATAGATATCCTCAGAAAATGATCATATGCAAAAAATAACCCCAAAGCAATTATCACCATGTGGAAAACCCCAATGGAATATGCTCCACTTCCTTCAACAGATTTAGCCCCTGAAATGGATGGCAGTGTTGTGCATCCCCCACAGAGCACGTTCAGCGCCGAGCTATCTTTGAAAACATACCGCTCACCAAAATTACAGAAATTGCAAAGTAGACATTTCCACACGTCAAGGACACAGAAGTGGGTGTGAAACCTCTTTTATTTCATTATATCACTGGAACATGCGGTGTCAAGCAGAGATCCCATGCTGATAATATAATTGTCTCCTTCTACAGCAGAACAAGAATGCATCACACTGTGCACTATGTGAGAAAGACACGGAAGATGTGAAGGAGCTGATGTGCGTCACAATGTTTGCAAGAAACTATTGTGTCTGTAAAAAACAAAGGCAATAGTGAAATAAGTGTTTGATAGGGATTTTTTTTAGGCTTGAATGCTAATCGTAAAATTTGCCAGTCAAGACTGCAGAAAAGCTAAGCTGCATTTAAAGCCCACACTTCATGTCAGTGTTGAGGCCTCTGATTGTAGCATAAACAACTATTCAGATGTACATTCATGACAAATTTACATTCATTGTTTCCAAAAGCACTGCTCTCTGTAAGGATCCCGTAGGCTGGGAAGCAGTAAAAAACATGACCTTTAAAGCTGCTTTGCTGAGCAATCCATTCCTGCACACACTGCAGTACGCGGCCTCCGTGTCCCCTGTAGAATTAGGTTGATTGAGCACGGCCGAAATTGGATCAACCGTATCTTGCATGCCGGTGCACATGGCCTGTTAAATCGCCTGGAATATGTGGTGGCCAAATACTTGGCTTTTTAGTCTGTGGGACAGTTTCCAGTCTAAGGCTGGGGTGAGTCAAAGACTAGTGTGTGTTTGTGACTGACTGCTGTCACAAGTGCAGCGCTCCATCTATTTATGTGTTCTGTCCAGGATTGTTACCAGAACACTTGTTTCCCTCCAATTACCAACATGGTTAAGGACACCAATACCAATGTTTACTGATGGTAAGTCACCAGTCGAGGCTAAGGTGGAGGAGGTCGAAGGGGTTGATGATTAAAGTAAGCTCTCCTCCAATAAACTGCCTCTCCACCTCGCACCTATACCAGACAGAATGTGTAAAACTTTAGGGTCATTCATTAAGAAATAAGGGTTACATTCTCTTATCATTAGTCAAATTTAGGAGCATGTGCTGTTCATGAATATTTGAATAAAAGGCAGAGGTGCTTTTAGCCATGTCCAGGCTATAATTCTAACTTTACTTAAAAACCAAGGGGTCTTTTTTCAGCACTTAACAATATGGAGAGGGCATCTTGTGAAGACATTACACATGAAGTGCTGCATTAAACATTGTCTTGGTCTGAGCATTGGCCTCAGGTACTTCTCTCATGGCCATGTAATTAAAATTTAATCACATGATGGCACATAGATGAAAAAAACACACTAAGTGCTGATGATTGGCAAGCATCCTTACATTCTGCTAACACCTTAATCATGTCTGCGTTCATTTAACATCTGTGGGGAACGCATCCAGACTGGAGAGACTGATCAGGCGGGCCAGCTCTGCAGTTGGCATTAAGCTGAACTCTTGGGTGACGATGGCAGAGGAAAGAACTTGAGAGAAACTGATGGGCATTTGGAAGATTCCAGTCACCCTCTGTACACCGTCATTAGCAACCAGAGGGGTTTGTTCAGCCCAAGACTGCTTCTCTCAAGTTCAGGACCAACAGACTGAGGACCTCCTTTGTCGTTCAAGCCATCAGACTTTGCAACTTCTCATTACGGGGAAAGAGGAGTAACAGGAAGACAGAGGACAGGTAGGAGCAGTAGTCATACTGTGGCCATATTTCTTGTTTTTTATCTAGTCATATATTTGTTTATATCAATATATTTTGAAAACATCTTTTTATCTATTATCCTAAACTGCTAATGAAATGTCTTATTTCCCTGAGTCGAGGTTTCCAAAGGGATTAATTAAGTTCAATCTAAACAAATCTATTAGTTTATATTAAAGTTGGCAAATTTGGGGGCTGATGGGTAATTGTAATGTGAATGATTGTGAAATGGTGCTGCTGGGACAAGTCTGGATGTGCCTCTGGAAATTTTATGGGAAGTTATATTATACAAGGATATTTTTGACACATTATCCTTAAATTAGCATAAATCTGATCTAATTACTTTGTTTTTCTAATCAAAGTCACCTTACATGTATTTCCTTAAAGATACTATGAGGAGTTTCTAAGTAATTACAAAAATAATCTCACTTTTAGATATATGCCTGATCGAAATACACACTTTAAGATGAGTTTTATAGCATCAAAACTGGTTATCTATAAATGCTATTCCTTTGCTAAGTGGTCGGGTCGGACAGCCGGCTACAAAACTATGATAAGTTTCCAAAAATTGCTTGTTGTCACACATCAAAAACTACCGCTACATAACTAGAAAGAGATACATTACCTCGTCGCTTTACATCCTCTAGGTTGTTGAAAAAAGAAGTTGTAAAGCAATGCAGAGTTCTGAGGATGTTCCGAGCTGCATTTATTGGCATCACAAAAAAAACACGCCTTGGCTTGAGTCACGTCTTTTGGTGCGTTCCAGTTGTAGTCAGAAGTAGGAATTTCCGGGTTACGAGTAGGAAACTGCAACTGGAACGTTGCGTTCCCGAAGTCTGAATTTCCTACTGGGAACTCGGTGAAACCTCGCCACCCCCGAGTTGACAATCGAAGATGGATGCCCCCAGTGTGAACAGTTATTTAGCTCCTGTAATAATCCATTTATTTGCACTTCTGACTGGGGTGTGTTGCTCTAGATCAGCTGTATACATAGTATTGTTAGACTTATATTTACAAAAATGCTGCCATAGTGGTAATCACATTCTTCATGTGATATCTGTGAACAACAACGCAGGGCATGCTAACAACACCTAACAATAGCCTGGTAGATCTGCATGTCTTTTTTCGACTTCAACTGGAACACTGATAAGTCGGAGATTATGTCACTCCCATTTCCGAGGTTACTGGAACGCAGCATTATGACAGTCGCCGCACGTGCTCCTGGGTAGCAGAGCCTTTATGTTGCCGGAAAGAGATTCTCCTCATAGCACCTCTAAAGCAGTGGGTTTTACTATTCTCCTCTGTGTGACGGCACTGTTTTAGTTTCTAGTGATGCTGATGTGTTTTTGTCTATTTTAAACACTGTATCACTGTTGACATTTTATTTTGTTGCCAAATGTCTGTGATTCCTGCCAAACCCCAATTTCTCTACAGGGACAATAAACAAACAAACTAAATGTGGGGTCAAAGTTTGAATTTTTTATGAGGTCCACAATTTCTAGCAGCACCCCACCTGAACTGAACTTCAAATGTTTGATCTGCATTACTGTTAATGAGAATAAAAAAATAACCACATCGTGTGCAATGACTTTGCCTTTTTCAGGTGTTTTTGGGCATTTCCTGCCTTACTCGGACAGCAGAGAGAGACAGTGGATAGAGTTGTAAAAGGGGGAGAGAGAAAGCAGCGGAGGGCAAACTGCTTATGGGCTTTAGGGAATAGTGGCATACCACTCATGCCAAACCAACACCCCAATGACTCCATCTTGAACAAATGAGTACACATACAATATAAAGCTCCCTAGACCACCAAAACTGAAACTGGAGTGCTCCCAGAGCCCAGACTTCTGCCAAGGCATTTCAACACTGAAAGGCAAGCTATTGTCAAAAATACCTTAGAACTGCCCATTGTGTTAACAAATCCTCAAAAAAAATTGCAAGATCTGCATTCAGGTTTGAATCGCCACCCAAATCTATTAACTTCTTCCATGTGCCATGACCAAACTTCTCAAAAATTACATCAAAATCTGCTAAAAACTTTTTGAGTTATTCTTTACATTGTCTAACAAACAAATGTGGCATAAACATAATTTTAGGTAATTATTTTGTCTCTGTGGACATGTTTTTAGGCATAACTAATCCCGTTTCTTGATTCTTTAATGTTGATGGACATCAGTGGCATCTCAAATGCTTTCTGTGGAACACCCTTAGGAGTCACATTCTTTGAAAAAGAGCCAAATTTACAGTCCCAGTCTGCAGCGCACTAACAACTGTCTGCACCAATAAAAAAGAGCGTTTTCCCGCTAAATGTAACCGCTGTAGAAGCTATTAGTATCAATCACATCTCAGTGGAAAAGGCCATTTGAGGGAAAACGAGGCTCAATTCAGCCTTCTAAACTAAAATTGATGTGAAATATTAAGATTTATCACTGCTTTTGAACACTCCCTCTGATCCACTTCCTCACACACATCTCCACACGGCCTCTACACTCTGTGTCTCTCCTCCTCTTCCTCAAACGTGCCCCGATATGGCACCCGAGGCGCGGGTTGGGCAGACAGTTGCACAGCTGGGGGGCTAATGCATAGAGGGAAGGCTGATGATCCACGCTGCAGATGGAGACGTGCCATGGGAGATTAATCCCCAGCGCAGTCAGAGGCTCCTGAGATTTTAATTACTCCCAAAAAAAAGAGAAAAAGGGAGGAACTGTGTGAGAAATGCTGTCACTTTAATAATTTAGAAGCCACAATATGGCAGTTTTTTTCATTTCTGCAGAGGGACTGACATTTCCAAGCTGCCTGACCTGTCCACACTCAGAGTGTTGACTGCTGGAGAGTTATGGGGTAATGGTGGGAGACCATGTACTCGTGAGGGGGGCAGACAGGTGAAGACAGAACATCAGAGGTAAAAGTCATGCAGTGAGTGAAGAGGTGAAAGCTGTCATTGCTGCTTTCTTTTCAAGTTCACTGGGAGTGTTACCACTGTCTCCTTTAAATGCGTCTGAGTTTCTTGAAAAAGGTTGTTTATAACTTGAAACAGACATTGCACGACATGATTCACTGTAGACTACAAGTGATTTTAAAAGGGAATATTTGCGCTGACCGTGTTTGATCGTACTTTATTTGGTGTGTCTACTGACTGAGTAGGCAGAGACGGAGCCCTCGGGCAGGTTTGCAGTCTGCTGTTTGAGTTAGGAAAAAAACTAAGAGCTAGAAATAACAGAAGTAAAATGTAAATAGGTTCCCTGACTTTAATGTTTCATCAAATTGTCGCTTAAGAGAAACCAAACCCCTTCAAAGGCTGGATGATTTGGCTTAAATGTCATATCACAGTCTTTTTTCTTTTTGCTGTAATGTTATACCAGTGTGACAAAAATCAAAGGGACTCCAGAATTTTATTGCATTTTGAAGTGTGATGATCCATCCTCCCCCAAACATAAGCTCGTGAAATGATAAAGAACTCCTGTCTGTGCATCTAACTAGGGCTGGGTTTAAAAAATCAATTTAATCGATTTTAATGAAGTTCCCTTGAAATGGTTCATAATCAATCCATAAAATCCAAAGGTTGATCTTTTAACTTGAGTAGTTTTTTCTCCATTGGACATGCATAGAAGCAGCGTGGGGCATCAACCCTGCTAGTCTGATCAGCGTTTAGCGCTGCTGACCACTGAAAAATATCTCGAGATGTTACTGCAAGCAGTCAAGCAAACATGGTGGAAGTGAGTAGCACTACAGGAGCACCACAGTGAGTTTATAAGTTGTTATAGTTGTTATATTTTATATGTTGTTTTGTTATTTCTAAAATATATTTTAAGTGTCTAAAAAGGGGCAGATAATATAAGATTTTTCTTCTTTTTGTTCCTTTTCATGCAATATGCTTGTATTAAAATGTTTTATTTCAGATATATGAATGAAATAAATTAAACACTAACTAACTAAATAAGCTGATGTTTGGATGTATTTCAGATTTAACAAGCATGAAGGAAAAGAGGAGTTGGACAAAAAACAAGTAATATGCAGAATATGCATTAATGCATATCATTAATATATGATTAATGTAACTGCTTTGGGTTCAGTTCTTAATGTAAAAACAAATTTAATAATGTACCAGGTAAAAAGGTCACCTTTTAAATTGACAGCATTATTTTAACTGAGATATACCAGACTGAATAAATATCGAATTGAATCGTGACTTGAATCGACTTGAGACCTTGTAATATTGAATCGATTCATATACCCAGTCCTACATCTAACAGAATCAGAGTGCACAGCAAATTGAGAAAAGTTCCATTTTGGTGTCGGCAAAATCTCTGCAAGGGCACAGTTACTTTTACTTTGAATGGAGTCATGTTCCTGAAAAGTTACTCGAAGTTGAAATGGAGTTTTTGTCAAAAACAACTGTAAAGCAGATGTTTCAGAAAATTAAATCCAATCTGTGTCACATAACAGCAGGATCTATAAATTTGACATGTACAGTCAATCATCCCACATGTCACAAATCAGCATAATTCACCATGCCAACATGGACCAGGACTGAAGACAAAAGGGGGTCCAACACAGAACTAGAAAGGTGTACCTTATAAAGTGACCAGTGAAATGGTAAGTAAAAAGTACGTTTTCCTCTCAGGTCTTTCTGTTGTACTATGAAAAGAAGATAAATAAGTCGTAATGATGTTCAGCAAACATCTGCATGTAGCAGGGTAAAAAGGTAATTCATAATGCAAATACTCATAATGTCACTGTAAGCAAGGTGCTAATGAAAGTCATCCTAATTGTTTCCACTATGTGATGTTTTGATTATATTTTACACAAATCAAATGCAGAATCATTTAAATTAGAAAACAGTGCACAACACAGTTCATCTCCGCTGCCTGGGAACAGTTTGTGAAAGTTTATTGTATCTCCACGAGGGATAAACTGCATGAATTAGTGCTATTTTTACACCAGTGGTTTGTAACATTGGAAAGAAGCTTTCAAGTACAAATGAGCTCTTTTGTTTTCCTGCTCAACATTTGCATGAACTTGCTGCGTACGGCAATGATCTTAGCATTCCTCCTGCCTTTGTGGGGCTATCTGAACCCCATTTAGTCAAATTTGTTTGGTCAATTACCTTTAACAATTATCTCCAACGTCTTAATAAACCATCACAATTTGGCCAATATGTATCGGAGATATTCCTCATCGCTCAGTGTGAGGGTTGACTGCTGAAAAGCCTTCTGCATGATTTATTCCAAAGGGCAATCACAGCAATAATGGTGTAATGGACTGAAGACAAATAGACAAATAATGAGACAAAGAAATCAATAAATAAGAAATGGGCATGAAATGAGCATGAAGTGAGCACCCACACACAAAATTAAAACCCTCACTTACTCACACATACTCACAGGCCGGATAAGGGAAACGAGGACTTTGGTGTTTTAGCTGGCAGACTGTCGTGTCCTGTTTTCAGCTGCATGACGTACAGACTGACACCGAGAGACACAAAAGAAGCTGTTTAATGCGCCTGACTCACGCAATTACACATCTCTGCCTAATGGGGGCTGCCATTATCAACATGAAAAGACGAGAGACATAAGGGCCAGTGTTGGCTCTGTGGATGCCATGTGAACAAGTAATCCTTTCTGTCAGCCTCTTAAACACACAAGATGTTCAGGAAGTTCAGTCAGTTTCATCAGGAGGAAAACTTGCACAAGAGCCCTTAGTTGTCAGATTCTAAAAAAAGTAAATGTAAAAGAAAGACTGCAAAGAGTTTCATGAGAATCTGTTGTGTTAATTAAAGACAAAGGCTCCATTAGCAGCAAAAAGGAAGCAATTTGAATTTTTTTCTCAAAATCAACATATTAGGAATATATTATATTGACAAACTTAATTCAATTTTTATCTATTTTATTTACTCTTTATAAATAATTGAGCAATTCTGGCAAGGCTGTAAAGCTGTTAATCAACTCAGAAGGTTTTAGCTTTTCTAACATGAGCGATCAGAAGAGAGGAACAATAAATGTAGCTCTTGTTTTATTCTGATATTTGAAAAGTAGTTCAGAAAACCCTGACAGCTCTGTCTGCACTGCCCAAATCCCAGACACTACAACTGTAAGAAAACAGACAGAAAAACAGAAAAATACCCGCGTCAGCTGATCCCCCCGGTTTTTACTGACTTGTTTTCAATCGGCTCCCAGCGGTAGCATCACACCAGGGCGAACGCACTCATATACAAAAATTGGCGTAACATGCCTACAGAACAATATCGCGCCCGCCCCTCCATTTGTAAGTATTGCAACTTTTTGCCATCTCAGTAATAATTCCATCTGTCTTCATATCATCAGCACTCGTTGTCGTTCAGTCTGCGCTGAACTTGTATATTTTGAAAGCAGCAAAAAAGTAAAAAGCACAGAAAACCTTTGACTACCAGGGCCACCTCTTCCATGTTCCTTTCTATTCTTTATTTGGCCGCGTTTCGGCGTGCTGCTGATGTCATCAACGTGATGGTTCAGGAACCAAAACAGGCATGGCTGGGTCTCACAAAAGCAAAACAACCTGAGGTTGTTTTCGTCCCTTCCTTGTTAGGGAGAGTTGGATGAGGGAGAATGGGTGATCCCTGTTTGGCATGGTACATTTATTATATATGAGCACAGCAATCAATCCCTGTTTCAGCAAAAACAGCCACACAAAGCTTACCTGAAATAGGTGGTCCCAGCTCCCCAATCTGCTCCTGGAGGGTACATTTGCACGGAGGACACAATCAACCCTTGAAAATGTTTTTGGTCAAATTAGGCAGTGAATGTCAATCTTTCTCAATTTTTCAAACCAGCCCTGCTCCACACTTTATCACTGCAATTTCTTAAAGCACTCAGATGACTACATCTTCTAGTAACGTCTAAAACAGGAATCATTTTTATCCAGAAAACATATCAGTTAATATTGAAGGTTTTGTAACAACACTTCTCCAGTGAGACATTGTCCATCAGAGGTGCTGAAAATACCCTTTAATTGATGAATCATGATGCAGACATGTGATTCTGTATCAATAGAGAGATGGCATATAATTGATTATATTAACATATTCCCAATATCAACATTGACATCTTGTCATTAGTGAAGAAGCTCACTGCTCTTTATGAACTACTTAACGGTCTGATGCTATAAAAGTATTAACTGTTGAAAACATCTTTGTTGTGTGAACTGGATGGACTTAAGTCATGTTTGTGATGAATTTCCACATTGAGGGGGGGTCTTTTCTTGGACATTTGATAGGGGCTGATGCTGGACTGCAGTATTAGTTATGTTTTCCTAGAACAAAAATCAACTGTAGGTAGGTTAGACCTATGATTCTTTTCTTTGTGATAATAAAGTAGCCATGCACAGAAATAAGGAAAATGAAGGATGCCGCCTATTGTGATACATCATGATATTGGACCAAACTGAACTGTTGACTGAATAATAAGAATTGAATTGAATCATGAGACAGTTGAAGATGCACAAACCTTGCTGTAAATAACCATCCAGTTAAAATAAACAACAAAAAAAGACTTTGAAGTATATTAATGATACATACTAATAGGGATGTATACCGCGGACTGGTACTTTCATGTACCGGTCCACAATTGGGTCGGTACCCGAACACCGTTCGAATCTGGAATAACGGCACCGTTATCGGTACTTAAACGTCTCTTCAACTGTCACGTGGTTATGACACTACCGCCGTCCGGCTCAAGCATGTCGGTCAGGGCTAAGCGCTCGAAGGTTTGGGCTCACTTTAGCAAAGTTAATGAAAACTCGGCCTGATGCAATCTTTGTCAGACAGAAGTTGCGTCCAAGGGGGGAAATTCCAGCAACATCACCAAACACATAGTATAAAGCTAAAGGAATGCGGGATGTTTGATTGCTATAGCAACACAAGCAGAGTTAGCAGCCCAGCTAACACTAAAGACTGCAGCACCG
Organism: Scarus forsteni; assembly: GCA_036419115.1. Lineage (NCBI taxonomy): Eukaryota > Metazoa > Chordata > Actinopteri > Labriformes > Labridae > Scarus > Scarus forsteni. Next base: position 22,618,791 of record JAZDUH010000157.1, on the reverse strand, counting down.
ACAGAGACTGTATTATCCGTCCCTTCGGTAAAAACCCTGCCGAAAACAACACAGTAACACGGGGTTAAACTCTTGACGAAGCGCCGCTGCACTCGGCCGTATAACTTGGATGAAAAGCCGACGGCACAGCTCTCTTCAGATGAAGAAAGCTTCAGCTATTAATGCCCGCTCGGAGCGGAAACTCTCTTTGTTTAGTGAGGTCAAGAGAGCACTGGATGTGACTAATGGTCAAGCTGCGCTCACAGCGCCCTCTGTTGGATGAAATGGTCCACTGCTCCAGGCGCCCTGATGTGGTGCTACACTCAATATTTTAGAATCAAATATTTATTCACTATTCGGTTACGGATATTTATCCTCATATTCCAACAGCTATACGACTATCTAATAAAAGTGAGAGCCCCAGTAGTCATCATTACAGCATCAGTTTTAGCAGCACAAGATATAAATGGGTCTGCCTGTACATGTAGTCTGTTGGGCGGCATGAAGGGGTTTTGCCATCTCCTTAGCTTTCTTTTTGCCTCTGAGAAGCATTTGTATCGCATTACTTCTATTCTGCTGAAGCTTTATTGTTACCTTGTGGTAATAAAAAAGGCTGAATCTTAATATCTTGTAAAGTCTTTATTTTTTACACAAAATTATGTGTTGTAGTATCGATACCGATAAGGAGTATCGGTATCTGCATCGGTATCGATAAAATCATAACGATATACATCCCTACATACTAAGCATCAGGCAGAGGTGAAGAAAGGGAGAAGGTGCTTATCAAAATACTGAACGTCGTGGAGAGTTTTACCCCACTGAGATTTTCATTATTGCATTTTTTGACACAGCAGCAGACAGAGTTGAGCCGTTTAGTTTGTTTTATCATCAGTATCAAAGCAATAGTAGCAGGAGGCACATATTTGTCTCTTTTTTCTGTGACAATCCTTCTGATGTTACATGTAAAGGCAGTGGCTACTAATGTAACAGGTTGACCTTATAAGAGGCTGCAGCAATGACTGGTGAAAGTAAGGCTGCTGAATATAAATAAGTTAAGGTGATTGGATGAGGAGCAAAAGGATTGGCAGGACAGATAAGTGTAGAAATAACAGAATTAGAGGTCTGCAGTCCATTTTGACACACATGATGGAGTACTGTGTGTGTCAGAGGTCGAGTTCAGCGCTCTCCCTGTCTGTCATTTTGATAGACAGGCTTATAAAAATTCTGTCATGATGTTATTACCTGTCATATCAATATTCATTTTTACTAAAGAGGTGATTGCTGGATCAATCTCACAGCAAACAGTATCATCACCAAACTCTCAGCTGAATCTACTATTGAGCATGGTTAATAGAGTTTGTATTAGTGACTTTTTGCATTGAGGCTCATTTGCATAAGAAGGTCAAGTTGGCATGAATGACTGAAAGATAAGTCTTTAAAATATCCCCCATGCAACAACAGAACATAGAGACACCGTCTCATAGTTATGGGTATTTAACTGTTCCCTGTTATTTGTTACATACAATGGAATCTTTTAGTTGATTCTCAATATCTGTACTCCCCTCATAAAGTAAAAAAAAAAGTTATTTCAGTGATTATTTCTCCCATTTAATAAAAGCAACTATTATAGTATTATAGTATTATATATCATTGCAGAGCCTGATTAGTCACCTTTACAATGAGGTATTGAATTGGTTCTCAGCAGACACAAAACCCTGGGATTTAAAATGGCCTACATTATAACAAAAAGCTTCTGCCTAACATATTAACAAAGACGAATGGTTTCTGGCTGCAAACATTACAAAAATCACAGTTTACAAAGCATAATGTGCTCTCTGAGAGGATTATCATATTTACATTCTTTTTTTTTTATGTATTTTTTTGGGCACTTTTGTGCCTTTATTCATAGGAGAGAGAATGACAGTGGATAGGCTAGTGAAAAGGGGTGAAAGAGAAGGGGAAGACAATCTGCAACATGGCCACATCCTGGATTCTAACCCGGGCTGGCAGAAGTTTGAATATGGGACATGCCTGGTTGCTAACCACTCCGACAAACCAGCACCCCGATATTTACATTTACATTTACATATTTACACAACTACAAAGTTTGTCAGGTTTTTTGACGGCTGCTCTTTTTTGTTGTCTAAGGCCCCATCCACACGAAGCCAAACCAAGGTCTAAACACACAAGTTTTTTGTCGAATCTGCGTATCATCCATACGAAGACAGCATTTTGGGGGGTTGTAAACGATCATTTTTGAAACCAGGTTCCAGAGTGGAAAAATTTTGAAGTGCCGTATACGCAGCTCCGTGATTACTGGCTCTCCGTAACTTTTCAGATACGCTTACGTCATAGTTTCATATCTTCTTTGACACGCATGCGCCACACACAGCAACGACAACAACACTGGCAGTGTACGGTGTAGCACATGTGCCGATGAAGCTAGAGACCCTACTATCCCTGTTGCAGTAAAATCTCCTTCTCAATCACCACCCAATTATCGAGGACACATTAAGGCACTTTATGATCACTTTATCACAATCTCTTTTTACAACTTTTTCCGCAAGTGCGCATGCCCTGTTTTTTCGTCTGTTTCCGCTTGTTTCTGTCATATCGTTACAGCGCCCCTAGAGGTCTAGTATGTGTTTTACAGCGTCTTCATGCGTACCGAGGGCATTCATATAGACGCACACATTTTCTGAGATGCCTTCGTATTTATGACGATCGTTTTGAAAACTGTTAAGCGTTTTGTCTTCGTGTGGATGGGGTCTAAATGTTAAGATGTAAGCCTCTGCTTTACAATGTCTGTCTTATCCAACCAGAGGCCAATGTTTGGGTCAACAAAGCCACACAAAATGACTGAACTTTAATTCACTCCAGTTGGGGTTCAACGTGGCCCGGTTATCCTTATATTCCTCTGTATGTGGCCTTTGGTTAAAAAAGTGCAGACTCCTCAGATGCAGAATAACTTTGCTTTTTCCACAGCAAAGGGAATCAAAATTCATATCTTCACAGCATTAAGTGAAACATAAACATATTTCTGTTTTGACTAACAGCCCAACACTATGCTTTACTTTGTGCTGTTAAAAAAACACTTGCATATCTTAAGCACAGTTGAACCTTGAATTCAGAAAGGGGAAAACTGCTTTTACCTTCTGTTGGCATTTCTCACAGATAACAATAAAGAAAATCATTAAATAGTTTCCCAGCAAGGACCACGTAAAAAGCCTTCAAGGCAAGGTATTGTGCAGAGGCATTAGTCAAGGCCAGCACACTCTCCCACTGAAAGGGAAAAGGAAACAAAGCATTCCTACAACTGGGTCAGGCAGAGTCACCCCACCAATGAAAATGAATCAGTCAGACACGGCAAAAAGATCCTTTCAGAGACATCTATTGAACCACACTATGAGTGGGAGTTCAGACAATCATTTCTAATTAGCCACTGACTTGCATATGTACCTTATAAAAGTGCCAATCCCCACATTCCAGTCTTTTCTTAGCTGACGGTTTATAAAATAACAGGTAAGAAAAAGTCTTCATCTTGGTTTTAACCAGTAATGATCCCCATCTATTCAACTTTTTGCTTCAGTTTTTATGAAACCGCTCTAGTCAGGTCATCTCTTAGGGCGTTTTCACACCAACCATATTTAGTGCGCACTAAAGAAGTTTTGGTCCAGGGTTTGGTACGTTAGTGTCAATGCGAATGCAACCACCGCACTTTGGTGCGCACCAAATCAGCCGGTCCGAGACCTCCATTAAAGGGTGGTCTCGATCCGCTCCATCTCCCTACGTTTGGTGCGGTTTCACTGGTGTGAAACAAAGTGGTCTGAACCGATCTACTTTTGATGCATTACTTCCTGTTAATCCCACGGCTCAATCTTTTGCTTACTCAATTTGTCGATTTGTTTATTCTGGTTGAGGATTTGTACCAGTGTACCAGTTCAATATTTCATTAAGAATTGTTGCACCCCCATTACTTTATAGCATACTCATGAGGGATGTAACAGATTGGATTTTTGCTGATATCCAATACGCACATATTTCTGAACTCATTACCACAACTAATTACATCAATACCAATATATTTTGGAAAACAGTATGGAATCTTCCCCTAACTTTACCTGTTCCTTTTTTTTTCTTACATTTTATTCTCATAAGAAACAGACAAAAAAGAAGAAAAAAGGGGATAGAGGGGATATACAGTAAATAGCTGATATGTATGGACAATATATTGCCTGTAGAATATTTAGCAGAATATTTCCATATCTACAGTTACCAATATCTAACTTTTTAAGGTATTACATGCCAATGCTGATATCAACCTGCTAATATTGTGAATCCCAAAATTTGATATATTCTTTACTATTGTCAGTGGGTTAAATTGCCAGACAGAGTCCTCTTGAACAACTCTCTGGGCAAAGATGACATTTTTCAGAATTAACACAATCAGAGAGCTGACGAAGGGGTGCAATCAATACTAACTGAAAATTAATTTCATATAGTTGGAAAGCCTGATCAATCACCTGTGCAACAAGAGACAACTTGTAATGATCAACCCCCCAAAATGTGCCAAAATCCCCTCTTTACCTGGAAGAAACCCAACAGTTCCTCAGTCAAGCAGGGGTGAGGATTAGGTCCTCTTGAGGTGTTGTTTTCCTGGGAGACCTAATCCGCAGTCTGTCTTCGACTTCACAAATCTCACAGAACTTGGTTCCAAGTTTGGAAATGGTACCTGCGCTGATATCAAATAATGCTGCCACTGTGCATACCAGAGCACCAGCTTCCAGTTTCAGGGGATTTTGACACATTTCTGTGGGCACTAACCACACATTAGCTTTGATACTCATTCCACAAACATGATCCTTCTGTAAAGGTGACCAATCGGGTTACCAACAACTTAAATTAAAATATGAACTGGTATAGTTAAAGGAGAGAAATAATCAACTGAAATAAGATCTTTTTGGAGAGTATACATTATATATATATGTATATATATATATAGATATATATATATATATACACATACATACACATATATACATATATATATACACATACATATATATATATACATATATATAACTATATACATATATATATAAATATATACACATATACATATATACATAAATATATTTATATATATATATATATATATATATGTATATATATACATACATATATATATACATACACACACACACACACATATATATATACATATATATATACACACACACATATATACACACACACACATATATATAGATATATATATATATACACACATATACACACACACACACATATATATATATATGTATATATATATATGTACATATATATATATATATATATATATATATATATATATATATATATATATATATATATATATATACATATATATATATATATATATATGTATATATATATATATATATATACACACACACACACACACACACATATATATGCAGGATTTGATATTTTGTTGTGTTTGGGCAGAGGAACCCCAAAGCCACCTAAGTCTGTTTGTTAGTTGGTTTGTTTGTTTGTTTGTTAGCAAGATCACACAAAAACTACCACATGGATTTTGCTGAAATTTTCAGGATATGTTGGTAATGACCCAACTTAAAACTGATTAGTTTTGTGGAGATCCAGGTATTCAACATTAGCAAACAATATTTTTTGTTCATTAACTTGTCTAACTAATAAAGATATCAGCATCACTGTGGGTGCTAGGTGTGGGTTTTACCATCATGGTAACTTTACCATGGAACAGTCCACATCGTGATGGCTTTTGGGACCAACCAACACAGTGTAGCATGTTCAGCTCTATCCTATCTGGTTTGACATCCAAGGTACCCAAACAGAAGGGTACCCAAACAGAAGGGTACCAAACGAGTGTGACAGTACAGACTGACACACAGTAGAAGCACAAATAACTGCACTCTGTGCTAAGCTGTCTTGACTGCTTGGTGGAAATGCACACTAAATGCTGAAAGAAAGTAAATCAGTTAAATTGAAATTTTTTAAAACTCGTCAAAGTAATTACAGAAAAGTTGTGTTATACTTTCAATGCCCTTTAAATGCCCTTTCAAATGACATACTGGACCTTTGTCTTGTCCAATGTCCCTGTGAGCCTTTGAGAAAACTCTCAACACAGAACAAAAGAAAGCTCATTGTAAAGGTCAGGGACACAGCATGGATTGGATAGAGTTTCAACTTAATGAAGTTCTCAGGAGCACCATTGCTATCATGGTTCCAAAAATAAGCATGTACAGCGGTTTAGGGCTAAGAAGCAATCAAGTGAATGCCAGTACTTGAAACAGCAAAGAATAAATTTTGCTTTAAGATTGATGTAGCATTGCAATATCACATTGCATAAATGTGGATCATGTGTTACAGCTGTAGCACTGTTGGTCTTAAATCAGTGCTTTTATGTCGGGATTCACACAGACTTAATCTCTGAACATCCAAGGAGTTTTGACTACTTGGAAATTTCATTCAGTGAAAGGAAATTCTCTGTATGGGAAAATTGTTGAATACCACAAGCTCTCCTGAATCATTTCTGTGATCCACTTAAGCGCAGACCTGTTCAGAGGAGTGGTTTTACACAAGGCCCTCTGGTTGATGAGAGATTTTCTCTGCTTATGTGTACCACTGTTTTCACATTCTTTCATCACAGCGTGTGGAATCCAGCGGGCCCCTTCGGCTTTGTTTTTCTTGGATAAAAACACAGGTTTGCTGTTTATCTGTACTATCAGCATCTGGCACTTATTACAGAGGGATGGGAGTGCAAGCTTGGATTATTAGGATTACTGCTGGATTGGAAGGAGGACTGGATTCGTAGTGAGGTTAATAATAGCAAACTCTCTTTTTACCCAAACAACAGCAAAGAAGCAGGCCTGCAGGCTCTTACTACATTACCATCGTCTGAGTTTACCCCCACTTTTGGAACCAATCATGAGGGGAAAAAAATCTCCATGTGAAGCTGCAACAGAGAAGAGCAGAACATGGGAACAAAGACACAAAAACAGGATAAAACAGCATCCATTTTGACCAGGGATATGACTAACAAAACAGGTATGAATCCCAGAATCCTGAAGATGACACACAATTTACAGTAATTCACAAGCACCTTCTGATTTGTTAAGCTCATTTACATCTTCAACACCTCACTGTTACGTTCTTACCACCTTGCCATCTTGTCAGAACATGTTATTCAGTATATTTCTGCCGTGGTGTGTGTTTGTGTTTAGAGTGTGCACTGGATGCGCACTATTCCTCCCGGCAGATATAAAAGGACCGCTAATCCAGAGCGACAGAGGAATAAACACGATCCCTAATCTCATTGATCCCTCGCAAAATCATTCAATTATACTCCTCTGCTGAATATGGCACCAAGCTCAGAGGGAGAGGCGGTTAAGGTAAAAAACAGTCTCATTACTGAACAGAGGAGCCAATGAAACACTCTAATGAAAGAGCAAAAGCAGACAGAGAGGTGGCTCTGTTCAAAAGAGGGCTGTGCACAATGCTGCTTTATGACCAAGAAGAAAGGCAGATCAGCAGAGCTCAATCTGACCAACAGAGGTGATGTTATGTTGTATCACTGGAGAGGAGAGAAGGATTATTTACAGTAAGATTCAACAGAATACATGAAAAATAATATACGGTAAACAATACTGAAGAATAAATACAAATAATAGTGGTGGGAGAAAAAATGGATTCACATAAGAATCTGGATTTTTTTTTGTTTGATGATTTTTGAATAGATTTTTTTAATTCAAACATAGATTTTTTTCCAAGTTCAAAAGCTTCATTTTAGTATGTGTTAATAAGCTGGACCAGAAAAAAAAGTTACCACTTTTCTCCAGCAGAGGGCGACATGTTATTCTTCGTCCACCTCTACCATCATTCTGTCTCATTCGTTAGAAGGGTTTCAGATATTTTCTATACCGATTATCGCTGCTTTTAGATGCAGCCCAGGCTTTTGAAGAGAGAGTATAACCAGTTGGTTAAAATATAATGCTGAATAAGTCCTAAAAACAGACTCACATGTGATGTGTATTTTTCCTGATAAAGTCTGTAGGAATCATCATTATTCATATTTTTCACTGGTGTGAAAAAAGCTAATAAAGATCGCAAAATCGGCAATATCACAGAATCGCAATTAAATTGAACTGGCACCTAAAAAATTGGATTGGGAGAAAAGTGAATCGTCTCAGCCCTAACAAATTAGAGCTCATGTATGATTCACACTGAATTAATTTGCTGATATCTGATATGTCTATATTTTTCAAGTCATTATCGCAGATACTTCGAGTGATTAAATAAAGATTAAGCTGTATTACGGCTGCTCAGATGTAAACTGCATATCTACTGGAGCAATTTGTGATCATATTCTGCACGGACTTTAAGATGTCCTCCTGTAACGAGATCCAGAGGCTCATGCTAGCAATGCTAATGTTAGCCACCCCCTGCTTGATATTGTCAGTGGACACTACTTAAGCTTGTAGTTTTTGAATTCAGCCAAATTCAGGGCACAATGTCCTGCTTTTTGGTTTGCCTGCCCAATTTGTTCCTTTTTTTGGTTTGGGTGGCTTTCATGTCCACTTCCATTTCAGGCAGACCAGAGCTGCATTCTTTGGTACACCCCAGGGTTGGCGTAAGCTCACATCACCACTATTTTAACAAATCCTCCAAAAAAAAGGCAACTTGTTTGTTTGGTATGGAAAAAACTTGATGGTGTGGAAGAAACCTAAAAAGTCAAAAATACAAAACATGGGCTCTTTTAATTAGAAAAAGTGAGATATAGCAAAATAATGAAGATAAAGTGTATGATACAAACTATTATAACAATATTATGTTCTGCAAAAACTGATTATTTGCAACAACAACAAAAAAATAGGGATGCATGTTTCTATTGCAGATTTTAGATATGTTGATATCTCTGAACTTCTTATTGCTGCTACAGCGTTTTTTGGGTCAAAAGTGGCAGTCTTTACTTAACTGCAGTTGACCTTTGCAACAGTGTGACAGTTTTTGTGTTAGAAACAGAAACAAAATAAATACAAATACATTTGACATTCTATGATAATAAGACAAAGCATTTTGCAAAACTCATCTCAGCAGATATAAAGGCTGATATACTGTCAGAAACTTTGTCTGCTGATGCCAACACAACTTTTTAAGCTACTATCTGACAATATCAATGTGTAACTAATAATATAAATGAAAATGGATACATAATGCTAACAAAAGAAGTGCAACAGTCATGATCATATTTTTAGGCTCCTAACCTAAGCCTGATAAATTTCCTGGGATTATGACGTATGAATCAATATTTTCCCCTCCCCTTTCAGAAAGGAATGTAACTTTATTGATGTCAGGCATCGAGGCTCAACTAGAAGGTAAGGCTTTGAAAAATACGAGGTGAGAAGTGAGGAAGACAAGAGACAAAGGAGAGGAGGAAATATTTAGAGAGCTCCACAGATACATGCTCTACTAAGTGACCCACTTTAACAGCCTAAAGGCTGCTACCTATTATCACCAGGGATGTCTGTTTTTCTCCAGCAGCTTTAGCATGGAGGGCAGACCCCCTCTGATATCAGTGTGACAGCTACAGGGTTTGCTGCTGCCTGCTCATTGATTCAGAGGTTGTGTTTTTATCCTGTTCATTAGAGCTTTCTAAGCGGTTGGAGCGCTCGTAGGTTCGTGACATTTCAGCTAGTCACATCAAAGGCTTTGGCGAAGGAGGGCGGTAGGTGGTGGGAGGGGGGGGCGCGTGGAGCAGCTGGAGGTATGAGGGCTGAGAGGTGAGGCTGGATTTGTAGCAAACAAACACAAACAGTCTTATGTATCATTTCTCTCCTTATGCCTGTGAACCAAAAGTAAGTTCAATTTCACCACTCGGGCTGCGGTGACCTTTAAAAAACAGGTACAAAAACCTGTTCTGCCCCTGGACCTCGCTGTCCCCTTTTCACCCAGCAAAGCAAATGTTAGTTTTTAGAAGTTAGTTTGATCAGGCTAGCACTGACTGTGTGAGGCGTGGAGCGTGGTGCAGCTAGTTTGATGTATGGCACCAGATGCCAGCAGCCAGATGTTGTACAGGCTGACATGCAGGTCTGGCAAGCGGCTACTTTTCAGGGCTGGCTGTGAACTAATTAATCTCTTCCCGCCCCGGTTTCACAGAAGGTCAGTGAAAAAAATGTGAGTTTATGAATATCTGACTGTCTGAGCATGTCTGTGTTTGAGCCTTTCCGCGTCCGAGAACGTGCCCATATCCAAGGACAGCTCTTGATTAATTTGAGATTGTATGAGTGCAGTAGTATCCTCTTTGTGGGAGTGTATTATGGCCAAAGAGCGTGTCTGCCAGCGAGGGGATAAATTGAAACAAGATGTGCCGGCCCCGCGGCCCTTTGAAGGTGTTCCACATCATACCTCTGATTCTGCAGAGGGTAGGAGTGCTACCATAAAAGGACACTCTGTTTACCTTAACCTGCCAGCGCCTGCTTGCCAGATGTTCCCAAGTTTTTCTTTCATCTCCTCACACGAACCTTATTTTTTATTTTTACAGCATGTTTCTTACTCTACACTGAGCAGGGGGAAAAAAAAAGTTGTCTTTCCTGGGTTGCTTGGCGTGGAGACTAAATTTGAACATTGTTTGATTTGCCTTTGGAAAGCTTGCTGAGATTGAAGGATTTGGGTGGAGAGGCCCGCCAGGTTCACTGCTCTCTCCTTCAGAATCCCTGTACTGCTGAAGGCACTGGTACCGCAGAGACTGGAGAGGCCTGAGCCTATAAACATGGCCTCCATTAAGTCCTCAGACTTGGAAAACATGTCTACACATGTCAGACTTTCCCGCAAAGTCCCTGTTATTCTTACAGAAGTGTTTCCTCTGGATTACTTGCAAGCTGATTGCGATGACGGCTAATAGCAGTTACGAGTCAGGTTTTTTTTTTTCACTTTGCACAAGGACAGTTTAAAAAGGAGGTGAGGGAATGAATGGCCATATACAATATCGCTTCTATACCAAACACATAATCAACTACTTTGGCTATGAGACCCTGATTTTTTTCTAACAGAAAAACAGTATGCTTTAGCATGAGTCTAACTGAACAGACGAACTATGAAGAAGCATAGCCTTGTATTTTGTACGGGGAGTATAATTCTTCATTAAAGGTTGACATGATGCTAGCTCTATAGCACATCAGAGCTGGTAGTTTATCTTACAATGCTTCCATTACCTAAAGGAAGGGGAGAATCAAACATCTTTATCACTTTCATGTTAACTGCTTCTTACATGCTTTTCCAGACACTTTTCTTACTTCCCAAGGCCGTCCAATTTCTAACGTAATTTTCCAACCAACAGTTTTAAAAATGTTCTCTTCAAGCATATATTAATGTAATTTAAAGAGCTAAAACAAAAACATTATGACTGGAAGGGCCTGATCTACAAAGATCCCAAATCACGAGTGATAAATTGCGTGTGCTAACAAAAAAATTGCATATGCTACTAGAGGGCATGCTGCGATTGATCTACTATGACTGTGTGTGTGTGGAGTTTGCATTTTCTCCCCTGTGCATGCAAGGGCTCACTCCAGGCACTCTGGTTGTTTGTCTCTCTATGTGGCACTGTGATTGACTTGCGAATGGTTCAGGGAATACCCCCGACTTTCCCCCAATGTCAGCTGGGATTAAGGCTGTCACTTTTCCTCAAAATCTAACTCGAACGGTTTTCAACCATACAGGAAAATAACTAAAGATATACAATTACCCCCCTTCCCTTTAATATAGTCTCAATGCTTGCCCGCTTAACATCGTACAGCTTTCAATGGGACTCGAAATGGAATGGTGTTCCGTGGCTCCAGTTCCATCATTAAGTCCCAAAAGCCCTTTCCTGTAACCACACCAATGGGCCACATATCCTTTCATATGGATCGTGCAATCTTATCAGTGATAGCTTTTTTCTGTACCTCTGGTAAAGACCCTGCCGAAAAAAAACGGGGTCACATGGGGTTGAACACTTGACAAAGCACCGCTGCACTTTGGCGCCTCCTCCCTGACTGCATGGCTTGGATGAATAGTCGACAAGTGAGGCCGCAGACTTGTTGTAGAGGATGAGTACATAAGCTGCTTTGCACATAAGCGACACACAGCCCAGTCTTTGTTTTTAATTTTTCCATCGATGGTGTAGAACCCAAAATACTTCCACACAGTGCTCCTCAGATGATTCGGTATTATTATCAGGGCTTAAAGCAGGAAAAAGTCCTGTGCCTGAAATTTTTTTATGCAGCCGGTGGGTGTGTGTGTGTGTGTGTGTGTGTGTGTGTGTGTGTGTGTGTGTGTGTGTGGGGGGGGGGGCGGGGGGGGTGAAGTAACATGAGAACACACCAAAACAAATAACATAAAAAATGATCAGTTACTATAAAGTTGTAGTTGATTTGCAGCATTTTTTAAAAATGATTTGGTCTAGAACTGAAAAACTAACGTTCTTGCATTGCCTCCAATTGCCACTATGAACGAGTTCAGCTATAAATGCAGTCATACAAATTCTCTGTTCACAGAGTGGGATTTGATAGGTGGGGGAGCCCTAAAATATGGTGTTGCAGGGCAGTAGGAAAAATGATGTAAATTATTGCAAAAAGCTGAAGAAGCCTTATTATCAACAGAAAAATACAGGCCACATTAACAGGCAATACGCACACATACCAATCCAACATGGCAAACTAACACAGAGAAACACAGCAAACTAACAACCCCAAACAGAGACTCAGACACGGACCTTAAGTGAAAACCACACCTATGCAGACACACAGGTGAGTGAAACACATGAGATCAAGTAAGGCAGAGGAAACACGGAAAGTTAAACTAACTACAAAGGTAACATAAGGAAAAAATATCTGGAGTGAAAACAAGTCAGGGTTAAAAAAGGTGAGGAGGCTATGACCCCTCTCGGGGGGTCCGGGGGCATGCTCCCCCATAAGAAAATTTGGAATATTTCATATTTAAGAGCATCAATCTGATGCATTTTGAGAGAAACATGAAGCAGAATTACAGGACAACATGACTGTATAATAAAGCATCTATCTATGCATGCTCACATTCTGGTCACATAATGACTTTGGGAATTGGAAGGAAAGGGCCCTTCACAATGTTGATATTTTCACTTTTTAGATTAAACATACGGTGAAGTGGTGGATCTCTACAGCTCTGTCCTGAGTAATATTCACCATGTTAAGTCATCATGACCAAGATCTCAGAAATATTAGCCACTTTAATTTGCTTGGTAAAAAACACAGAAAATAAAATTTTGGTGCAAAGAGAGACTGGAGAAAAAATGTTTTAAATATCAAATAATAATAAGAGCACTGGGAGATCACACATCCATTAATCTTAACGCACTATTTCCCATCATAACATGTAAGTTGTTTTCTAGATAACTCAAGTCAAATGTTCATCATAGGACAACCCCCAATTTATCTGCTAAGATAACAAGACATGTCAAGATCCTGAGAGAACAGCTAATATTTACTTGATACAGCACAACAGAGTAAAATAAACTGTACGGAAATTTGTCCGCTCAGGGCCTCTGAACACTGAAGACATTTTGCCACATTTTTATCTGATTTATACACCGTCCACTGAAAACAGCTCTGAGACCCACTTTTGGGCCTCAACCCACAGGTTGAGAACCACTGCACTAACAGACTGCATTTGGAGCTTGATCCTTCAGATTGCTCTGATATCATGGAGAATAAGCGACGCAGGAAACTGCAGGATGAGTTTATTATTTAAAAAAGGTGAAAACAGAGCTGGACTGCTCAGGAAAGTTGAGTTTTACGGTATACACACAGTGATTCAGGACCGCTGTCCCGTGCGCTGCGCGTCTTTACGCTCACCGGCACCGCAAGGAGCTCTTCGCGCTCATATCTCCATGCTCTCGCGCTTGTAGAGTAAACGTTTTTATTGAAGTCAAGGCTCCTTCAGGCGCGCACATGTTGGCAGTTCACAGATAATCTTTGGCATTATTTCCCGTTCATACCCTCCACCCCGTCTATGTTTATGTTGCGCTCTGATTTACTGAGCATCTCGGCGCTTATGAGAGAGCCATGCAGGCTGTTCATGATAAAATGGTCTGTTGTCCGTGGTGCTACTTGAATTGGTTAATTAATTTACTTGAATAAGCCGGAGGGCTCCGGCCAGCTTTAACCCCTGGTCATCGATGTTGCTGTGTGGTACCTGTAGCTGTCGCTCCTGGTGAGGTTGATGTGTGGGAGAGAGCACGCACGGACGCTATGTGACCTGGGTCACGACGAGCTAAAAAATGTTTTCTTTCTCCTGGCTCCTGTTCCAGCCTCCTCTATCCAGCCCCGGCGCCACCTGTTTTTTTACTCCTGCTTCCCATCCTGAGGTTTCCTCGCCGGTTTTACATGCCGGTTATACATGTTGGCAGTATACGCCAAATCGGCTCCTCACCGCTGTCCAAATGTTGAAAACTTAAGGCCCGCCCTACTCTGCCCCTGATTAGCTAGAACGTCTCGGTTACCTTGAGTACCATTGGTAGTTGGAACTATCACATTAAACGACTGGTTACAGATAAAAAAAATTATATTAAAAAAAAAAATATCACCAAAATATTCATACGTCGGATTTCCGGCACCGTGCCGGAGGTCTTTAAGCCCTGTATTATTGTGCGTCTGCTGTGGCTTTCTGTGTCCTCCATTTTATCAAACTATACCTCACTCTTTGTTTACTGAGGTCAAGAGAACAGTTTGTATGTCAGACTATCAAGTTTCGCTGAGAGCGCCTTCTGCTGGATGAAACGGTCCACTGCTCCAGGCGCCCTTATGAGCTGCTGCACCCAATAGTTTCCATTCGAATATTTACTGACTATTCGGTTACGGATATTTATTCCCATATTGGAAAAGTTATTCAGATATCAAATACAAGGTGACAGCCCTAGCTGGGATTGGTTCCAGCCCACTGCAACCCAGAAAGTGAGGTATAGATAACAGATGGATGAGTCTTTCATGGAAATGGTTCATACTGTACAAATACACAAAAGTATATTGTTTGGAAAATCAATATTAAGTTTGACCCTGAACATTCTGTCAGATTTCTTTCTCTTCGCAGGCTGTTGAAACATGATAAATTTCCACCCTCCTAATGTAATCAAGGAGAGCACTTTTCATGGAAATAGCTTTAATGTAATTATTTGTAATGAATTCTTAACCTTGAACCTCAAGTTGTTTTATTCCAAAGAGAATCATTGAAATGCTGTTGCAGTAAAGACCAGTAATTATGAGGCTGTTAGCCTGAAAGAGGGGGAAAATAATAATAATAAAAGGAGAAGAAGGTCACTACATTCTCACTGTTGTGCTACCGTCTCTTCAGAAAATGAAAACACAGAGGGAATAAAGCTCATGAATGAAGATCAGACAAAGGACCTTAATGATAAAAAAAATATATATAGCTCTTTTTACACTGAAAGACATATTTTATTGTGGCATATGTAACTACCAAGTAAATGCAAACACTGTACTAAGAATGAGTATCGTAAAACCTGATCATTTAAACACATTTCCAACAGATGTTTTGGTTTTTATAACCTTATTCTAGTACAAATGAGCCTCTTTTTATTGAACTCTCAGTGGAGTTGAGATAGAAAACGATGACTCACATCATATTACCTTCAACAAGAGGTGATTATTTCTGCTGTCCATCTAAAAGTCTACTAAACGCCGAATGATTAGACAGAGGATGCCTCAAAGAAACTTTTGACAATGATCCTAAATAGTCCTTCTCATATCTACATGTTAATAAAAGATATTGTTCAGAGAGCCAGGAAAGTTTATGACATAAAAAAGACATTTGACCAAGTTTAGCTTAAATAAGTACTTGCAGTTTCCTCACATGGGTGGTAAATCCATCTTAAGTGTGCTGTTAAGATGGATTTATCAGGATCTTTCTTTCCAAGTCAAGGACAGAATGAATCACTATTAAATACCTCCCAACCTGTTAAGGCCTTCCTAAGCATATTCAGAATAAAAATGTTATCAGATAAAACTACAAAAATGCTAGTTAGGTACAGATAATAATGTCTCTGGTTCTGTTTGAGGCATCTGCCTGTTAAAGAAGAAAGGAGAAAAGAAGGGTATGAGGACTAACCAACAGGAAGTGGCCTCTGGGGATAACTGTGGTTATTATTGTCACAATCCCAGTGTTTCCTTCACTCATATAGTGGAGTGGACCACCAGGGTTTATTCGCAACTGCTCAAGAGTAATTGCTTAACTTTTGACTGTTTCATCTCAAAAGACTCACACCCCAACAGCACTGTAGACAGTAAAGGCTCTAAATTCAGGACAAAAGCTCATGAAACCCATCTGTTTATTAAAAAAGCTGAATTATATTCACCTATTACTTAAATTACAAGTCCCAAAGAATTCTTAGCCATCTGTCAATGTCTGTCACTCAACAGTCTGTGGAAAATTCTGATACATAACGAAATCTATTCAAAGCGTAGGGTAAGGAATGAATCACATCTCCATGCCATCCAGTCACTGGGGTTATTTGGTCTTTACTGCTAAAGCTCTAAACTAATAAGGACCAGGTAACATTCTGCTCACCCATGATCAATCAACTTCTTTTGTTTGAACAGCGATCACAGAGCTCCATCAGATGACATGTCAATCAACTGCTCGACAAAGAGCAGAGGAGGGACGGGTGGGTGGAAATCAATATCTGAGATCTGTTCATGGATACCAGTTCAGCTTAGTGGTTTATTTATTGGATTTTTCACATCTTCATCAGAGAGTTTCTTTTTGTTCCTTATAATGGCCTTCACTGTGCAATGTGTTAAGATAGCTACGTGCTACTAACTATAACCTGAAAACAGTCTGTCTGTACAAAGTGTTTCTAAGGCAGAATGCCAGTCTGAAGAAAACATAACGATCAGTCATTACAACACTTTCGTGCGACCAAAAAACAACATGACAAGGCATGTAGGTACAATCCGTTTATTAGCTTTCACACAGCATTTTGTTGAAAACAACCTTGAATCTGAAGAATGCACTTAAATTGAGTATACCTTTTATCCTACATGTAACACTGAAAGACGGTCTCCAGGCATGTTTGCTGTTTACTGAACACTGAAATGAAACCACAGAATGGTTGGATAAACTGCCTTAATGAAAGTCATACACACTGATTCCTGATCACTCCATTTTTCCAGCCACTGCTCAGTCTCACTCGGTGCGTTAAGTGGATTTTGTTTATTCTCTTAAAGGCAGCTGTTAAGGACATCTTCTTCAGTCGTCTGAGAAATTTGTTGGCAAGACAGAAGCAATTTCTCAGCATTGTGCCACCCAAAAGAAGACGGAGGACCGTCCTGATTCACAACATCTGAAGAGTTGTGTATTTATAGGTAGAAATGTCTTTTCTTATCCAAGCAACTGCACAGGAAAGAAGTTAGGCGGCCATATATTTTCAGATAAACTGAAAAAAAGCAGCTGCTCTTGATTAATTCAAATTTGTAACTTTTAAAATCTTGGAATAAAAAAACTCTGAGGTGGATTTTGATATTTCACATCTATGTCACAGCAGCATCCTTTATGTTCTGACAGCAGAAAATAGCAAACATCATCAGCACTTTTAAGAGTATTTCCAAAGTCCCCCATCATCTGAAAGCAGCATCTTTGCCATGCTTTGCTTAAAGTATCACATATCTGAGGCTCTCCTAAGCTGAAAGAACTGCAGCTTCAAAGAGGCAAATCACCATAATCTGCTTTCAGCCTGTCTAAGATACAAAGTTACTGGGATGAGATTCACAGAGAACTCAAACAACATATCTGAGCTAAATGTTTTTATTTTTTCGAGGGAACAACGTTTTGTTGGAATCTTGCACTTAGCAACAAACAATAAAACAAAGTACCAGTAGTATTTGGAGTGCTCAGTATTGCTGTATGGGAAGGAAATAACAAAACATGCCTCACACCAGCAGCTCTATCTCTAGAGGACTGGTACAGTGTTTGTCTTAGCTTGTTTTCGAATCACTTTGTTTCTTTTAGATAATAAAGGGTCACTTCATTTGAACTCAACCAGAGGTCCCATGATGACTGCCTGAGATTAAATGTATTAATGTTGGTGCCTCTACAGTACATATACAGTAAACACGTGCAAAGTTTGGAAAATCTTAAGAGTTTCTAAACTATGATCCTTTAAAAGGGGGTGTTGGGCGTATTTCCGACCCTCCTGAGTAGCCACTTTAAAATGGATAATCCTCTAAAACAAGCTAAGATTTCTGGCTGAAATTTGCTTTCTTGAGTAATTTGGTCTCCAAAGTGGAAAATATTGTACATGTGAAAATGGAAAAATTCATTTTCAGTGGGGGCCAGTGTAAACCCACAATCATCAACAATAGGATTTGAACACTGGATTCCATCACTTTCAAGGCAGGACTGTCTGCAGGAGAGAACCTGACTCTGAAAAAGTCTTAATTTAGAAGATAAAGGACCCTAAAAATGGTTTTGGTTAAAAACATAAAGTTTATAACCAATTTTTTGCTGGCTACTATCTATGGTCATGAAAAATTTTCTAAATAAATTAACATGTCCAACAATTATGTACTGCCCCTTCCCCTGGACCCCTTGAA
This sequence comes from Scarus forsteni, assembly GCA_036419115.1. Classification (NCBI taxonomy): domain Eukaryota; kingdom Metazoa; phylum Chordata; class Actinopteri; order Labriformes; family Labridae; genus Scarus; species Scarus forsteni. The sequence continues at coordinate 22,600,153 of JAZDUH010000157.1, read as the reverse complement.
AACCCATTTTAGCTACATAAATCTTTACCTTTACCTTTAACAAGAGAATATAAGTGGATCTAATCAATTTTTGGAAAACTATGTGGTGATCATCAGGTATTATTTGATGGCAGATAAAAGCTCAAAATGGATCCTTACTGATGAAAACACTGACAGAAATGAAATACTGTTTTCTTGTCCGAGACATGACAGGATTCAGACGTTAGAGGTTGGCTTACAGAAATCTGTAATATTTTCCCCTCGTTAAGAATCCCCAGGGCCACACCATTGGGCTGAAAATCATTTTCAACAAAAGGATTTCAAAAGGTTTTTCTGGCTATAAACATCAAGACTGTTTTATACCAACAAATATCAGTATTTCAAACTATATAACCTTAAATAAAATCTGTATATATTTAAACTGTTATAGAAATAAAAGGGGGCATACTTAAAGTTTCTTAGTGTAAGATGATAAAAGAACAATCACATTTAGGCATGATTTGGCTTAAGCCTTCAACTTAGGACTCAAGTCTTCAGTTCCTACATTTAAAATAACAATGGAAAATATGACAGAATGAAATATACCGTATTGCTTATCATTTACTTTTTCTATCCTGCACAATGTCTCTGCTCTGCTTGCATGTTTCTACTGAGAGTTAGTTTTTGTCTTTGAAATGATCACAGACATCCCTGACATCCCTCGTCTCTGACTGAGCTCAAAAGCATTTATTTTTGCTGAACCTCTTACCTAAAGAAGTCACAGCTGTTTCAGTTTCCACTTTCTCTTGGCTTCTTCTTTGTGCATACTCTGACTCCTTGGTGGTTTACTGAATGACAGTTTTGTCCCATTTCAGTAAAAAAAAAAGAAAAGGGGCAGCCAGGGTATTATCCTGATAATCAAAGGTGCATGCATGAACAGTGCTTTTGATCCAAAACATTATTATTAAGAAGTGCTCAGTTATCAGCCTGGTAGCTATAAAGAAATAATTATTACTACTATTGCTACAGGTCTAATACCCACCCATCACTCACACAGCTCTTCCAGCTAGTTTGCAGAGTAAAATTACTGTAAAATATGCATATCTCCTTCACTCTGCTTAGATGAGTCAAGTCAATTATTCCCCAAGACAGCCTATTCCACTTCTCCCTACACACACTCCTTAACTGTATTTTGTTATTTTGCTTCTGTCAGTACTTAACACCTGAAGGACAGCTACTTAAAAAAACAACTTCAAGGAGAAATCTTACTCTCCTTTTGTCTTCCTGTTGTTTTGCACGCAACCTGAAAACCTGCTCTTACCCTCCTCTTTTTCTTGGATAAAAGTGACAACGTTTTCAAAAGGCTGCTTGATTAGGCGGAGTGCAGTAGTCGCTGGGCCCTGCGGCTGTTGTCAGGCTTGTCTCTGCACCGCTGCCTCTGCTGGTGAGATTTATCCTGTTTGTTTTGGTACAGTAGCAACATGTTTCTCTTTCTGAGCAGATATGCACCTTCACTCCCTCGAAAGAAAAACAACATTTTCACAGGAGGAGAAGGAGAAGAAAGGTACAGAGGCAGGTGGGTGCGCTACTTCCAGGAAGGCTTTCTCACTGGCAGACAGTATATAACACATTTGGTGCTCCTTTATCTGCTCTGCTTTGAAGGCACTTCCACACCTTTATGTGTGTGCTGGTTCATTCAGTCACACCATCTGTATGATTATGAAGCACATGCTCCAGAGGCTTTTCTATCCTCACATCCAAACCAAAGCCTAAGGTGAGACCGTGACACTGGAAGTTATTTTACAGTGTTAGTACGCCAAAAATTCACATGTGTATATAAGAGCATATGTACAGGAGAGTTGGGTTATGCTTTATCTATAAACACATATTCACACAGACTGTCATTGTCAGTACAGTATTTTGTTCACTGTATACAAACACTTCTCTGAATACATCAGAATACTTAGGTAAAGCTTGAATCCACAGTGTTCTGCTTGTCACCTTCTCCTGTGACAACAAGTAATTAAAATTATGTTTGATCTGTTGAGCCTCACTCACTGTGGATGATTCCAATAAAAGCCAACTGTTTGAGTAAATCAGCCAAATGCATAAAAAAAAACGAGGACACACCAGCACGCAAAAGCATAATTACAGAGCTCATGCAGCTGATTTTTGATGCTGGAGAATACAAACACGGTTTGAAAAGTGTCACTGTCAGTGCACAGGCTGCTTTTTGTAAACTTTGTTGGCAAAGTCAAGCAGGATGGTTCTAAACAAACAAGCTGATTTAAAGATCCCAATTCGAAAGTACAGCAAGCAGCACATGTGGTATCTCTTGCACGTAGACAATACTCTGGCAGGCTATGTAGGTGTATCTATGGCTGCCAAGGATATGTGCCAGACATTTTTCCTAGAGTTTGTCTCACCTGTTTATAACTATATGATCACCACCCAAGAGAGACAGAAAGCATGAGGAACAGAGATGTCAATATACTGTACTAGAACTCATTCTACTCCAGAATCAATAACAGATAGCAAATTAAATTGATTTAATTTGTCTTTATCCTTAATAATTCCCTCGTCAGTTTCTTCTAAGTCTTCTGTGTCTTGTAAATCAAGGAGGTCAGGCTCTCCCCAGAGGCAGTCAGCACAAACAACAACAACAAAGAAGTCAAAGGAGTAATCATGGAAGAAAGGAAGCAGAGGCAGTCAGTACTATTGCTCAGTTTCACACAGGATGTCACTACATGCACAACATCTGCTGCCTGTGTCTGTGTGAACAGAAGCTTCAATATCCGGGGTGCTACATGTTTGAAATAGCTGACCCTGAATACCCATTAGGGCTGTCACCTTAAATTCAATATTTGAATAATTGTTCAAATATGGGGATACAAATCTGTAACTGAATAGTAAATAAATATTCAAATGTAAAATACTGAGTTAAGCAGCATCAGGGCACCTGGAGCAGTGGACCATTTCATCCAACAGCTCTCTTGACCCCAGTAAACAAAGAGTTGCCTCTCCGAGCGGACATTAACAGCGTCAAAACATCTGAGGAGCACTGTGTGGTAGTATTTTGGGCTCTACACCATTGATAGTACACTTTATGGGGGGCGATTTAGATTTTCAGGAAAAGTGACAGCCTAAATACCCATGAATCCCTGCTTTTTTCCCCACATAAAGTTACCATCAATTAATAAGGGAGCTAATAAGGAATAAGATTAATTAATTAATTATTAATAAAATCTCCTTTATTTCTGCATTTAACAAAACTCAGTTCCAGTTAAGTTATTTTTAAAATGTAAATAAAAACAATACAATGGTCAACAAATCGGTTTTCACCTACATTCAATTGAATACACTGGAAAGACAAGATCTTTGGTGGTCAACTTGATCTATTTTTTTTGTAAATATTCACTCAATTTGAATTTGATGCCCACATGTTGCAAAAGAAGCTGGGACAGGGACTTCAAAGACTGAGAAAGTTGAGGAATGCTTAAAAAAACACCTGTTTGGAACAACCCATGGGTGAACATGTTAGATGGAGACAGGTGGGTGTCATGACTGGGTATAAAAGTAGCATCCCCAAAATGCTCAGTCATTCACAAGCAAGAAGGGGAAAGTTTTTTCCATTGAATTCTGTTTTTAATTATGTTTTTTTCACTATGTCCCATCTTGATTGGAAGTAGGGTTTGTATTCTTTTGTTTATTTGTTCTTCAGCTGTAGGCAAACACTAGCTTCTCTCAGATGGAACACTAACAAAGTCATTTTTTCCAGAATAATATGAGTTATACATCAATATCTGCCAAAACCAGTGTTAACCCTAAAGGTCTAACATTATACACCTTACAACAATTGGCATTGCATTGGTACCACATGTCCCCAGAACATATCAAACAGCTTTTACCAACATCCCTTCAGATACTGAATTTTGTGCTGAAACAGAGGTTTCATCCCTGCTTAGAAAAGGCTGACTTAGTGCAAATTTTCATAAGCTGCATCTACCCACATCCCTCCCAAAGAGTGGATGTGGCTCAAGATTTCCAGGACGATGCTCTAATATTTACTGTGGCTGCACAGATTTGAATTCACACATTTTGTTAACCACAGTCTGAAGAGGGCTGAGAAAAGTTAAATGCAGGAATATTCTGAATAACAAAATCTTATAACATTTTTAATTGGCCAGATAAAATATAAAAAGCAGGGATGCAGAATATTATTGTTTTGATGTTGGTTTCGAACGATATCAGCCTAAAAAGTTTAGTATCCGTATCGGCCAATATTGAAATTTTTGCAGATATTTACAGCCGATAAATTGGCCACACGGTTGGAATATTGGCAAATTATACCAATGTTCAAAACGAATGCACCTTCTCATCACTGCATGGGTTCACTGAAATAACGAGGGCTTCATTTGAGTTAAAAGCAGCTTTACTTGTTTACTTTTACTTGTTTTACATCTGTTCATGCAATAATATGCAGTAACACTGAATGAAACAAATCCATTTTTATGAAGCACAGAGCTTGTGCTCTTGACCAAAAATATTGGTATAGGCAATAATGAATCAAAAAAATATATCGCCTTATCGGATATCAGCAAAAATCCAACATTGTGCATCCCTACTAAAAAGATAGCTACGTATGAGTTTGCTCAGGGAATTTCTCTTTTCATCTGTTGAAGTAGATAAGTCACACAACTGTGACAAGAACCTTGCTGTGAAATTCTAACAGTGTTTTAAAATTACATTTCCATGACTTTTTAAAACAGATAAAAGCAGTCCTTGTTTATTCTCAAATCACATAAAAATGAGCCATTGAGCCAAAAAAATAAAAAATGTGTGCAAGGATGCATACTTTTGCAATGAAAACAGCCATTTCAAAATATGATCTTAAAAAGGTTTCTAGGTTTTGGCAGACAGCCCCAAGTTAAAGCTGCAGTTTTTGCACTTCTGCTTTTGCTTTCTTTTGAGCATTGAAGCTGCCTCTTGATAGTTTCACATTTTAAGTTCAAAACTTCTGTAAGTGTGAGGCTCTGGGTCAAATGTATCTGTGTGGGAGCTTATCAGCCATACAGACAAAGATCGAGGATGTCTTTCATTCTTCCAGCACAAAAGCAATACAAAGGGACTGCACTTAAAGACACTCAGTCTTGTTACTGTGTGAGCACCTCTTTACCTTTTCAGCTTCCTTTGCTGCTCCAGCAGTATTTATGTCTGCAATAGCCAAACAGTGTTGGGTAAGGCTTTCTGTGTTCACAAAATAAGAAGGGTGTGTATCTGCAAGCATATGGCTATATGATACCTAAAGTGATTCAGGAGTGCCAGCACAACTTACTCTACTTTTCTTCTGCAAGGCAATTTGATCTGAATCTGAATCACAGGCTACCGTTGATTCACTGATGATTGATTAATGGATAAAGTTATTTAATCAGATTCTGAATCATTGTGAAATCCTATAGTGAAATTTGTAGGCATGTCTTGCTCTGCCCTGCAAGTAAAGAAGCATGTTCAAGCCTCGACTCAAAGTGAGATGTTGCTGTAAGAAATTACGCTGTTGGGCTACCTAATTAGGTCTGCAAGACATGAAAACAACATGCAAGGGGATAGAACTGATGTAATTGTATAATATTACAATAGCTTTTGGATAATTCAACAGAAGATATAAAGGGCATATGAGCCATGACTTGGAGTCCTTACCTATGCAGTTTCATGTTTTTATACAACACTGGAGGCTGCAACATGATTTTTCTAACATTAAGAGAAGTCACAAATACTTCTTTTCATCTACTTAGCCCCTGTCAACAAGGGCTGCCACGATTAGTCAACTAGTCGTGACTAAGTTGACTATCAAAATGGTCGACGACTAATTTAATAGTCGACTAGTCGTTTTGTTTTTTGGGTGCGTTTCCTCACAAAACTGCCGCTGTACCTCTGTTGTCTTGTCTGCCTATCTGTCCTGTGTCCTGGTTATCACACCTGCAGGAATCAAACCAACACACCCCGAAACACACTCATGCATGTGGCGCATGCACAACTACACAGGCACCAAAGTTGCCAGGTCTGCTCATAATAAGCGATTTGGGTCACCAGCTGCATGCTGATGCAGTACGCTGCAGTTCATGCAAGAGGTGACTAGTCGACTAATCGCAAAATTAGTCGTTGACTAGTCGACTATTAAAATAGTCATTTGTGGCAGCCCTACTGTCAACATGGAGAAGAAAACATTTTTGTGTTGAAAATATTCTCTGTTAAGACGGCATCTCCTCAAGAAATGTGTCCGTCCACATGAAAACACTGAAAATGCTGTTGTACATATGCCAGGCCTGCAAGTGGTGCTGTAACACTGCTACAGACAAACAAAAACTGGTGTATGTTGTCTCGGTGTCCCATGCTGGTCAGAAGGGGGCAGCAGACTTAGCTGTTGAGGTCGTAACAAGGTCAGTAACTTCTGCAGCCTGAGCGCTACACTGCACTCCGCCATTGTTTCTACTGTTGTTGGTGTTTGCACATGCCATTCAAGCAAGAGATGGGGCCTAAACTATTAAAAATGTGTGCATCCTGAATTAGTCTTCTTGTGGACGGCCCCTCAGTTGTTAAAAATAAATTCCAAGGTGGCTTAACTGATTGCATGGCAAGGTGTGAAAGCAAAGAATCCTTGCCTGACAACATCAAACAAGTTGTTGCAAAGGCTCAAGTTGTGATAAAGATAAAATGAAAATTTTGCAGTCCTAGTGTTAAACACATGACAGTGTAAAAAAATCCACTTTGTGATCTAGAAATATGTTGACTGTCTCAACACCAGTTTAGCTGCTAACAGTAATTTATTTTGAATTGAAATCTCATCATTGTAATGCAGATTGTTTTAGTTCATTTAAAGTTGAAACCTAATTTGATGTAACCGGTTTCACTTGTGACAGTTGCTCCTCACAGGGAATGCCTCGAGAGAAACCATCTGTCCAGACTTTGAAAGTTTCCCAACAGCCATTAAAACAGTACATGTTCTACGATGAGGGAGTACAGCATCACTCTCTGATTCACATCACACACACCTATTGTCTCTTATTAACGGTGCCACCACTCCTGCTGATGTCGCTGCCAGGGTTACCTACAAGACAGCCCCTGTAGGTCAACAAGTTCTTAAAAAAGAGGCATTGTTTGGAAAATAAATGAGATTCATTTTCACATCACAGGCTCCAGGAGGAAGGCAAACCCCTGACAAAGGCAGAGAAGAAGAAGGTGCATTTCCTCAATCAACACAAACACAAAGTGAGAGGAAAAGAGGACAGGTTTTTCCTCTGTGTGTGGCTGATCTTGCAGTGCTGACAGTCTGTGTCCACAGAGTGTGAATTGTTATGGCACAGAAAGCCTAGCAGCTGCTCGACGCTAATTGTAGGCCTCAGGTGAATTGGCAGCTGATGCTTTCTAAGACACCTGAACAACTCGAGTCAGAGTAGAGTCATCATCAGAGGATTGGGAGAGAATAAGGAACACCGTTTAGAGACGAACATGTATTCACCTATAGCAAAGAGGAAAAAATAATAGATTTGTTTGATCCTTTGACTTCAACATCAATGAATATCAGACAGTGATGCTCTTCTGTTTGTTGTCTTAGCTCTAAGCCATTGTAACAACATGTTTAAGGCGCTATACTGAACTGAAAAATGAAATAAATGTCCAGATTTTAACAAACAACAACATAACATTTAACTTGATGGTCTTATTCTCCATAAATTTGAACCCAGAATAAGGCTTCTCACACTATAGTCAATATTTACAAAATTGAAACTAAGACAAATAATAAAAACAATTCTCAAACTAATTAATGATAACGACATTTAAAGCAGAACATTTTAATTTTTGCTTTATTTCTTTCTCTTTTTTTATTTTTTAAATTTACAGCCCAACTTTATGTACAGTTGGGGGCTGTCAGTCAGGTCATTTGTCCTCAGTGGGCGTGAACACTCATCTCTGTGCCTGTGACTGAGAAACTCCGCCCTTAACGGGAGAAAAGACTGAGCAAATATAGATGTTATATTAAACCTTACTTTGTTTTACTTGTTAATGTTGTTAATTATTAGTTATCTGACAGTCTCTATAATGAATTCAGCAGAGCTTCGTTGCTTTTTCAGAGTTACACTCCATGCTGAAATCTGACACCACTCATTTGCATGCTAACAGCTGATTGGGTGATTACTGGGGGCCGTGCGTTTGTGCGTTTGTGCGTTTGTGTGCTGGCCCTGCTGTAAAACGATGGAACAGAGGAAGCAGGCACTGTGTTTTGTTGGTTTTGGTGGATTTTCTGCTACTGCAGTTATTTTTGTCAACTTTAATAGGCTATATTACATTTGTAGGTATATTGAAACGTGCTTTCTCAACTTCTAAACTTCTGATTCGAGAGAGAGAGCGAGAGATGATGGGCTTGTGACAGAAGCCATTGTTTTCATCCGGGGAGCGCCAGGTGCACCGGTGCAATCAACAAAAAATGTTAGGCGCACTCTTACAAATTTTGGTCGCATGTGCAACCAAAATGGCCGCACTCTCGAGCCCTGTATCTGCACAAAAACTTTAATAATTACAGATCATTTTAGAACACGTTGAGTCTTCGGATTGGTTCGATAAAAGATTTTGGACGGATCTGCTTTTGAGATATTCTTTAAAAAATATGTGATATCACAATTCAGATTCTTTAAATGAGATTGAAAATATTTCTGACATGTGTGACGAATGATGTATTTGTACTTACGTCTGTTGCGTTTACAGTTTTATAGAAAGTGTTCTATTACTCTTATTCAGTTTACTAAATGTAGATTAACTCTAATTCATGCTATTGACACAATTTGGACAAAATGTTGGATTTCTCCATTTCACGTCTTTTTTGCATTTTTAATGGAAGGATTAATGCTTCCCTGACACTTAAGTGGTCATTCTATTATAGCAACTGTATCATTTTTTAGGTACATAATGAAACAGTACATTATTTCTAATACTTTTTCCAATGCCTGCCTGAAATTTGCACAGCCCTACAGTGATCATGGCCCATGTGGAAGTTGCTTCCTTCACACCTTTAAACTAAAAGTGCTCCAATAGCAAAAACCTCCACCAAGCCATTTTCAACACTGTGAAGCATGTTACTGTCAAAAATGCAGAAAACTGCCCTTTCTCGCACTGCTAGAAAATCCTTAAAAAGAATTCCAGGACTCAAATCCTGATCATCACTAAAACATTCAGTTCACCTTTGTGCCATGACCAACATTCACTGAAAATGTCATTAAAATACAAAGAGAAATTGAGTTATCTGAGAAAATATGGAAAACATACCTATCTTGTCATGTTAAAAAATAATTTAAAAAACCCATCTGCATCGAGATTTGGATTACCAATGAAATCTAATAACTTCTTGCTTGTGTTATGACCACAATTCCCTGTAAATTCAACAAATTATTTTCCAATTATCCTTTTTACAATGCAACAAACAAAGCATTACTAAGCACCAGCAGAAGTAAGCATTGGCATCAGGTAACACAGCAGGAAAGTGACTAACTGGGCAGATGCTGCTTAAATTTTGCATATTTTACTTGAGAATAAATTTAACATCATGCTGTAATGATAGTCAGGCTGTTGTTTTCCTTAGTATTGTCAGGTAAAATAAATAGTTTTTGAGCAAAAATAATCATGTAACTTCAGTGTTCCTCAGGGGAAAAGTCCCAGCTGAGGTGGTAATGGAGGAGAGCTGGGGGTCATTCAAGCACTCCATACAAAGTATGCTCTACTTTAGCAAAGCACTTCCTCCTGACCAAATGAAATAACACCAGAAAAAAATGAGTCACACTTTAGAGACACTCACTAACACACCAAGATTTAAGTGTTCTCTTTTGTCAATGTCCTTCTGTGAAGGTACATTTTAACAGAGCTAAGTGGGGCCCTGATGAGAAGGTTTACTTTAGGGATGGGACGATACACTTAAACTCACTCGACGCTGCACCTCGATATGCCCGGGTCACGATATGATACATCACCATACAATATCAAAAAAGTAAAAAAGAAAAATATAACTGTGGAATTACAACTTATTTGTTTTTGTTTGAGTTGCACACAGGAAAACACAAGGCCTAACAGGCCAAACACAAACAATAACACTCTCTCTAACCCAAGAGAGATTAGAGAGAGTGTATGCTAACGAGCAGTAGGCTCTTTTTCGCCATCTTCGTCGTTTTTAATGAGAAAGCCAGAATACTGCCAGACAGATGACTTGTATCCAGGCGGAGCGTCCTCAATTTCGACCTCATTCGACTCCACCATTCGGCTTTTTGGACACAAGGTAGTTGGTGCTAATGTTTGTTGTCATCACTTCTGGTCACATGCGCTATTGTCGGACGTGGCGTCTTCATTTCGCGATCCATTTTTTTCAAAGTCGATGTGTTTCGTCACGTACTGCATCGCGACATATTGCCAAACGATATTTCATCCCACTCCTAGTTTACTTGTGTCCAAACTGGCTGTTGTACAGGTCTAACTCCATCCATTCAGTCCAGCAGCTTAGCCCAGCTATTTCTATCCCCTGTAAAACTTTCAAGTTCTTTGGGGATCCCAAGGGATTCCCAGGCCAGACAGAAAATAAAGTCCCTCCAGGGGATGCTGGTTCTGCCATGGAGTCTTCTCCCAGTTGGGTGCCCAGAAGACCTCCTCAGGGAAACCTGGAGGCATCCTAAACAGATACCTCAGTCACCTCCACTGATGTCCACGCTCTTTGCATTAACCCAAAGGCTGAGTCCAACCCTCCTCCTGACAAACAAAACTCATTTTGCATGAGGTCTTATCCTCAACTTCATTCTTTTGGTCATAAACTTATAAAAAAAGGTGAGGGCTGAAGTGAAAATGGAGCGGTAAATTGACAGCTTCACCTACCGACTGAGTTCCCTCTTTACAATTGCAGATGGGGACCTTTAGCAGGCATTAGGGATCCAGCATGATACGCTACGTATCCCGATACTGAGGCCACGATACGGTATGTATCCAGTTACACATAAATTGTGAACACTGATTATGCTTTTAAAAGATTTCCAACAAGTTTTGTTTTTATTCCAAGAACAAAACAGAACAGTGATGAGTTTTGAACAGTTCTACAACTTATGAAACTTAAATTTAGGTCCTCAAAGATGGTAGACCTAAGTTCACATTTGGAATATGTAGCTCATCATGTAGCTTGGCTTCTACTTTGAGCTGTGCCATTGTTAACATTACACAAATGTAACTGTCAAACATTGAGACTGTATCGATGCTGTCGAATTCGTAACGATACACATATCCCCAGGGAGTGCATGACCATATCTTACCTTGTATTGATATTTTGCCGAGCAGGAATTTGGACATTTTGCAGCAAAGTGCAAACAGGCAGGGATGAGGATGAGCACCTCAGAGTCTAAGGCCATGGTCTTTGCCTCAAGGGTATTCAAGTATCTTGGGTATTTGTTCACATGTGAAGGTAAAACGGACCAACAGATTAATTGTTAAGTAACTGCAGTCGAGCCAGTGTTAAACTTGACTTATGTAGTGACATGGGATGGGAAAAGAAAATCAATTCAAGCAAAGAATTGCTTACAACTCCCTCAAAGAATCAATATCATTAATCTTTTTGCTAACCAGTTCCCTTATCAATTCCTTCTACTTCGCTCTGCATACTTTGCAAATCAAGGATGTCACACTCCCATCAGTGGCAGTCATGATAACAATGAATTCAAAAATCAGAGCAGACAGGGGACAGAAGTGGTTATATTTGCTGATTATTTTTGTCAAAAGGATACTTAATGACTACTACTTTTTAAATGGAGACACGAGCAACATGCAGAAGCATTTATTTATGCAGCGCAGCATTTGAGAACTGGAGCGTCTTGTGTTTGACATCATTGCCACTGAAAATCATATGTAGGCCTACTTTTCCCGCAAAGAAAATAAGCAGGCATCAACAAGGGAAGAATCGCTGAAGAATGGTCACTGGAACGGGTATCATCAAAATAATCATCCATTCTCATCTCTAACGGTAAAACACACAAGAACCAATAAGTTACTCTAATAAAGCATTTAAACTTGGTATCTAATTTTTAATCGTGGACAAAATGTAAATATTTTCAACCACAGGCAACATATCCTAGGAGACACTTTGTAAATACATAATAAATGTCATGCTTTGAAAAAAAAATTGTAATTGTGTTTTCCAAGGAAAAATCTCTAAGAGAGGGTTCAAAAACAGAGAATACTAGCCAGCTGTAATTGATTGACGAGTTGGCTGTTTGGCAGGTAGCTGGCACTTGTGGAAAGGCCTGTTAAACAAATTTCTGGTGCAAATGCACAAGCTGTCTTTGAAAATAATGAAAGGCCTGTCTCATATTGACAAATGACCCAATGGGTTATTTCATAGACCTGAGTGGAAAAACCCAGACTATTGTTTAAAGTTTGAGTGTAATCGGCTATTCAATCAAGTATGAACTTTCCAGTATAACTGCATTTTTGTGTCTGGGAAAAATAAAAGAGGAACAAAGGAAAAGAAAAGGGATGAGGAAGGAGTAATACTGTTTTGTATCCACTCCTAACCTCCTGCCCTGCGGCCATGACATGGTCTGCAGGAGTCCCTCCATTAGTACACGCTGACCTAATGTAATAAACATCCAGGACTGATTCCTCCCAGACCATGGGTACTTTATCACAGATGATAAACCCTGTTCTGGTAAGGCTAGCTCAGGGGAGGGGGGGACTAAAGGAAGGGGGGTCCAGGGGGGATGCTTAAAGGGTGAGCACAGCTATTACAAAGGGCAGGGACGGCCTGTCATGCTTTTGCGTCAGCCTCAAACCCCCCTTTCTCTGTCTCAGTCTGCATTCTGCTTCACTTGTCAGGAAAATTGGCAAGCAAGGGGAGTGAAAAAGGCGGATCAAGTTGAGCAAGCTCCCAGCTCAGAGGCCGTGCTCAAGCATTGAAAAAGAAAAGTTAAGGTCCTCCCACTCGAGAAAACAAGTGGAAAGAGGAAAAAAAAAAAATCTGAACAGACAAGCTATTTTTAGACAAGACTTTCTCAGCTGCAAGCGTTTTAAACACAAACCAAAAAGTTGCCAGTTTTGCCTTCGCTGTAACCATATAAGGAATCATGAAAGATGATCCTTGCATTTAGCATGTTTAAGGGGGCAGCGTTCCCCTGTAAACATCATGATACTTCTAGGACAGTTGTGTTCAAATGGAGAACTATTCACCAGAGGTAGGGGGGATTCAGCTCTATAGAGCAGAGCAGTAAAACTTCTGTGCCAACTGTCCTTTACATCAATCCTAAATAAGCTGTTTGGCCTTATCACGCTGCTCACCTCTCCTTTGTAGCTCACGTTACAAAATGGCGGTGCAATACTAAATGTGTGGTACCAGTCAGATAAGCTGGTGTTTATCTTATGAGGGATTTTTGCCAGGATGTGCAAGAAGATAGAGGTTTAAACACACAGACCTGAGGCAGTGCCTGAACTTTACACACACACACCTATTGGTCTCAGCCTTTGAGCAGTGCATCAATAAAAAACACTCTGCCTTGTGTTACTAAAGGCTGACCCTTAGTGCTAAAAAAACAGACCAGGTGGGCTCAGTATAAAAGCAAAGGAGGATTTTGTGTCCTGGTGTTGCCACAGAAACGCTGAGCTTCAGTGATTAATATACCTCCCACAGAGAGTTCTCATTTATCAGACAGCAAGTGAGAACCGTGGGAACCTCCACAATACAGTCGAGCACTGGGCTTCCACTAATGTATTTTTAGGCTTACTGTGTTAATTTACCCAAGTCCAAACTAAATAAGAGATTCTGAACTGCGTCTCACCTAGTGGGGAGACACCGAGGTGAGAAAATGTTCCCATCAGTTAATAAACTTGTTACAACTTTGGTGGGACCTGTATTACCAGCCATTTTAAAAGAAAACTCATGGTAATTATATTGATAATTAATGTCATCACCTTGTCTGTCAACAGCCTCCTCACATGGCCAAGGCTGAACTCTGCACCACCCTGTTATACAGACCTGACTATCAGCTTTGTCCACTTCATTTTTATGATAGCAGGGTCTATTTTGACACAGTAGAGGTCAGTATATTCAGTGCCATGTTTATCTCATGCACATTATTAGACGATACATTTTAGTTGTTAAGAGCTGCCACTGATGCCACAACACAACTCCTTTCATGGTTTTATTTGCAATTTCAAAACCAGAGAAAGGTAATAAGTACTCACGAAATCCATGATTCATTTCATAAGTCTATGTGCTAGTGTTAGCTGGCTGTTAGCAAACATGAACATCCTTGAGCAATGCATCCACTTGGTTACGACTTTTCCCCACCGCCATCATCTACTGCAGTAACTTTGGTTTCATTAAATGATTTGCAGTCATTAAAACGAGAGAAGCATGACTGTATTGTGTAAATCAGATAACTATCCAGACAATGATGGTGGAGAGAGCCAGGTATAAGATCAAGGAAGGACGAAGAGGAAGAGACCTGTGAAAAGGTGCTGCCCTGAATGCAAAATTAGTTCATGCCTCACTAGCCAAGTTGATGTCATGAAGAAAAAGGCCATGCGACATTCTGTTCAAACACATTGCCGAAGTTGTATGTTTTGACACCTTAAAGGATAAGTTCAGTTTCTATAGCTTTCACATTGTTTATAGAACGAAGTAGAACATACCAGTGCAATAAGGTGTAAAATAACAACTCTGAAACACTGATAAACACTCACTGACAGCTTTACCAGGTACATCTGTTCAGCTGCTTAACAAATACAACCACCCTATCAGCCAATCACATGTCAGCAATTTAGTGCATTTAAAGGATAAGTTCGGTTTCTACAGCTTACACATTTGTTCATAGAGTGAAGTAGAACAATATACTCACCCAGAAGACTTTCCTGATCCAAACAGTGCTTCGGGAGATATTTAGATCCAGCTTCGTCTCCTGGCCAAAGTCAAAATGTTTTTAAGTCACCACAGCCTTGAAATGGCCATCCACGCTCTCATAAGTTCTAGACTGGATTATTGTAATGCTCTTTATGTTGGTGTCTCCCAGGCTTCTCTTGGTCGCCTCCAGCTGGTGCAAAATGCTGCGGCACGTCTTTTAACGAGCACTAACAGACGAGAGCACATCATTCCTGTTCTTAAATCCCTTCACTGGCTTCCCGTCCAGTACAGGATTGATTTTAAAATTTTAATGTCTGTTTTTAAAGCTCTTCATGGTCTCGCCCCAGTGTACTTAACTGAGCTTTTAACTGTTCGGGAACCTGGTAGAGCACTGAGGTCGTCAAATCAACTTTTGCTGGAAGTGCCCAGGTCAAAATACAAACACTGGGGTGATCAAGCCTTTTCCGTCGCTGCTTCCAGGCTTTGGAATAAACTCCCTGTTGAAATGCGTCTCATTTCTGACCTGGGCCTTTTCAAATCTAGACTGAAGACATATGTATTTAGGATGGCTTTTAATACCCAGTAGTGTGGTGACACTTTTACTTTTACTCTGTTTTACTTTATTTTATTGTATTTTATTGCTCTTATTGCTTTTATTCTCTCCATTGCTTTTATTGTTTTTATTGTTATTGTTGTTATTGTTGTTATTGTTTTTATTTATTTTTAATTGTTTTCTGTATTGCTCTTTTTTGCACCTATTGTAAAGCACTTTGGTTCACCGAAAGGGTTGTTGTAAAGGGCTGTATAAATAAACATTACATTACAAAATCGAGCGGCGGACATCAGTATAATGGTAGCACACGGGGCATGAAAAACGCTGCTCCTAAAACTGCATTAATCGTCCAAAAACTCATTCGTTTCACCAATATTTCATCATGGTCTGCTCGCGCTACTCCTCCAAGACAGTCCGGGGTTGCTCCACCCATGTTTTCATGACTGTGCTGACCTCTGAACTGAAAACTTTCTTTACGGCTGCGCAGTACGGCTTCCTCTTTTCGATGAGATCGAAACTGTAAGGACACCCATCATATTCAAAGTTCTCGTCCACAACATCTTCATCCGATAGATATTCATCCATTTTGCACAAAACTGGAAGAAGAAAGTTGTTGAGTAGCCGGCGGTCGCCCCTGACACAATGAGCCGTTTTCAGTTCAGAGGTCAGCACAGTCACGAAAACATGGGTGGAGCGACCCTGGACTGTCTTGGAAGAGTAGCACAAGGGGACCATGATGAAATATTGGTGAAACTAATGAGTTTTTGGACGATTAATGCAGTTTTAGGAGCGGCAATCTATGCCTTACGTGCTACCATTATACGGATGTCCGCCGCTCGATTTTGGATCTAAATATCTCCTGAAGCACTGTTTGGATCAGGAAAGCCTTCTGGGTGAGTTTATTGTTCTACTTCACTCTATGAACAATGTGAAAGCTGGAGAAACCAAACTTATCTTTTAAGCCAGAAAGTGACATAAAGGTGACTTTGGATGCAATAAAAATGTGTAAATAAGTCTTAAACTCATTTCCCTTCAAGACATTCATCAGAGTGATTTGTGACAGACAACTCAGTTCCAGTGCCATCTTCATTGTATCTCTCTCTTTTACTTAAAGAGTACAAGTGCTACATTTTTTTTTACAATTAGAGTAGTGCACAACTAGCGAAGAATGTTCTCTCCATTGCAGGTTTGATGTCTGCAGTATGACCACATTTAAAGCAGCATGCTCACATTTACAAAAGCCTTCATAAATTGCTTCTGTGTGTTTTATGACTGAAGGTCCCATGTAATGCGTGTTTCTTACCTTTTGATGTCCGAAGGGGCTCGGGGAGCAGAAAAACGTGACATCTTTTACTATCTCTCAGCTCACACAGAAATGTGCTATGCCTCTTAAAGACAATGCCCCAGCTTTAAAAATGCTCCGTTTAAAGCTAGGGTTGGTAATCTGATTTAGATACACTTTTTGTAATACTGGTTAAAATGGTCTTTATGACCCGATGTCAATCAATTCATAATGTGTTCTTAAAACAGAGCGAAAAATATCCTCGGAGGAAGAAAACATTTTTTTTCCGACAGTTTAGTGAATAATTATGAGTCCCCCTCTACTTTTTTTTACTTTGTGCATATAAAGGTGAAGGTTTTTCCTCTCACAGCTTACTTTGGCTTCTTTTTGAGTTGCTTTCTTTCGCCAATTCCAGATTACTTTCACTATGAGACATATAAGGCTAAATTCAGAAGCGGCTCCAGTTGTGAAAGAGGGATGCAGTTTGCACTTTAAGTTTTAAAAAGTATTGTACAATAATGAGCAAAAGTTAAAACAATCAAGTAAAAAGAAGGTTGAACACTTTTTCAGGTTTCACTTGTACATTTTCTTGTCTGTCATAAGTATAAATGATTTTTTCAGCTCGTTTTACTTTCTGTCATAAGTAGGCCTAGGCCTTAAAATGGTGAGATGGATTGCCTACTTAATAAGTTCTGCTTGCTGAATAAAGATTTGTCTGATAACTACTGCAATGTATTTGATTTAATGGAATAAGGAGGTATTCTAAAAGAGACCAAACCCTCAAACGCCCAACTGCGTTTGAAAAAGATCTTTAATCTCTGATGTGCAGTAAAAGTTCTACACATTTACATCCCTACATCTCATACATGGGATTTGGAGTCCAAAATAGCTCAAAGAAGCAGACTAATCTTTAATTTTGGTCCATGAAGAGGCTAAAAAGGGTGTAGCTTTTCATACCTGTAACAGCAGCCTGTAAAGCTGCGACAATAACAAACCTGACTTCTAACAAAGTTTTAGGCAATAAAAATCATCAGTTGCAGTTAACAACTAAGAGATTCAACAATAAGAACTTCACTGAAAAAGGCACAAACCTGAGCTAAGTGTGCCATCACAGGCTTGTTTACAGGTAGAATGGGGGTTTAGTGCCTGAATGTGCAATAAACAATGGTCTCTATTATTTACTTCAATTTAATACCATAAATAGCGAAAAAACAGGATACTTCATTAAGTCCATATTTCCCAGCCCTAACAGAGTGCAAGATGAAGTCACCCCTTTGTTTTGTAAAGATATTTTGAGAAGTAGACTGTATAAAGTGATTGTGAATCTGGCTTATTTTTTTATTTTGTTAAAGTTTGCTGGAAAAGAGAAAACAAAAAGCACAAAGAGTAGTTTTGGAACAGACTTTGGAGTAACTTCAAAGTCAAGCAAAAGTGCTGCAAAACATCTTTTATAACCAGGCAAATGTAAGAACTGGTTAGAATAACTCCAAATGCCCCGAGTGCTGCTATGACAATAAAATAAGCCATGAATGCAGAACTTTTTTGTCCAGAAAAAAACTGCATGGTTTCCAGAGAAAAATATTCACCCTATGCTATCGTAAACAAAATATTATACTGGGTTGGATTGCTGTGAAACTAAATATTATAGCATATGACATGCAATTGCAGTATCTATCTTTATCTACATGATGGATGGGGAGGCTAATAAATGTATTCATAAAGGTTGGCCTCAAAGTGTCAATTTAAAATGATAGAGCATAACACAACTCACAATTTGTCAATCAAATCTCTTCACCTTTATTACGCTGTGCTGAAGGCATAGAGCAATTCCAGAAAAAGTCACTGTGGCTTGTTCTGGCTCAAAATTGTCAAGTGTAGCTCAGCATTTATGAGAATTTTACTACAAATTAATTTACAGAGTCTTTGTTTACAGGCGCTCTGGACGTGCTGACTCAACAAAGAATGGTTTTTGGGGCATGGAACACCAACTCAGGAGCCAGAGCTGGTGTGGGAGGATAACACTTAAATCCTATGTAAAAAAAAAAAAGCCCTTGTAAACACCTAATTCCAAATGAAAATGACCATTGCAAGTTGAACTCAATTCTGAAGTAGGTGGCTGGTTTATTTTGATTCTAAATATGAACTGAATAATTCCTCCATCATGTATAAGTTCATTCCACTTTACTTTAATGACGGTCATGCTGCCCATGCTTGTTCCTTTTCCTGTTGGGATTGCGTACATATTCCAGACTGGCGGGAACAGGATGGCCACCTAAAGCACGTATTTAACTCCAGACAAGACAAGTTATTCAATTATAGCCTTAAAAGATTTGGAAATATAGAAAGAGGGAAGGATGGAAGCATAAAAAGGCGGACCCTTTTTAAAGTTGTAGCTTATTGTGTGATTTTCTATGTTGTAGCTGAAAAGAAAAGTGGGATCTGGAGGGTTTTTTTTGGTAGAGAAAAATACATCATATCCACTTCCTGTCCAATCATAACCTTTCCCAACCCCCAGACCTTAAGAGGAATTGAATAAAGGCAAATAAATCTGTTTTCCATGTAAACCTCAATTCGTAATTACTATGTACATAAAGGAGAATAAAGGAGAATACTTTAATTCCAAATTATTTGATTCTGATTACTTAATTACAAAATAAAAAGCTCACATAACCGTAGCCACTGTGGATTCCGCCCTGGCCATAGGACAGTGGACCAGCTCTTTACTCTTGCCAGGCTTCCTGAGGGAGTGTGGGAGTTTGCTCATCCAGTCCACATGTGTTTTGTGGACTTGGGGAAAGCCTATGACTGTGTTCTTGGGGGATCTTGTGGGGGGTACTGCGGGATCATGGAGTTCAGGGGCCTCTGCTGATGGCAATTTGGTCCCTGTAAAAGTGAGAGCTGTGTCCACATCCTCAGCACAAAGTCAGATGCGTTCCCAGTGTGTGTTAGCCTCTCCTAAGGCTGCCCCTTGTTACCGATCTTGCTCGTGATTTTCATGGACAGGGTCTCAAGGTGCAGCCGTGGGGAAGAAGGTGTTCGGTGTGGAGACCTCAGAATTTCATCTATGCTCTTTGCAGATGTACTGCTCTGTTGGCTTCTTCAGCTGGGAAACTTCAGCAGGCATCGGAGAGTTTCTCAGCCGAGTGCCAAAGCTGCTTGGATGAGGGTCAGCACCTCCAAGTCTGAGGCCATGGTTGTCTGCCAGAAAAAAGTGGATTGCACCATAGGCGTTTACTGATGACAGAATCTGAAAGCCTTGGCCAGCAATACCAAGGAAAGCAAAATTCAGCCAGAAATCTTTGCTTGCTTCAGAGATATTGGCACCCAAAAGCGGCTACTCAGGAGCACATGGAATTTATGAGAGTCAAAAACAGGCAAAACACCCCTTTTAAAGGGCCCAAAGTTCAGAAACCCTTAACATCTTCCACCTACAGCTTTGCATGTGTGCATTACACATGTACTGGCACCAACACATTTTTTGTCAAATCTGAGTCAGTGACGTTGGTTGTGTTCACATGAAATGACCTGATATCAGAATACAAAGCTGGTGCCATACTGATGACTAATTACAACATGATTTAAGCCTTTAGAAGCAGCACTGATAGCTCTCATTTGCTTAGTCATCTTCGCCTTCTACAGGTCTGATTTTCAGAATATTGTACTGGTCATCTTCCAACACCTATCAACATATCAAGCTCCTATATGTTTATCAGCCTTGTTTTGAGTCTTACATTGGAAATGACCCATCAGCATCTTCTCTCTGCTGCACAGGGTAATTCTCAACTTGACCACTGACCCATGTGGTAGTAGCTTGGGCCAATCAGAGACCTCTAATAATTGATTATCCTCTCCAAAAACCTTAATTATATATCTGGCAATTGGCTTTGATGAGGCACTACTGGAAGCTGATTTTTTTTCCTTCAACATTCTTAACTGTTCAGGATATATTAACCCCGGCCATCTGCACAGGCATGGAAAGTTAGTGGCCCACTCATCCACCAGCACCTTGGCCAAGTAGTTAAGGGCTTCTGGGGCTTAGAATCAATCTAAATTAAGCTCAATAGTGCCAAAGTCCCTGGAGCATAGTCAGCCTCTATTTATCAATACTAGTCCTGAAACTTGCATATATCTTGAATGTAAGATATGAGGCCCATGTCTGATGCCCTCTGGGTCTTGTATGATGCAAAAAATGAAAAATAAGACTATTCAACATTTTTTTTTTTCAATTTTGGTGAACAAAAACGATAGGTCTATTGGAGGAACAAAGAAAATCTACTGTGGTAACAATGTGAACTGGAAACTGTTATATGTGGAGAATGAACAATTAATGAACAACCTGCTGTAACAAAGGTAACACAGGATTTTAAAGTTGAGTCTTGGTTTATCTAGAAGCCTTATAGCTCCACAGTAGCAGAGAGGAGCTGAAATAAAATGTGAAAATATCTGATTGGAGGTTTTGTGATAAAACCTCAGGAGTTTTCTTCCCCTTAGTTTGACTGTCCAAAGGAATCTGTTTAGTCTGTGTTATTCCTGGAGAGGGGCTGGGGTAGGTTAACAACATTAAGAGGCTGCCCGGTTGTGGTAAACTCATTTGGAGCTATTGGTGACTAATTGTCTGATTGGGAGGGCGATACCCTGGAGGAGCTCAGCCCTAATGGGATTGGCTGAGTTTCCTCTAACCCAGCTATAGGCACATGTGTGCAGACAACACTGCCAATACCAAACAGGCACATAGCTACAGACTTTACTGCCTCAAGCACAGCCAGTCAACAGGAGGGGATTAGGGAGTGAGAGATGTAATTAAATGGATTGCTTTGGATGCAAAGAGTGGAGATTCGATGTGCGTTAGGTTCAGTGATTCATTGACTGGGTGGGATGGATGTGGCTGTACATTAAATGTGTCCATACATATGTAAGAGCAGTGGGTGGATTTTACTTCTAAAGAATGATGCAGTACTGTAGTCCTCATTGTATTCAATTAAATGTCAGCTGGAAATGTGCTGAGTATTACAACTAACAGACAACAACAAACACATTTTTAATCTAAACTATATCAGGCCATTTTGTTAGCCTTGTGTAAGCAGTTAAACAAAAATGGCCTAACACAAAATGGATATTTAGTCAAGAATATTTTTGAGTGCATCAACTTGTTGGAAATAAGAAGTTTATCGGGAACTATTCATATTCCAGGTATTCCTGGTTCCAGTTAATGCACTAAAAATTCTGGGTAGCACATCCTTAAACTGTGGTGTTCTTTTTTTATGGGATTTCTTGTGGGAGGAGAAAATACCCTTTGTACTGGGTAAATTACTTTCCTGTTTGCCGCTAGTTGTGTGTCACAAATTTTACAAATTATGGCTAACTGAGGGAGAGGAGAAAACTTTCTACTACATCTAACATACTTAGTGACCATAGGAGCTCATACATCCCACTTCAAAAATACTGAACTATCCCTTTAGGTACATATTAAAATATCCAAACTACAAGAGGAAATGTGCATGTATGCATTATTACATGCATTTACACTTAAAAGCAGTAAACCAATGCAATAACCTGAATTTAAATCTTGCTACTAAACGGTGTCGCTATGATGCACATGAGCTGTAGTGAGCAGTCAAAAGACTGCTCTACTCTGTGACAATAACAGCTTCTGAGACTAATATTCCCTGTAAATCATTAGGAAGAAAGCAGCTTTAGAGATTTCAACACATACAGTGATGCAGAAGGCTCACCGAGCTGTTGGAGCATTATCTGATCAATGATTTGTAAACCACTGACTGATCTGTGTGGGTGCGAGAGCAGCAATCGTTATCAGAGCAAACAGACAGGGAGACAGTGAAAATGAACCAAACTTCTGTCTGGACCATAGTTTCTGCTTGTATACACATAGAATACAAAGGACCAGTAAGGCAAGCAACTGTATAGAGATGGATGCCACTCACAGGATAACTTTCAGTGCTAGAAAATATAGTCACTGCAGCATTGCCAACAATAACGTTATGCTTGCCTGAATTAGAAATTTAAATCTGGATATTTCTATAACTATCCAAAGGGCTACATATTCATCTTTAAGCAATATAAAAATAGACACAGCAGGGATGCATAAAATTACCCCTTCAAGTTCAGAAGTGCCATTCATTCTTTTTCTTTTGGCAGCTGTGGTGAACCCTCAGCTGTTTACTTCCCCATATGAATCTTGACATAAGCTTATTCCATTAACTGAATAGAGATTGAGGTATGTTTAAAGCAATGCTAAGAATAAATATATTAGCGTTGTATCTATGTTTATTTTGACCAACCTTACCCTAATCCCAATCGGTAGGTGCACTATCTTCTAAGTCTTTTCTTACATCACTGTCGATCTGTACATATTTATTTTGATGTAGTTTTGATTAGTTTTTGGTTATGTTTGTACCCAGGTCTTTTGTTGAAATTGCTTCCCAATTTTTCTTCAGTTCTTTGACTTTAAAATTTAACATGAGAACTTGACTTTTCAACTCACATTTAAAATTCATATTGGTCTGCAATGTTGACGGTATCTTCTTTTTTTATGTATTTTTTGGGCTTTTTGTGCCTTTATCGATAGGAGACAGCGGAAAGGCTTGTGAAAGGAGGTGAGAGAGAGTAGGGGAAGACACTCTGTAAACTGGCAACATGCTGGATCTGAACCCGGGCCAGCAGAAGTATGTATGTGGGACGTGTCTGGTTGCTAACCACTCCGCCAAACCAGCCACAGTACAGAAATTGCTTTTGTTCTTGACAGAGGTAAATGGCCCTCAACCATAATCCAGCTAAACGTTGTGTGCATTAGCGGCACAACTCTTCAGCAAACTTTCTGTACCACTGAGATGGAAATCCATCACTTCCTAGTGCTTTTTTGATTTCAGTTTCCCTATTGTTTAAGGATTTCTTCTGTGGATATCTGTCCTGTTAAACCAGGGGTCGGGAACGTATGGCTCGCGAGCCAGGTGTGGCTCTTTTGATGATTGCATCTGGCTCGCAGATAAAACAAAATATTTTCACTTGTTTTGATCCATCCATCGATTTTTCACTGCTCATGCCCTGTTCAGGGCTGCAGTTGGATGCAGGAGCAATCGTCCATTATTTTAATTGGATGATAATAGCCTACGTTGGCCGTTGCTAGGTAAACAGGTAAACGCCCCCTTTTAAATCAGTCTGCTCGGTCCTTAGCTCAAAGCTAGCCATTCGACGAAAAAGATGGCGAAAAGAAAAAAAGAAGAGGAGTATCGGACATTTCAGGACGAATGGACCGAAGAATTCGCCTTTGTGGAGAGAGCAGGTTCTGCGGTGTGTCTAATTTGTAACGCCAAAATTGCTTCGATGAAACGATCGAATGTAAAGCGGCACTTCGACACACGCCATGCTACCTTTGTATCAAAATACCCTGCGGGAGACGGCAGGAAGAAAGCGTGCCAAGAGCTACTGAGCAGGGTGCAAGCTAGCCAGCAGCACCTCCGCGCATGGACCCGGCAAGGTGACTATAATTCCGCTAGCTTTGCTGCATCTTTAGCAATAGTGAGGAACGGAAAACCATTCACAGATGGCGAGTATGCTAAAACGTTCATGCTGGATGTAGCCAGTGAACTTTTTGATGATCTTCCGAACAAAGACAAGATAATGAAACGGATACAAGACATGCCTCTGTCGGCAAGAACTGTTCATGATCGTACCATCATGATGGTAAACCAAGCGGAGGAAACCAAGTGAAGGACATAAATGCTGCGCCGTTCTTTTCCCTCACTTTGGATGAGTCAACAGACGTAAGCCATTTGTCGCAGTTAAGTGTGATTGCAAGATATGCTGCTGGTGACACACTGCGCGAAGAAAGTCTTGCTGTTCCGCCAATTAAAGGGTCCACAAGAGGTGAGGATTTATTCAAGTCTTTAATGGAGTTCGCACAAGAAAAAAATCTACCTATGGATAAACTTCTCTCGGTGTGTACTGATGGTGCTCTGTGTATGGTGGGAAAAAACAAAGGATTTGTGGCGCTTCTCCGTGAACATGAAAATAGACCCATCCTAAGTTTCCATTGCATTCTACATCAGGAGGCACTTTGTGCTCAGATGTGTGATGGGCAGCTTGGCGAAGTGATGTCGCTGGTCATTCGAGTGATTAACTTTATTGTTGCCCGAGCCTGAAATGATCGCCAGTTTAAAACACTGCTGGATGAAGTTGGAAATAACTATCACGGTCTGCTTTTGCACAGCAATGTGTGTTGGTTATCAAGAGGGAAGGTGCTTAGCCGTTTTGCAGCTTGCCTGAACGAAATCCGGACTTTCCTTGAAACGAAAGACAAAAAGCATCCTGAGCAAGCCGAAACTGAGTGGCTCCTCAAGTTTTACTATCTTGTGGATATGACTGAACATCTGAACCAGCTCAACGTGAAAATGCAAGGCATTGGAAATACAGCGTTATCCCTTCAACAAGCGGTGTTTGCTTTTGAAAACAAGCTGGAGCTCTTTATCATGGATCTTGAAACAGGTCGTTTACTACATCAGAAAAAACTGAGACAATTCAAAGATGCATGCACAGCAAGTGAGCCCACTCAAAACTTTGATCTCCACCAGCTAGCTGGCTTCACATCCAGTCTTCTGCAGTCCTCCAAAGCACGCTTTGGAGAATTTCGTGAGCACACCCGTCTTTTTAAGTTCATCACCCATCCAAACGAGTGTTCACTGAACACAGACGACCTGAGGTACATTCCTGGTGTCTCCGTCAGGGATTTTGAAGCAGAAGTGGCTGACTTGAAGGCCTCAGACATGTGGATGAATAAGTTCAAGTCACTGAATGAAGATTAGGAAAGAATCGCATGACAGAAAGCGGAGTTGGCAAGCAAGCACATGTGGACAGAAATGAAAAAACTTCAACCCGAAGACCAGCTGATCATCAAAACTTGGAACGCACTTCCTGTCACATACCACACACTGCAGCGTGTGAATATCGCTGTATTGACCATGTTTGGATCCACGTATGCATGTGAGCAGTCATTCTCACATCTTAAAAACATCAAGTCCAACCTACGATCACGTTTAACGGATGAAAGCCTCAACACTTGCATGAAGCTTAACCTCACCAAGTACCAACCAGACTACAAAGACATCAGCAAATCCATGCAGCACCAGAAGTCGCATTAATGTTGAGTACTATAACAGCATTATTTAAAGAATAAATTCAGAGGCATATTATACTCACATTTAGTTTAATTCAGTCTTAAAATATATTATATGGCTCTCATTGAAAAAAAAAATCAAAATATTTTGCTTTCATGGCTCTCTGAGTCAAAAAGGTTCCCGACCCCTGTGTTAAACAGTGCTTTTGTTTTGCACATATTGAGAGTAGTTCCAAGGAGTTCAAATATTCTTTTGTCTTTTTGATTTGTGGTAGTGTTCAGTGTAATGGTCCTCTTAATATTCTCTGAAAATACTTTCAATTCTATTTTGGCTAACTTTTGATTTGATTTGTTTTGGGGTGATGCAGTTAATACACTGATAATTCAGCCTGCTGTTTTCAGAATGTCTGGCGAACAGCTCTGCAGCTTTAGGGCCTATAATAATTTTGTCTTCAATATTTTGCTTTGTTTCAATTCCATATTGAAGCATTTTTTTGAAAAAAAAAGCATTTTTTTCATCTATTTAATTTGTTGTTGTTTTAAGACATTGTTTATGAGAAGAATAACCTCTTGAGATGCATCATCTCATTTTCGAAGGCATGAAAAGGCAAAGGTGCAGGCATGTCGAGTGTACGAAAGGTAATAGGGTACTGAAGCGTAGTCAATAAAACATGTTTCAGTTGAACATGTTTCCAGCTGAGGTTGACAGGCTGCGTACTCAACATCAAGGAACATGGTCTGAGATAAGGCACAGTGAATATGTGTATATACTGGGTACACAAACGGAAACAAAAGGAGTGTTCAAGTCCAGACTAACTGATCCCAGCAGAGAAAGAGAATAAATAGCAAGAGCAGGATGTTTGACAATAAATAAGTAGAGATGATTTAAAGGTATGAAAGGAGGAAACGGATCTAAGTGAGTGGGGCAAGTTTTTCCAGTCTGTATTGTCTGTCTGTATTTATTGTTCAGTTTTTCCTTTAAATTTTTAGGTTAGTTACAAGTACATTATATTTTCTTTTCTAGCTTTTTTTAAAGGTTGGTGATTGGAATTAACTTTCCTCTTATGACTGGGTTTGTTTCTCCATTGTTTTCTCCAAAGCAATTATTAATATCATGTTTAATTTGCTTAGAAACTGAATTGTTGAGAATTCCCACCTTAAATATCCAAATTGCATAGTTTAGTTGTATCTTTGGAAAAATGACACTATGATCAGACAGGGCTTGACGCTTAGCATTTTCTCAAGTAGCACGGGTGCTACTTGGGTGAAAAAACTAGTAGCACACAAATATTTTTAGTACCACGATGAAAAGTTACCAAAGTAGTGTTTTTTTCTTTAATACAAAGATATGCGGTCAACGAGGAGGCATTTGTACCAAATGTCTTCGATTATTTAGGTGCATGTTTGAAAACCGTTTGAGTTTGATTTTTAGGAAAGAGACTCGCCATCAATTTCGCCTCCTTGCTCCATTTCGTCCTCTTGCCTCAATTCGGAGTCCACGTGTTCCGGTTTTGTTGGTGTTTTGAAATAATAACTGATAGGCTTTATAGTTATTTGGTTATTGCTCGTTTGGTCTTTCTTCTAAAATAGTTAAAATGTTGCTTGCTGTTCTGTCAGTGTATGTTGCCTGGCAACCAGTCCCGCTGATGCGCTGTGATTGGTCGAGATGAGGCTTGGGAGCGCCTGCTTATGTTGGCCTGTACCTCGCGCAGGGCGGTGCAGGCATGTCGAGTGTACTGAAGGCTACCTAGCGCCGCAGTTAGGTCAATAAAACAAACGTTTCAAAGTTGAACATGTTTCCAGCTGAGGCTGCGTTCAGGAATACCACCGACCACAACTTCCAACGTATACAACACAAGATAAAACATGTTTTGAACAGTCATTTTTCGTAGTCGTACGGGTACTAACAAATGCAAATCACAACTCCCACTGTAATATTTTTAGTAGCAAATGCGAGTACCTCCTTGCACTGTCGAGCCCTGTGATCAGATACATCTACCACTCAAATCTGTCATTCTTTAATTGTTGCTTTATTCTCTTTCTGTACAAAAAAAGGAATCAATTCTGGAGAATACAGTGTGTGTTTTTGAAAGAGGATGAATATCTCCCCATACATCAAAAAAAGCCTATTTCTTCCTGGCTGTTTTTGACAAACTTTGATATAGGTTTCCTACTTTTCTTTAGACTGGTCGTGATCTAGTCATAGTCTATCAGTACAGTGAGATTTCCCCAATGTGTACCCTCTGCCACTACTGTAGTGCAAAAAATAAAGATCTAAAAAAACTCCCCATGACGGTTGGGTGGCGCATAAATGCTCACCAGTGTTACTTTTGTTTGTCCGACTGATCCCCCAGCAACAGCATAACACCCCTCTACATCTTTTATTATTCTGAGACATTCAAGCTTGAAGTATGTTAAGTCTCTTTAAGTTTTAAGGAGGAAAGGCTCCCACATTTGAGAGGCCCTCATCTAGCAGATAATCAGCCCATTAATGTTCAGTCCAACAGCTGTAATTCTTCCCTATGTCTACATGTATTTCGCCCTTTTAGGCAGCATTATAGGTTTACCTTTAGCATTCATGTACATATTATGCTTTGTTTTCCCTTTCAAACTCAGCTCAACATTTTCTGTTATTCCGGCTCATTCCCTCTGTGCTGGAATTCCTGCAGCTGTCCCTGCGCTCATCTGCTGGTCTCCTGAGCTCCGTCACCTCAGGTGTTTTTCCACGCTGCGTTCTTGGTTGACAGGAGTTTTCCAAGGAGAGTGGATTCTCTAGCAGTCTCTCTCTCTCAGCCTCCACTTCATATATCCTCTTTTCAGTAGCTCGTGGGTTGCTTCCTCTGCACTGCTGCCTGTTTTCAGCCCATTTTCTCAGTGAACATGGATCTTATTGAGAAGCATCTGGAAACAGATGCCTTCTGCCTTTAAAATCTTCATATCTGTGTATTTCTTATTCTGCTGCAGCATCAAAGTAGATCCTCTTTCCCCTGAGTGATATTTTCTTCTCCCATGTCCTTTTCAATAATGTGAACTGCTGAAAGTTTATGAACATGGATTGCAGGGGCTGTCCTGCCTCGGGTTTTGGGGCAGGAGCTCTGTGGGCACGCTGTATCCATATATCCGAAATTCTTCCTGAAGCCATTTTCCCCCAAACTGATCGACCGAACAACTTTCAACTCTGTCCTCCTGTTTGTCATTAATTTGCAGATTATTTCTTCTCAATCTCAGTTTGAAGTCTTCAGTTTGCCAATCATTATTTTTGCTCTTTTACTATCTACTCTACGACACTGTTTGCCTCACAGCTCCATGACTTCATTTCCTCATGCGCCTCTGAACAGCTTGCAACTTCTCATTTTGCGTTCCTATTTTGATGTGTATTTTGTCCGATTTCTTGTCAATATATACCTTAAGCTCTGTCAGTTCATTCTGTCAGAACTGCTTTGACGGGAGGCTATGTTGTCGCTAGCATCTTTTCTCTGCAGCCAAGCACTTATTTTTAACCTTGAGTGTCTGGGGCTTCTCAGTCTTTGTCCTTGTTGATCCTCCACTCATATTAATAAAAGCTGGATCCTTATTTATGTGTCAGGTTTAAGCAGAGTTTGTGCTTTGGTTTGATGGAGCTCGGGGTTTAAGCATCCATGTTGCTGGCCTCTCTCACCGGAAGTCTCTTAATGATCAGTATCCTCAGTTAGATAATGCCAAGGATAACAAATTTTTTTCATCCTCTGCAAATAATCCTCTTAAAACTCAATTAATCTCATCCACCCAGCCCGATTGGCTTCTGCTTTTGCCATTGCTTCACCTCAGAAATGTTCCCACTGTCTAAATAGCATGACTGGGATTATATAAACAAATGTAAGGAGTTACTTCAGGAACTTCTTGATGCTTTATGTTATTAGTAACTCTTGAAATATTAGGTTTATCTTTGTCACAACAAATCTCTCCATGTTCAAATTACATCTAAAGATGATGAGACAAATGAAGCTTAGCGAAAGTTCAGTCAGGAAGACCTGTATGCTCATTCAGTCTCCTCTTTCATGCTTCAATCTGCCTACCTGCTCAGGTGATCCAAATCTCAGCTGATGAAGGGCATGATCTCACTCAATCACTGAGCCAACCAGATCATGCCACACACAACTGCATGGCCAATCATTCTGGAGCAGCCTTATTTTAAACCATGTCTTTGCTCCTTCACAGTCAGTGCGGTGGCGTCGTGCTGATGATCTCGGCAACCCTCCTCCACCCCAGGCACCTCCATTCATCTCACCAGTGTCCAAGTCCAACTCCTCAGGATACTGGCTCTTTCACCTCAGCAGCACCAGAGATCACATCAGGGTCCCAGCCGCAGAAGTCTACAACTCATCTTCTGTATTCCTTACCACCACCAGTGTCTAGACTCCGGGGGGGTATCCTATCTCTCATTCGCCCTCAGTACCCCTGAAGTACACCAAGACAGCACGATGGAGTCTAAGCGCCAAAAGAGATTCTAACCAGAGACTTGCACATTTTCATTCATATCTACCTGTTCAATAAATACTTTCAATTCATTCAAATTTGGTCTCTCCTGATTGAAATAAAGTAGGACCAACCATTTGGATGACCCTGTTCATAACAGGCACAATAGCTGACTGTGATTAGTCAGATGGACATGATATACAGTAGAGCTCATTGACATGTGAAACAGTTTGAGGTGTGTCAGGAGTGCTTGGTTATAACCTTCGATGCGTGCACAAAACACACTGGACATCAACTTACTGTTGCATACATTTCTGTTGAATGAACTTTCTGTTGTATTTGATGTTGGAAAGTGAAGTCCAACACATTGTTTTTAAGGTCTCTAAACAGAGTGATATCTGTTTATTTTACATTTAAAAGTACAAAAAGTGCTGCAGCTTTGAGTATAATCTGATGAGCAGTCTATTATAAATAGAGAGAGAGGCACTGCATGCTGCATTGGAACATCAAATATAGGAAGAGTGGGCACTTTAATAATGAACCTAAAGCAACTCCTTGACCTTGAGAGCCCACCTCAAGTGAGCTGCACTGGCTGCACTTTTAGGCACTTCTGCATTGGCTTTATTTTCCAGCACTTAAAGGTATCACAAAAGTAGCATCCTTTTCTTTAGTTCATTTTTACTGTCTCCCCCTCTGTTTGCTCTTCAGTTTCTTGGCTTCCCTCTGTGGATTGTCATGGTGAGCGGACATTAACCACTCAGATTAGTGGTCCGGTACATGGAGATACACATTCATATACTGACATGTTAATAATGTCATGTGGAGAAAATGTGACTTCTTAGCGTGCAAAGATGAGTCCCAATTTAATGTATTTCTACATGTAATTAAAGACTGGATTGATCTATGGAAAAAAATATCAAACAGAATCACAACATTTCAGATATATTATTATGCTATAGTATCAGTAAGCTGAGAGATAAATAAAACATTATGTTTTAGTACAACTCTGTCTTTTGAATCTTCTCTCTTGGCTTCGAAGTAGACATTTTTACAAACAGTATAATCATAGTGTTTGACAATCATCTAACACTTTATTAGTAAATCCTCTCTTAGAAGTTCTTTAAGCATGTGGCAGAGCACGACTGTTAAAAAGACGTATTAAGTCTGTTTGAAGTGGCATTGTTAATCAAATTAAACTCCACAACAACAGTGATAAGCATCCATTAAGACAGCAGCAGTGCTGTAGCCACTTGTTTACGCCCCGCCGTGTGAAGTCTAAGAGTTCTGAGCTAAAAAACCTGCTAAAGTTTAAGGCCAGAGCCAAATTATAAATATATTTTTCACAGCTGTTCTATCAAATTTCTCTCCTCGCTGCAAGAGGTGGGTGCACTTCCTGCTGAAATATTAGCATTTTCATACATCTTCTGACAAATCCTGGGGGATACAGGCCATTAGGAACCTGGGCTAAAGGTACTATACATGAATGCTAAATGAGCTGTTAAATAAAATCACCCCTCTCATATTTCCTCTCGAGGGAGCTTGGCAAGGCATGTCCTACTGCTAGCACTGACTTATTGCCACAAAATGTGAATGAGTGGAAAAAATGTCTCAGTTTCTGGCAAGTATGGAGGTTTCTGTCTGTCACCTCAGTGTGTGGTTTGTGTATATTATATCGTAATGCTACAATGATTGTTTTGATCTAAAATGCAGTGAATTTTCTTTTTTTTCCCCATATATTTTTGTTTAGAGGATTCATGGGTTTTTGATATCTGGACGACCAATGCATCAAACTGTTTTGTGCTGTTTACTGCTTATTTATTTTACAGCTTTACTGTGTGGCTCCTGATTAAAAATCTTATTCATTTTCTTGCAGTGGATTTGATGATTATTAGTCATAATGTCATATCCACTCAAGAGGGACCTACCACAAGCTACCTGTGTGTCTAACAAAAAGTCTCCTTTTGAAGGCACAAGATTGTATGATATAAACCCCCTTCTGAAAAAAGCATTCACTTCTTACTTAATTAATTGTAATTCTGGACTAAAATTACAGGACCTGCAATACGAGAGTACAGACCACTCACTGCTAACTGGAGCCTGTTATTACCACAGAATGTTCAGAAGATCTCAGATGACTAGCTGTTAACAAAGACAAAATGCACTGTAAAAACACTAAAATTTATGCCTATATAGAAGCATCACTATAACCACTAGAAAAGCACTCGGAGAGTGCATACCTCCGCAAGCACCACAGTCCTAACCCATATTGTGATTTTGACCATAAATATTAGTGCCACCTTTATTTCACCGTAATATTTTGATTCCTTGACCATGAAACATACCATTAGCAATTGGATTCATAATGTTATCTATTTTAGTTCAGTAGTTATTCACAGAAATCACATTTTTCGTCATGGCGGCCAAACACCAAAATCGAATCAGTTCTCCCTTTTCCCATGCTGAACATTTTCTGAAAATTTTATCAAAATCCATCCATAACTTTTTGAGTTATTTTGTTCACAGACAGACGGATGGACAAACAAACTCTCCTGAAAACATAACCTCCCTGGCGGAGGTAACAATATTATACACTGGGGGGTAACAGTACTCAAACAATTCAGTTCAGTTCATATTTCAGTTTTTGAGTCTGGGTCTTATTTTGGTACACTAAATTAGCCTTTTAAACAAATTAAAAATACATAAAACCACTGTGTATCAAATATGTCTAGATTTTTTTAGTTGGAGATGTACGTGCAGTTCATTTTTGTGCTAGCATCTATTGGCGTCATGAGCATTTCTGTTTGTATACTTGCATGTTACGGGTTAACACTACCAGAAGGGGCAAATGATTTCAGGCTGTAGACTGCTACCAGTTGTGTTAGAAGTAAACAACAAACATGGTGGTAATTCTGAGGCTAAAAGTAAATTGACATGAATTATCAATGTCGTCATCAAACATTTGCTTGCAATTGGTCATCGAGGGCCAGGCCTCACCGTCAGCACCATGTGCACTCCAGATATTTTTGTCCATGTCCATTGTCCTAAGTGTATTAGTGTTATGGTCCAATGAGGGACTGCGTTAACTGTTGACTTTCATCTGACTGAGCTGACAGAGGTTGTAAATAAAAGCACTAGCAAAAACACAGGGTGTATACTTCAGTGCTTCATTGTGAAGTGTTTTTAAGCTTTGTTTTTTAAGCAGTGACAGAAACTAAACTAAGACAAACACATCCACAGATGAAGTAGACAAGGGTACAAACTCAAGTATTATGGTGCAGTCCATTTGATCTTAGCATTTAAATTGTCTATATTACATGAATCACTCCCTACGTCCATGTTCTGAGGTAAACTGAACACATTTTGACCCAAAGTCCCCAATTAACTTAATAACTTATAGAAATAATACACCAAAATAAGTTCCCTGTTTCCCAATTTCTAAACAAGATTTTATCAACATCAGGTAGATTGACAGTCATGCTTTTGTCTGTACAGATTCCCACAATATTTAAAAGCTGATGACTGCAACCTTGATTTATCAATTTATCTTTTGAACTTTCAATTACAGTAGCTCCTTCTGCCATGTCAATGCTTTCATCTGTCGTCTGCTTCTACACTGGTCCTACTGGTCAGCTCGCATCTGCTTTGTGTTAATCCCTGAGGATGTGCACAACTGATGAGCTGGATCGGTGCAGGGAGAGCATGTCGGCCATCATGGATCCATGTCAACATAGTTAACAGCAAGTGCATCGCCAGCTTTATCCTGGCGGGGATGTCAGGGGAAGGATTCTCGAATATTAATTTAAGTAAAGTTCACTGATGCAATGTTCTGGCAAAGATGGAATGCTGTTTTAGCCATTTAGACATCTTAGTTTGTCTTTTTCAGAGAAAGTATAGTGGGTAATGCTATTAGACCCTCTTTATGCCCTCTAGGCTTCTACGCTGGTCACAGGACTGACACCAATAATATGCAGGACAAACATACCCTTCATGCACAGTAATTCTCTAAGTCAAGACAACTGATCGTCATAATGAACAGACTTTTTAGATATTAGTCGAGTAAATGAGATAATAGCACATTTAGTTTCCATCAAACAAAACAAAAGCTGAAGCATGGTGTGCTTCAGATATCATGGCTGACATCCTCAAGGGTTCTCTGCAGGGCTCTGTAACAATCTTTGTATTCCATAAAGGGGAATAAAAGACAAATTGTATCCATGTATTGTACATACATATTGTATATGTAAGGCAAAAAAACCAAATCAAACTACTCATATATGTATATTACCGTAAAATTACCATCCAAACTTCTGAACAAAAAAACATGATAACTTAGGCCTGACAGCTGCAAGTTTTAAGTTTTAGGAGAAAAACTGTTAGTCTGCTGTTGTTTTCACTGTGTTCTCTGTTGGATACTAAATATAAAATATTAAAACATTTATGAAAACAACCTTTGATTGGACTTCTTCAGTGATGATGTGATCTCCTGTGACATTACTTCAAATGTTGTTTCTCTGATTTGTATTTTATTTTCAGACTGTTCTCAAGCTTGAAAGTGTAAATTCAGACTTGAACTTAATGTTGCTCTCTCTGTCTCTGCCTCACTCAACATCTAACCATCCAAACACATCAAAGTGCGGTCTGTTAAAGCCTCCAGAGGTCTTGTGTATTGCACATCCACTGAGGTGTCTGCATGTAAGAGAAGTTTAGAGAAACACTACAGCTTTAAACAAGTTAAAATATTGTGAAAGCGGGATTCGGATTTTTGATTCCCTTTTATTTCCTTGAATCCTGACACTGCTGTGAGCCTGAAACTAATCAAAACTGAGCAATTATTAAGTTAACAGATAACTTCCTACATAGGCGGTATCACGGCCTACTTGGAAAACAGAATTTGACAGATATTTGACTTGAGCTGGTTGGGTTAATAGTTTACAGATTTGAATCAATAGTACTGACAAACACTTGTAATGGACTGGAAGATATTACACAATGATGTAAGTTACACAAGAATCTAAAACAGGGGCAGGTCGTTGTTTTGAAGCATTTGACAGCTCAGATGATAATTAAAGCACAGCAAGTCAAAACTCTACATTAATAAAACTATAAGGTGTCACACCCAATACAGACAAGGTGATCATCTTAAACTCAAACTGACCACCAGAATGAAGAAGAAAGGTGATTTTGGTGACTTTAAAATTGAAATGGTAGCCAGAGGGTCTGGTTTAACCGGATACACCAGATTGACAGTTTAACACATAGGACGTATTTCAAAAGTCAACATGGGCATCAGCCCAAAGAAAAAGGGGAAGCACCTTTCAACAACATATTTGTAATCAATCAATCAATCAATGTTTATTTCTAAAGTCCTTTACAGTAACCCAAAAGGCCCCCAAAGTGCTTTACAGTAGTGTCAGAAAATAAATAAGAACACTATGGATAAAAACAACATAAAATAATGCTGTAAAAACAATACGTAAAAGCAGTAAGGTGACTGGATGATCCTTATGACAATCATTTTCATTGTAAGCTAATCAGATGATGCAGAGGGCACACTATCTGACTGCAGGTAGCTGAACAGACATAAGAGGTTCAATCTGGTGTTGGCAAGCTGTGCCTAATAAAGTGGTTGGTGACTGTATGTTTTTGCAAGCATGTTTGCTGTGGTCTTTGAGTGAATTCTGCTAAAATAGCACATAATGTTTGAATTTTTCATGTACCTGTTGTAATTATCTTAACATGGTGGGTTATAAAAATATATTCAAGTTAATCTAGTGATACATGGGAGGTATTAGAGCCTCTGTGTGTGTGCCTGGAGGCTTGCATAATTTCCATCTCCTTTAAAACATTCTGTTAATAGAGCTCCATATTCATTTTTATGCCAATGCCACTGGCGAGAGACAAGAGAGTACATGATGTACTCATATCTGTTTATAAAAAGCATTCTATCAATATAAAAGCAGACCATATGGACACATAAAACCACCTCAACACCAACACATATATGCAAAGCAATATCAGAATGTGGACTAGGAAAGTACCATATAAAAAAATTATACAAAAAGAAAAGAGAAGAGTTATATAGAAACTACAGATGGAAGCATCCCCTGATGGCCAAGAAGCACTTGCCTCTACTGTTGCTATGGAGAACTTTGCACTCTTGGTTGCAACGGACGACTATTATAACTGCTTGGTTTCTATTTTATTGAATGAAAGAAAACTGTCTCTCAAATGGATGTACCACCTGTTTAGGGTCCATTTCATACTTCTACAGAGGCTCATTTCAGACAAAAAGCTCAGTTGCTTTATGTCACAGTAAGCAGTAGCATCAAGCAGACATTTTTTTGTTCTGCAATAAAATACTGTGTTTATAAAAATAAAACTGACCATCCCTTTACTGGAGAGGTGAAGTGGGTCAGGTTCTGACCACCGCAGATTGTTCTGAAATTCATATTACATTTTAACTAAATCAAACTTTGTTAAAAGATGTCAGTGTTAGTATAAGTACATTTTCAACATTTTGAGCATATCACAACACATCATGATAATTTTGGTCACAATAGCTGATATGAAATTTTCCTCCCTGTACTGGACACAGTTTCATATTGAGGTTGAACATGGGATTGCTCAGATTTTAAGTATCTAACTAGACATAGAAAATCTTTAACCATGGGCTAAGCTTATACACAGTGTTTGGCGATCTAATATAC
The DNA here is from genome assembly GCA_036419115.1 of Scarus forsteni. Taxonomy (NCBI): domain Eukaryota; kingdom Metazoa; phylum Chordata; class Actinopteri; order Labriformes; family Labridae; genus Scarus; species Scarus forsteni. The sequence continues at coordinate 22,563,160 of JAZDUH010000157.1, read as the reverse complement.
TGTATAGATTTTCAACCATAACAAGCATGTGCTGGATTTCCTTTTTTTGTCTAGCATCTATTTTTAAGCCCAGAACATTTCCTGACTCTTCCGGCTTTAAGAGAATGCTATCAAAAGCCCCAAGGAATAAATAATATTTGAAGACTAGTTTTCTTTCTTAGGAGAACTCTGGGAAATTTTAAAAAATAGCTGGGAGAGCAGCGCCTTTTTCACTCAACTTCTAATTTTTTTCATACAGTTGTCTTGGCAAACATGCATAAAAACTGAAGATATTCAAACCCCTCCACCAGCCAAGGTGCAACACAGACGTGAGACATTTCCATGAGACCATTTCGCTAGAGCAGAAAAAACACGCTTTTTATCCATTGAGTTTTTCTAAAAAGGACTATTTTGTCCAAAGGAAGAAAAACCTTACATACCACCTTGATAACTGTCAATAGTATCCCTCTATATTTCAACATATAATCCTGATAATGGGGAATGCACTGTATTGTTAAATTCTCACAAATATAAAGCATTGGCTGATGGTGAACAATACACCTGGATGAAAGAAATACGTTTTTGAGTCGTAGAAAAAAAAATCATGGAAATGGTCTGTATGTCACTTCTTAGAATCTGGGGAATACACAGTACCTCTAAGTAGGCATGATTTATTAAAGTTACATGCAGAGAGTGGCAGAAAGCACTCAGTGCACAGTGAGAATAAATAAGTATTATTCAGCTTAGAAGTACTGCTTTTTCAGTCACATCTATTTTACAATGTTCTCTGCGTGCTGTAAAGATCCACAACTGGTGTGATGTGTATATGAAAATGTGTGAAGCTTTAACATTAGGTTTATAGAGGCCAAGGACAAACACGAGCAGTTACAATAGCACACACTGCACCCTTCTCCTAAAGAAGCTTATGTCCATTTATTTAAGAATTCAATACAACCAGATCCACGCTCTATTCTTTGTTCTTCCATTTAAAACTGTTTGTTTTAGGGAAAAATCACATTAAAAAAATTGTTAGGAAAAAAAATCAAATCACTTAACAAACTTCACTCCTACTTGGCCAATATTTTAAATGTAAAACATTTTTTAACAAGTCAAGGTATATCCACTTGGGTACTACTCTGTCTACCACCCTTAGAAACGTACAGGAAGATCAGAACAGTTTAGCCTGGATTAAATTAGGTTTTTGTTCATTCTTAATATTAGATGAAAGTTTGAGTACATTGTGGGGACAAATGACAATGGATTTTAGTTGATATCAGAAACGCAGATATTTGTAAACTCATTATGGCTGCCAGAATTATCAATACCAACATTTTTAAGAGCCCAAAGCCTCCACTGAACTTAGACTGACCTCTACCTGCAAATGCTAAGAGTCAAGCTGTGTTAGAAAAAAGATTTGATGCAAGAAAACAATGTTTTATTCTTTAATAAATGATACTTTTTATATCACATTCAGTGATGCAGAAGAAAACTATTACAGTACATTTATACATTCTACAAATATTACAGATAAAATCTGGGTCATTTAGGGATATTTGATTCAACCAAAATATTGGTAAAAAAAAATGTGTCTGCCGGTACCAGTTATCGATTTTGAGGTAATTTTCTTCTGATACCACTACATTTCTGATACTATTGTGCATCCCTAGTTCACTGAAATACTTTACTTACCTCTCTTTGTGTTGTAACAGTATAAACATATACTGTATTAAAAAAACAAGAATTCCTAAACCCCGATGGAAATAGTCCTGTTCACAGTCTTGTTCTATTAATGCCCCTGTTAAGTTTTGCTTTTAATGTGAATATCACTGAGTCTTAATGGGGGGATGATGGGTCCCAAAACACCAGCCCGCAGTAGAGAAACACAAATAATTTTATTAGCCTTCTTTGAATACCTGAGACTTAACTGAGTTTGTCATTAAAAAGGATGACTGGGGGGTGCTGGTTTGGCGGAGTGGTTAGCAACCATGCACGTCCCAATAGTATGCTTCTGCTGGTCCAGGTTGGAATCCCGCCTGTGACCAGTTTGCAGAGAGTCTTCCCCTACTCTCACCCCCGTTCACAAGCCTATACACTGTCTCTCCTTTCAATAAAAGCACAAAATGCCCCCCCCCAAAAAGGATAACTGGATCCTTGCAAACCCAATCATCCTTTACACTAAGGCCCAAGAACACTAACCTAACTATACCTTATGCTCATGAACTCTCAACACTGACTGTAGCTGTCAAGGCACACCAGAGAGCTGAACTTGCTGATGTAGAAGTATTCAGTTCGGAAAATACCCTGTAACCAATAGAAACAGCTTTCATGTCCCTGAATGTCATTGCTGAGCATCTGATGAAAACAGAGCAGGTCCTCAAATGTCTTTATTGTGGTTTAGAAATAAGCCCATGGCTCCCTCTGTTCCTGCATTATGGTGAATTTTACAATGCAACACCTATGTTTGTTCATCACATTTCTTTCAATCCCCTAATGAAGGGGGAAAGCTGTTAAGAATGTTGTTGCCAGCCATGGCCACATAATTACTGCAGAACAGTCACAATTCACTAAAAGAGTTCAGCAGTGCAGTGGCTGATTTGATATGGGAGATGAATATTCATTGTGCTTTTGATAATATCCCAGCACATGTTGTGATAAAAAAAATAGGTATTCATCAATTCAACAAATAAGTCTTCAAAAATGTACATTAGTTTGGTTCTTGAGTGTAAGAGGAAATATGCAGGGTGTTGAATAAATGGCAAGTGTCATTTATTGTCTTTTTCAATTTGTATAAACCTATTCTATTTGACTCAAACTAACACAATATTTTTGATAAAAGTCATCCATTATGAATCTGCATAAAAGGACATTTTCTGGATCATTAGCAATGCTAAATGCAAAAAATAAACGACTCTCCAAAGAAAAAGCAAATGAGAGCCATTTCAACAGTCAAGATGTTGTGTATGGCAGCAAAAAGTAAAACAGTGAGCAGAGAGTGGAGGAAAAGACAGAAAGGCTTATAATCCCTACTCATTAATTCAGTGCATTAAGACTTTTCATAAGAAGCTTTCAGCCGAAAATCAGATCTTCATCTTTTCTCTGATGTTCTCATCTCACTCTAAATGAAGAAAGACGGATTTGTTTATTTGCATAATTTTTTTATTAATTTCTTATTCATAAGAAACAGCAAATTGGCAGAAGTGTTTCCTCCTCTGTCTTCTCAGATATCAGCACTCAGAGCTCGAGAGCAGCACATGTTGATTGAATGACACTTTAAGTAAAAGTCGCTCTAACTACCAGGTCTGTCGCCACATTTGTCCAGCTTCAGGAATATATCTTGCTCTTGGAAGAATCACGTAAAATGGATGTTTTTAGCTGCTTCTCTGTTAACAGCTCAATGACTACTGACCCGTCCAAATCAGAGATCACGAGGCTCTGTCTGGGATTTTTTGTTGCATTCCTGGGATTGGATGAAGGGAAATCAAAGCTTTTACCAAAATAAGGTGCGACTGGAGATGTGCATGCAACAACTGAGTGCCAGATGTAGCTTTTTATGTGCGGCTTCTTTCACATGCAACAATGTTTTAGGTCACTGAAAATACTAATATATAATATTAGAAAACTCCCGCCAGGGTAGAATTTTCAGACACTTTGTTTAGGTGTTCCCTTGTGAAAAACGAAAAGGAAAGTAGAGACTTATTGTCTGCTCAAGAGGAAAGTTGTCTTGGACTGTATAGTGACTGCAGTTAAACAACGTACAGCACATACATTAAAACAAACTTAACAACACTGTCTACATTTAGGCCTAAACATCATACTCTGCCCTAGAGCTGCAGCTATTGTTTCTTTTTGTAATCGTTTACTCTATCAAATTTTTGTCGAGTAATCGAGTAATCTGATAACAGTTACATTGTGCTCACTGCTATTTTTTTTTTTTACATTGAATCACTACACATTATTATTAGTACTAACACACAAAACAGAAAAGCCGGGTCACTTAAATTAACAACTTCTTTTTCTTATTTTGAACATTCTGAGCGTAAATGGGATCTCAAAATCAAAATCTATACTTTTATTTTTACTCTGGGCCACATCTTGCTTTTTTCAGTATTTTTTTTTAAGTATGGTTATTTTTATTTTGTGTTCACGCCTGTCTCTTTTTGCTAAATTATTGCCTTTACTAGTCTACCATATTTATGATCTTATTTTGCTTACTTTATTTCTAGGACCAAATAATATCATACTTAGATACTAAGATAATTTAACTAGCTAATGTACATTTCTATAACATATGAAAGCATCCCTTACACCTGCTTCCTCTACTCACTGTCAGTGTTTCCTGTTCTACTCTCCGCATTGATTTACGTTCTGAACCGGCCTTTACTCTGAGCCATAATCAAAGTAGGTTATTTACTCGCCCATATCTCAGTTATTGATCACATTAGCTACTTCTGCTGATGTATCATGAGTGTCATCCTGTTGTGTCGCTCTGCGGAGTGCGGACTTGATGCATAGACCGGATGTTTACTGTTGACGAGCTGCAGCATTGACGACATGCTATCATGTTAAGCTACGTGCTAAGCTAACTCCATTTGACATCAGACACACTGCACTGTGTTTTCTTTTCGTCCCTTCTTGTAGTGACCACACACTTGGGACACTCTCTGCCATTTCTTCTGCAGACTCTCTCCTTTCTGTCCCTCTCTTTTCTCTTCAGTTCAATAAATGCGGCATCATTTTGCAGCACCGAGGAATGGGAGAAAAATGTGGATGAGAAATGACCATCCGTGTCAAACACCGTGCACTGTATAGTAGTCCAGATATATATTTTATATGTATAATTATACATTAAACGAGGCTTCAAGGCACACAATTTGCCTCGAAGATATTTTTTAATCGCGTAATCGAGATTATTTGAGGAATCGTTTCAGCTCTACTCTGCACCACTCTAGGGCTGTTATCTCATACTCAGTTTTTTATTTTATTTAATATTCATTCCAGCATGAGGGTAAAAATCCTTGCTTGAACTGTAAATATACATTCAGATAGAAAAAATACAGTTCTGCAGCATGTTAGGGTGCAGTAAACCACACTATCCACCAGAAGGTGCTCCCACCACAACCCCACCACTCATCGCTCTTATGACATCAACAACAGGCCCTTCCATAGAAGCACCCTGAGCTCCCCTCCTCCAATGGCAAAATAATTGCGCGTAGCTTATGTGCAAAGCAGCTGAAATATGCCTTGTCCACAACAAATCTGCGGACCCCAGCACAACCCAACTGTCAGATGTTCTCTTGACCTCATCAACAGGAAGTACAACTCGAGAGTCTACAAACTGTGGAGGGCAGCAATAAGTCTATGGCTGCATCTAGGCTGCCAGGAACCAACAGAAGAGAAAAAAAAAAGAAGACAGGCAAAGCCACTCCCTGTACACAATAAAGACACCCAATTAAAAGGTAGGCTCATTTGTCAGCCTTACATCTGTCGGCATTCCACCCTCTCAAGTCCCCGGCACTTGTCATGTGTGGATAGGATTGTTTTTTCAAAATGGAGGGAAACTGCTCCTAAATATACCAGCCAGCAAGTAGGCACTCTCTAAATGATTACAGTTGGGAATCGTTTAGATTTTATCAGATTCTGGTTCTGCTTGTAAATTCTAATTCTTAGCATTTCCTAATTCTGATTCCTGCCTTTTGGAGAGGATATTGTCTTGAAAATGTATAGAATATCTTCCTGCTATAGGTCTGAATAAGATCTCAATGACAAACTATCATGGTTTGAGGGAAATGCTTGGTCAAGTTTTATTTGTTGTATGGCCAAAACATCTGTACCATACTAGCTTTAACAATCTTTTAAGTGTTCAGCTAAAATTTCTGGAATGATCTTCCTCAAAGTGGTTTACACGTTCCACCATAAATGACGTGATGCTAAGCCATCAGAGCAGATCCTTAAAGATGCATAAGATATTTTATCTGTCGGGTTGGTGCTTGGTTCAAACTAAACTCATTATCCTTTTCCTTATATTTGGTGAGAAACTCTGCATTCCCTTTTTCTATTTTAACCCTTTTCTTCTCAATAAATGCAGATACATGCCATCAGAATGGGAGAAAAAATGTGATAAATTCCCTGTACAGTAGACAGGTGCCCATCTTTTCCCACAGTGATAATTCTTCAGTTCATCCACATCAGAACCGTGCCTCAGGGGACAGGGATGAAAACACAGATGGAGCCTGTGTAGTTCTTTAACTGACGGGTGGAGAGAAACCAGGAACTGGCACATCAATCACGGCGTATTTTTTTCCTGATATATAAAGCAGTAAATCACATTTGTTACATCTTTAGGGGGACAACAGTTTACATTTGTATGGTAATAAAACAAGGAATATAGATGAACATGATTTACTAAAGCATGTTTTTAGAGTGGTGTCATTTGATGCTGTCGTTATTGTTATCAAGGATTTTTTTAATCTTACGGTAAAACAGACTTTGACAGGCTTCAGAATACCTGACATTTAAAATGCTGGATGTATTTTAGCACTACAAACTCAGCTGTACATAAAATAGGGTGTATCTGTTTCTTGTTATTTAAATACCCCTAAATAATGTCAATAACGAGATGTTTATGATACATTACTACTGAATTTAATGAATCCATGAAGCATGTTGTGTTGTGTGATATGCTTGACGTCCAGTTAGTCAAATTAAGGTACTTTATTATTGGCTCTGTATGCAAGAATGCTTTATTCCACATAGAAGCATAAATACAAGACAAGGTGATATGAAAGTATTATTGGGCTGCGTTTTTCCAAGTCCTCTTTTTTCTGAAAAGTTTCTTTTTCATCAGTTATTAGAGTTAAAAAAATAACTGTGGTTTACAGCAGTTTCACAACGATTGTGTACGCTGTATGCTGCAGAGTTTTGCGACCGTTTATGACAGCTGTGTCCAGATATGGTCCAGATTCTCTACTGGCTGCACAATGGCGGCGCCCTGACGGGGGATATTATGGCTTCAAAACCGTTACATGGTAGAAGTCGCAGCCACGCTATCCAGTTCTTATAATACATCCATGTTCCATGACAGGAATGTTTGGTTTGCAGCAGACGCAAGTTAACAGGAACTCTTAAATACCTTGGTATGACTAGGGTGGTCAGATGTAGCCCCGAAATATACACAAGTATCAAGAGAAAGTTTCACTTTTAAAAATCATCATCACTTTTTAACCTAAGTTTATATCTATGTTGGCTGTGTTGATAAGCATTAGAAGAATGTAAATACATGATGTGTTCAAATGTAATGTTAAGAGAAGGAAATTTTGATTTGGTCTGAATCTTGCATAAATAATGAGTTGCATAATGTTACTGAGTTATTGTTATTTAAAGAATTTCCTTTTATAAAGTTCTTCTGCCCATAAGACTAGGGATGGGAATCGAAAACCAATTCCAGTTGAGAATCGTTAACAGCTCTATCAAAGAATCGATATCATTAATCTTTTTGCTCATCAATTCCCTTATCAATTCCTTCCACTGACAGGGCTCAGAAGCATCAGAATTGTAGCTTTATTTTCACTGCACCTACTACCCAACCTTAAGTGAGTGGAAACAGCAGCAACTTGCAGAAGCAGATATCTATGCTGTGACGTGTTTGACATTGTTCCCACTGAAAATCAGACCATTTGCCCACACTCAAAATCTGCAGGAATCGATAAGGGAATCGCTAAAGAATTGGATCGATTAGCAGGATCATTAACAGCATTGGTATCGATAAAATCTTATCAATTCCCATCCCTTCATTAGACAGAATTAATATGTTCAGTCTGTCAATAACTTTGTAAGTTCATACAAATACATGCAAGCATAAATCAATACATGGTGTAATCCAGCTGTTCTTCCAGTAGTTCCTTACTATCTTGCTCTTTCAGTGCCTTTCGAACTTCTCTGCTGAGTAAAAATTAAAACAGTTTTTTTTTTATCATTATTACTGTTTTGTCAATACTATTTTTGTTATTAAGGAGTGTATGCATGATTATATTACCCCTGTGCAGATCTTTGGTCAACTAGGGTTGTTTTAAACATGCTTGAGAAATAAATGTTGACTTGACCTAACAAAAACATGAAGTGTTGGTTTGGTGAAATGTCCCATACAGCTTGATCCTGCCTGTCCAGTTTGCCGAGTGCTCTCTTCTGCTCTCTCTCACCCACTTTCACAACCAAACTATCAAAATAAATGCACAAAATTCTCAAAAACATAATTAAGAAACATGAAACATGATTGGTATTTGTATCAGCTCACTTGACAAACAGGTGATCAGTGATCAGCAGAGGTCACAAAAAGCCCAAACACCATGACAAAGAGTGCAAAGTTTTGTGTTATCAGTGATATATGTTTAAAATTTCTGTACAAAAGCTTAGAGTAATGAAATGACATGTGTCAGTGTATTTGAGGCGTCATATGGAATACATCTGAACAAGGTCTTCAGACATCCTTTGATTTCTATGCACGTCCCAATCAGAAATGAGTGTCATCAGGACCGATTCAGGCATAATTGCTCCATATAGTCGTCTTTGACTGTCGGTTATACAGACCACTGGTTTAATATCTAATCAATCAGAATGAATTATGAGCTCCTGTCAGCTCTATTACAAATACAGACTTGACCATTACATTTTTAATTAACCTCAAGTACAACTTATTGCTGCGCTGTCCCAGATGTCAGCATGTATAACTCTGGGTAATAGAATAAAACAGCTTCACAGATTTCACGTGGAGAATATAAAATCATACTGGGAAGTGAAGTCTTCGGTCAGATGAGAGCAGAGTTTGTACTACTTTCAAGTGATTAAGGCACTCTCTTTATTCAACTCTTGTTTCCATGGAAACGTGACTTGATTTGGCGAGCACGTGTGCGCGAATGTGTCTGAATGTGTGTATGTATACATGCTTTTGAGTTGGCACAAATGTCAAAAGCAGAAAGGGCATTTAAATGTAAGTAAACCTTACAATCATTTCCTCTGTTTTCAGTGAACATCCTCTGCTATTTGATCCCAGTAACCAGGAAAACCAGAAGCATGTCAAAATCACAGTTCAAGTTAATTTGTAAAAGATAATAATGCAGGAGTCAGTGCAAACCAAATTTGACAGCGAAAAATTATCTTTACAGCTGGTACACCTGATTTTAAATTGTGGACCAAAAAGCTCGACTGTTATGTGTAACCATGGAAGAACACTTCTGTAATTAATAGAAAATGAACACAATCCACGTGAGACGCCCAGTGTGGTTATCCAAAAGCAGTACACAGAGTCTGGATGGTCCAGATGTGATTTCAAGCAAGGGGGCAATTGAGTAATTATACAAACAAAAACATCTTTGAAAGCTAAAGGGGGGCATTCCACCAGAGGCAAGACCTGTCTGATAAATAATGAAGTCATCTATGAGCAACAAAGAGGCAAAAATCCTTCCAGTGCATGCATGCACACATTTCTCTGAATAGATATGCTAAGTGCTGTACATTTATGATACGGCCACACCGGACGCGAATTGGCGAATTGAAACGCGCGTAACGCCCAAGGCTGGACGCTGGACCATTTTGACAAGCTGAGGGGCGACACGCGTCAGGCGCAGTAGAGAGACGGAGCTTGTCGGACTCAGTGATGACCCGTGCAGGCAAATCCAGCTGGAAACAAATATCAACAGAACTAGGTAAAATCTGGTAAAATTTCCATTTAAATCTTTCCAGTAGTTTTTGTGTTTTACCAATAAAACTGCTCACAAAAGAACTGACTGTAATCATTAGAGTTAGAAAAGAAAAGGTGTGTCAGTTGGTTGTGGTAAATTTGTGTCTTAACGAGTCAAGTTCATTACAGATTAGATTGACATAAACACTAAAGGGGTTGCTTTGTCATAAGTTTAAGAAGCTCTTAAGGAAAAAAAACATGTTATATTTAATCAAAGTTCTCCAGACTCCTCACACTTACACACAATCCAGTAGATACACGCACATATATTAAGGATGCACTATTCAGTGGCCAAATACATTCAGCCAAATATTGCAAAAAAAAAAAAAAAAAGCCATATTCGTCCTTCGGTGGAGTGAGGTAATATCAAGGCCGAACAGTACCGTGTGACGCAATGACGAAATCATCAGCCCCAGTCATTGCGTGTGACTGTGGCTAAGTAGACTAAGGCTGTCACTTTTCCTAAAAATCAAACTCAAACTGTTTTCAAACATGCACCCAAATAATCAAAGACAATTGATTATATTATGGAATATTAAAAATGTCATAATATTCAATCAACAATTACTTTCTTTTAAAAACATGTCTAAAAATGTATTCTAACCTATTCATGCACTATTAAAAAATACAGTGAACTACTTAGCCTCTGCATTGGATATTCAGTATTCAGTATTTGGTATTCGGCCAAGCGTTTATATTTTATTTGGCTTCAGCCACAAATTATCATTTCAGTGCATCCCTAACATGTATGTAACACTACTGTGAGAAAATGAGGGTAAGGGGAGAGGGCTATGCCTGGCCCCAAGGAGCCACTAAACTTGTGTAATCCTAATTGCACTGTCCTGCTGGGGAGAAAATGTACATCATTATCATCATTAGTCATAATCATAGCCGATTAAGGCCAGAGCTAGCATGCACAGGGGGCCGCACATATCGGCTAACATGGGTTGATTATGCAACTGTTGTCTATTGCAACGAACAGCAGCTCCTTCCCCACTTCTACAGGACAATGTGACCGCATGCTTTGATTTCTCTGCTCCCATGTGGGATTGCATTGTGAGGTGCAGGAACAGCATTGTTTCATGGGAAAAAGTGATTTATGATGGGGGACGATTGGTGGATGGTTGCCACGTGTCACAGGTTAACGACCATGTATGATGGATAGGGAGGAAACGGGGGTGAAATTTTCAGAGCTGAGAATTCCTTTTGAAGCGGCAGCTTTGTGCCTTTAAATTACATCCAAACTGATAGATACAACCTTTAAATTTATTTCAGGCAGCTTTTCTTTATTTTGGCCTTGGTTTTTATCTTCAAAAAAAAATCACAGACTAGCTTCACAAAAGAGCCAAGAATAATCCTCTGAGCACATCCTTCCTCCCTGGTACGTCCATTATACTGTTCTCCAAGGGTATACAAGCTGCAGCAACACAGCACAGGAGGTCATCTGCAGTTCAGGCGACAATTAACTCCATGCCATTAATTGCTGATTTCAGAAGAATAAACTGCTCAGAAAAATAAGGCACACAGTGGAATTTGGAGGGCTTTGGTTTGATTGGCTTTCATGGTGGCTTAGGCTGAAACAGCTCATGCATAATGGCTACGCTGTGCATTAGTATGCCATTAGGTCCCTTTTAGCATATAGCAATGCATTTAGGAGGAATGTACATAATCTAATCCACCTGTATGTTTGAGTTGCTCCAGAATGAGAGGGCTTTTATTTTATTATTCACCCAGGTTGCCCATTAGTTATCCTTGACTTTCATACAATTAATTTAGCCCTCAGCACCCAGAGGAAGACAGAGCTATTCATCATGCACTGTCTAATACATTAGAGATGTTCAGGTTGTATACAAGCAGAGGTCAAAAGGTGCAGGTCAGTGACGACCTTCGTCGACCAAAGGTTACATGGGTGAACCTGGGATGTGATCTCTGGAGGTCTATAAGGGACTAGAAGAAAGAGGAGACTGTCACCAATCCAAGAAGAGAGATTAAGCCCTCTTTGTCTTTCAGAGGGATGAGACTCTGAGACATCTCTCCACAATTAGCTCAAGGACTGGACTTTTATTTTTTTATAACAGAGAAGAACAAAGGACACTGTTGATTAATTTAGACAGAAAAGAGTTTGCGGCCTATGAACCATTTTGGAAATGACATGGAAGAAACTAATCACAGAAAATCCAGTGGCCTCAAAGACAAGAGAATAGAAATGACAGGCTAATTAGTTTGGTTCCAGCTTGGTTCCGAATGGAGGAGTCCCGACGCTGTGCTGTGAACCGGCGTGTAATGATGAGGGAGTTAGATTGCCAGCGTGGCCCTGAGACCAAGAAATTTTGTTGGAGGCGTAGGAGGAAAGAAAGCCAAACTGTCACCTATGACTTAACAATGTTTGTTTCACCATCTGATATTAAACATAATGAGCCACAAAAGAGTGTGTGTTCTTTTCAGCATGTGTGTATGGGCTGGTAATTTCCAAGCATAAGCACAGATTAGGTAGGAGGTAATAAATGAGGAGAAGAAACTCTGGGCTCCATCTGGTGCTCGGCACTACAACTTCCCCTGTCAACAATTCCTAATCAGTGGAGACAGAGCCTATTAAAGGACACAGACTGAAATGGCCGGCTCTCGCTGGAGCCCCCTCTGAGTGCAAATCATTACTCCCCGTGTGTTAAATAAAGAGATAGCCGCAGCCCTCTGTCTTGTCAGCACAGGTCATTAGCCAGTGCAAATATGTAATGTTTTGACATTTAGGCTAAGGGATTGTGAGTAATGTAGAAGCAAACCTTTTAAGAAGAGCAGATTTGTGGGCAAATTGGAGAAAAATGGTTGTCTAAATTTTTGTTTTTCTGCTCAATGAAGGGAGAACACAAGGCAATTTTATACTTAAAAAAACAAAACACTTTCTTTGAAATTAATTTTTACTAAAGGTAGATATCATACAAACTACAATTTTGGAGGACTTTTATACCAGAAATGTTTCTATAGCCTGTCTGCAAACTCCCTGACATGAAGGAAAAAAACTCCCTGTGGACATCTTAAGGGTATATAAGTCATCTCCTCAAGCCAGGCGCTTGTTCTGCCTTGTAAGCAGTAAACACCAGAGCACAGCACTGCAAAGCACAGGCCACATCCTCTTTGTGAAAGTGGCTATAAAAATATCCCCCAAAACACCAATTAGTTACATAAATATATGTTTAATAACACTTAATAACACTGACAACAAGTTTTAAAGGGCATTTGTCCACATATGAGACACCAATTAAGTACATACGATATTTTTATTTCTTTACATGGCCCATACTTTGCTATAACTCTGATAAATTTTAAATTCTTATGACCACTGGTGTGTGTTCATAACCATTAATAGTCAAAATCCTCGAACTCTGGTAGACAGACTACCCCTGATCCACCTGTATTCTCTATCCATCTTTGGCGCCCTGTTTGAGGTCCTGTCCCTTTCAGACTGCCTTCCCAATGTGAGCTCAGTCTGTTTAGTTTATCAGTCATGTTTTTGGTAACTGGTCAGATCAGTGCTGCTCAGCGCATTTTCAATAACTTTATCACTCTACCATCTTTGCTCAACACTGGGCTTGCTACCACAAGCCAGACAGCTTAAAATGATGACAAAATAATGGTAGAATGTGACACTGGCTGGTTAATTCTATCAATTTTTGACAGCTACTACAGATAGGGAAAGAGGGAGTCGTCCTAATTGATTTGACACACTAAAGGGCATATAAATCAAAAAACATAATATAGGTTTTTTTTACCCTATTTAAAGAGCTCACTTCCCCCCTGACCCCCGCAACACCGAGTCCTTATCCCTCTTTAAAGCAAGACTGAAAACCCATCTGTTCCAGCTCTCCTACTAACTCTGATATGTGGCGCTGTCTAGGCTTGTCACGAGAACCGATACTTCGGTACCAAGTCGGTACTAAGATTCAGAAAATGTGACGGTACTGACTTTTCTAGACTACCCAAAGTACCGTTGGTACCGAGGGAGCCAGATCTGGCCACTTCTTTAGTGTTGTTTTTTTGGCTGTAAATGAGCGATTATCTGGCAACCCTCACACAGTGCTGATCACATGACTGACTACCCTGCTAAGAACGACAACACGCAACATGGCGGAGGTATAAGCGCCTGGCTCGTCAACAATGAAACATTTAAAGGAATACTCAGACGATTTTGGACCCATGCCCTTTCCCTATCATTGACAAAGTGAGACAAGCTCAAAAATACCTTTTTTGTGTCTCTGCGTCCAGTGGCTGGCTCCCAGCTGTTAGCATCGTAGGTAGCTTAGCTCAATGACTGGAAGTCAATAGGAGTCAGAGCCGGACTGACAAAAGTGGACAAAATACTCCTTGCAGTGGTCCAGGGGAAGGTGTATTAGCACCTAAAGTAAATCCAAATGGTTATAAAACATTTTAAAAGACGTGTTTTCTTTTCAACCTGTTAAAATAACGTTTTGATAAACACAGACCTGCGCATGCGCAGTGCTCCGCGGACCGGAAGTAGCAGCCGGACTGACGAAAGTGGACAAAATACTCCTTACAGTGGTCAGGAAGTAGCACATGTGCATCGAATGGTTATAAAACATTTTAAAAAGCGTGCGATCCGTTAAAATAGCGTTTTGATACACAGACCTGCGCATGCGCAGTGTTCCTTGAAAAAATGTTTTATAACATTTAAGATTTAAAAATCGCTAACACGCCATTGAGCTAAGCTACCTACGATGCTAACAGCTGGAAGCCAGCCACTGGACGCAGAGACACAAAAAAGGTATTTTTGAGCTTGTCTCACTTTGTCGATGATAGGGAAAGGGCGTGGGTCCAAAATCGTCGGAGTATTCCTTTAAAAGACAAGAATCCAGACCTGTACAGAGAATTTAAGGTGAGTGCATTTGAATTCACATGTAATCACTGTTGCTCATATCTAATTACGTTACAATGATGAGATGAGCCCAGCCCATTGTAAATGAGCGGCATGTCAAAGTAACATTAGCGTTATGTCCAACCTCGTCTGTTCCGCATAATAGTTACGTGACGTTTAGGGCTGAAAAGATTCCTCGGATAATCCGAACCATTCGATTACGAAATATCCTCGAGGCAAATTGTGTACCTCGAAGCCTCGTTTAATATTTAAATAGATATCTAAAAAATATATATCTGGACTACTATACAGCGCACGGTGTGTGTAAATCATTCTAACATTAAACCAACAAAGGGAAAGCTCCATTATAACTGTACAAACTGTAAACATTTGAAAAAGTGCAGAGCTGGCATGGAAATTCTTGCTCCTTATCAGTTCAGTCTACTGTTCTAAGTGTTCTCAATGTTTGTGTCATATACACAGATAGTACACTATATATGAATCTTGAATCAAATGAAAATATAAACATGCATGCCACTGCCATCACGCAAGTAAAACACACCCAGGGCCTTAACTCAACAATTCAAAAACAATATCTAGAGATCAGAAGGCATACCTATTGTTGTTAGAGGTAACCAGCAAATAACTAGGAATAAACATCATTCATGACTGCATTTACCAATAACAGGATGAAGTCAAGAAACTATAATCTTACACTACAAAATAAACTACATTATTAAGACAATTTCTTAGGTTTGAACAGTGTGCAGCCCTATTTCTTTTCTAACAGGGCTTTTCAACCACATTCTGCAATAGTCGCACCATGCATTCCTCATTTGAATATTTTAGAGATACAAATGGACATGTCACATCTTTGAGTTGATATGAATATTTTAAGTCCTTCCTTATGACTAAGGACACTTCTTGATGTTTAGATTATGAGTCAAAGTGACAGCTGACTGCCTCAATCATCATTTATCTTTAAAATGAACATAGATTTCAACCAATTCTAGAGGAAAAAATACACCCCTCAATCTAAGTGCTCTTAGCAGAAATGGCCTCATGTTGTGTTTGCAGAAAAATGTGGCTGTAACACTTCCTGTGCACCAAATGGACACAAGTCTGTCTGTTGTGCTTACATAAGCCAAAACTCTGTTGTCTCACTGACACTTGATAAGCAGCAGAGAAACAGCAAAAGACTGAAACTTAGAGAAAAATATTTTGATTGCTTTTCCAAAGTTCCAGTTAAACAGGGATTTATAGATCCAGTAATCAGTCATTCAGGCTGTATCACACTTACCCCTCACTGCTTCACAGCGCCCTGCCACCGGCAAGCAATTGTACAAAAAAAAGAGTCTGAGAGAAAAATGGAAATAACATTTCTCCAGAGTCTGTGATTTAATAATCAAGGCAAAACTACAGAGCTACAAATTCCTCTCTCTTGTGTACTTTATTTTGTGACACAGAGACTCTCACACCTAATCTGAATGGTCCGTACAAAAAGGGTTCCAAGTATTGACTTATCCTAATACTGTGAAAGACCAAAGATGAATACAAAACCACAGACTGAACAAAACTGTTGATGTTTTGTCTTTGAATGATGACAGACATTCAATGATGGGCAAGTTGGAAAGAAAAATGTACAAGGACCTTTAAATAATCGATGTTCCAAGAGGTCATTCAGTAATAGATAAAAAGATGGATCAACTTCATTGTCCCTTGCAGGAAAATTGTATTAGACAGTAGTGCCACAGGCTAAGGTCATGATATGCATAACACTAGACAACATGCAACGGTTACATAAGCAAAAGGATGGCGACAAGTATGGTCAGTACTTTTTGCACAAGGAGATTAAAGTGCAGGGTTTGTTACAATAAGCAGGGAAAATAAGAAGAAATGAGTTTTTAAAAAAATCAAATAAAGACAAGAAGAATAAAAATATGGATAAAAACGGAATAATTATACCACATAAGAGACTGTTGGCAATAAATAAGCTGAGAAAATATAGAAATATTGTACATCAATTGCAGAAAAATATTAACTTTGACTGTTTGTTAAGAAGAGAGTAACTACGAATGGGAATCTAAAACCATTTCAAGTTGAGAATCAATAACTCCCTCAGTGAGTTGATTTCATTATTCTTTATGCTGGGCGGCATGGTGGCGCAGCAGGTAGGGCACGTGGCTCACAGCAAGAAGGTTCCCCGGTTCAATTCCCAGGTCGGACAGGGCCTTTCTGTGTGAAGTTTGCATGTTCTTCCTGTGCATGCGTGGATTCCCTCTGGGCACTCCGGCTTCCTCCCACAGACCAAAAACATGCTCATCAGGTTAATTGGTGACTCTAAATTGCCCTTAGGTATGAGTGTGAGTGTGTTATGGTTGTCTGTCTCTATATGTGGCCCTGCGATCGACTAGCGACTGGTTCAGGGTGTACCCTGCCTCTCGCCCAATGACAGCTGAGATAGGCTCCAGCAGCCCCCCACTCCAAAAGGGATAAAGGGGTATAGAGAATGAATGAATGAATTCTTTATGCTTTTCAATTCCTTTCACTTGTTCATGTTCTGCTTTCAAAAGACAAGGATGTGCCATTCTAAAAAGAGGCAGTCAGCAGAAATGACAACAACAAAAAAAAAAGACTGTAATCGTGGCATATGGGAGACACAAGTGGTCAAAACTGTTGCTTACCTTTACCCAAAAACGTGAATGCTGAACAGTATTTAGAGAGTGGAAACACCAGAAACGAGTAGAAGCATGAATCTATACAACATAACATTAAATATCAGGTTTCCTGTGGGGCTGACATTGTTGCGACTGAAAGTCTATTTTGGCCATGCAAAATATTCACAAAACTCAATATGAGAAATTGTTGAAAATCACAAGGACAGGCAGAACTAATAATGGAACCAGACCCAGTAAACTTTAAAAAAACCTTCACACCTTGTCCCAGTTCACAAATGTGAACAACAACCATTGCTGTGATATGGCAGAAATAAGCCTGCCGACACAGCTCAGAAAAGACTCAGATCAAACACTGTATAAAGTTGGTTTGAAACAGGACACATCAGATGGGCCATTCACTATATTTCACTTGTCCATCAGGGAAAGAGCCTCTAGAAAGTGTTTAAGAATGGTCAGAGCCTATCAAAGTATATCTGGCAGGTGGAGGCCAGCCAAACAGATAATGCAGTAGGCAGGCGCTACTACAGAACTGTAAAAGACAGGACATATGCCACTTCGTAATTCAAAACGCCCTGCAAAACATGTCAGAAGTGGAGCTAAAATATCATTTCTATAGAGATTTCCGTTTTACGTTTAATAAAGAGATGAGGTCCAGATTAGATAAAACTGCTACTGAAGCTGTTAGCACCTATGCTAATCTCTGCACGAGCTGTCACTTCCTGCTGTTGCCCCCCTGTTCCTGCACCAAAGGACAGTGACTGGGCCGTGCTGCTTTCATGGCTCATAATTGTTGGAAGCTGGAGTTTGGCAAGATGGGTCTTTCTGATTATAGCTCATGACCTATCTGCGCTGTGAGGTCAGTTGGGTTTCAGTTTGAACACAAATGACTCAACAACTGGCAATAAAACAGGCAAAGTGGTTATTTTATCACACAGCTGAAGTAGTTTAGGATGCAGCTGCAGAATTTAAAAAGCTGACATTTGTAGCTGTGGCTCCAGATTTTTTTTTTCTTAACATTGTGCCTTTAGGCAGTTTCTAACAATTTCCGTAATAACTTGGGTAGCAGTGCCAGAAATGCCGTGATGGGAGGACTGTGCTCTTGAAGCACTACTTGTTTGTTCTAGTGTTTTGCACTTCAGGGCCACCATACGGCATTTTTCAAATCATACTTCATCCCTTGACTCCATGATTAGCGAAAACTTGTATCTTAAAAGCTTTCAGATGGATTTTTTGTGTCGATTCCACTTGGAGCTGATCTTTCTCTGTCCTGTCTTCCATTTAACCTCGAGAGCTTTTACTTCGGGTTAATGCGTGCTGTTCAACGAGAGAGCTTATTGGGTTGTGTATAAGTGGATTTGGCTGTGATGATGACCGAGGCTCTGCACCAGAGACCTCTCCAACAACACATTTAAAAAGACGGGAAAGCCAGCTCAGACTGTCCGTCAACTTAAAAGCCATTAAAACAAACAGCACGACGAGGGAAGCAGGGAGAATATTGACTCTTTGCTCTGGGGACAGCACCACAGAAGGTAATAGAGGAGTGTCAGAGAAATGTGAAGAGGGGAGAGACACAGGTTGTTTCAAAAGCTAAGAAATCCACAAATAAAAGACAGGCTTTTGTAGAAAATATTGATTCTCAGAGATAGGCATGTCAGAATCTTGGAAAGTATTTTGTTATCACAGGCTGTGGTTAAAACTCCACCATACTAGTCTATATCTGCGCCTGTCCATCCACCACTCTTTAATGTTCACTCTGCAGGATAAACTATTAAGAAGGACAAAAAGGGCAGCGTGTGTTAATACTGCAAATGCACCAAACTTTTAATTAGAACAAGCCACAAAACAACAACAACATTAACAATGGAATACAAAAACAATAAAGGGGTAATTATCGTGATGCCATACCCAGGCTGCCAAGAACACCATAAAACTAATTACCAATGTCTGACGGCAGATGGTTTGGGGGTGGCAAGTTAAACTAGGAAGGTATATGTACATCAGACGAGGAGATGTTGATTCCAAAACAGAGCCGTGTTTGTAGTGCTCCAGAGTCTTTGTCTTTCCTGCAGAAACATTTGGAGTGGCAGAATAGGAGAATGATTGACAGTTTCTTTTTAGATTTCAATTAACGCAGCAAGCTGGCAGCATGTTCAGCCAACTTTTACAAGAAACATTTTTATTGTAAGGATAAAAGATAAAAGAATCAGCACTACAGAAACAGAAAGTACTTGCACACATTGAACCACGGTGCTGGTTTTCAGAGTGTCCATGTGGGTTGGATGCAGTTTAATGCCTTCTTTAAGCAACCTTATAAAATACTCACATCCAGTCAAAATTACTGATGAATAAAAACGAATGACTGCAGATGGCATTGTTCATTTTGAGGGGAGTTTGGTCTGTGTGATCTGTCTCTACCTCCCTTTCTTTGCCACACACCTCATACAGCATTGTGTGGATGGCTGTTTATCATCAGACTGGGGTCCACAATCAAGATTTCCTGCTGCTTTACAGGTTATTTCTTGCCGCCATGATGGAGCGATTCATGATTGGTTACACAGATTCATGTTGGGTGTTGGATGTATTTGTACATGCATATGTGTATTTTTAGATGTATATATGTGTATATCCACAAGAGTTTTCAGTTTTCAGCCTGCTCTCATGTACAGCATATAGAGAGAACACTTGATTTGATTTGGTGCTACACAAATAAAGATTGATTGATTGATTGATTGACATTAGGGATGACATCATACGAGAATGAAAAAAACAGGGAATTCAAAGTGAGTTTTCAGTGTGAGGGAGGAGAGAAAGGGAGCTGCAGCCACTGCTACACAGAAAATAACGGAGACTCTGTGACTTAAAACAGAAAAACTTAAAAGATTTTTCCTTTGCGTATCCGAAGTCGATCTGTGTTCAGACAAAGACACTGAAACGAATGGAACCGCTGTAGCATGCATGCATGATCAGTAGATGGCGGTGTAGGTTTGCAGAGAGGCAGCGCTGCCACAACACACGCATGAAGAAGAAAAAGTTTTCACAAACAACAGCGGCGAGTGGACGCACAAAGACGCAGGAGTTTCTCTTCTGGACAACAAATCTGTCCGTACAGTTTGTCTGGATATCAAACTGAGCATGGTAAGGGGTACATACGTTACTCGGTAGACTGTGAAGCTGTTGTTGTTCCTGGTACGTGTGCGCAGCCTTCATGTGAAAGAGTACTGCACATGTGGTGACGTCAGTGTTTCGCCCTGAAACGCTCTGATTGAGGTTTACACGGCGCTGCATGGAGGCACATATTGAAAACTCTCCACTCTGGAGCCTGGTTTCAAAAGTTTCTGGATTCAGGCAATCGACATGGAGTTCCCATGTAAATGCAAGGCCAAAACACAATGAACACTTATCATATTTGACAGTTTTAGGCCTCGTGTTAACAGCCCTTTAGGGTCCATGTTCAAATGTGACGGACATGTGAGAATAAATTTCATTTTAAACGTGACGAATTTGGATAATGAATCAGATTCATTGTGCAAAACTAGTTTGGGCACTGAACAGTTTTTATTTGCTCAAGTTTTGTTTCCTTTTATTAGTTTCAGATAATATAAATATTTTTTAGTACTTAAACCTCTGTGATGATACTACAACACTTCAACACAGCACAAATCTGCCCATGTTCAGTTTGGCAAAAAACACCAGTTTTATTATTGCATGATCTGATACGGATTTTCTGGACTACAATATGATGAAGGCTGTTGCAATATACAGGTATGGACAATAACGGTCTTTATAAAATAATGCAATCATAATATTGTGTGTGTTTTCAATGTGTTCTGTCCTCTGTTAGTTTGATGTCTGTAAATAACACAATGCTTTGTGTTTGCTCTGCAGAGTGTTGTCTTTGTCCATCTTTGAGCCCTGACAAAGATTATGTGCTGGAGTACACCCACGCAGATCGGTCTGATCCAGGGCTGGAGTCATTCCATCTCCTTTTAACTGCTGAATTAACATATAAGTTTAAACCGATGCATCTGTTGCTCCAGTCCAAAATAAACCAAAGAAGCTGCTAAAAACACTGCATGTCCACGAACTTGCCACAGCTCAGGACCACCAATGAGACAGGAAAAGAATTTCCTTATAAAAGTACTTATCTTTACTGAACTGCAAATGGTTTTATTTTGAAAGCATGAGAATGTTAAACAGCAAATTGTGTCTTTTAAAACAACCTCTTAAAAAACTACACAAATGAATTAACCACTGGATCAGTTACAGATTCAACAGATCATTGCTGAGATCAGAGACTGATGAAAACATCACTTTTTTTTCCACACAGGCACAACTTTGTGAAAAAATGGGCTCGATTTTAGGGATGAGATGGGGCAGTAGATCTTGACAACTCAGTTTAAAAATAGGTCATTTTTCATTCATTCAGTTATTCATTTGCTTTGTTAAGACATCATTGCTGAAGAAAAAACAAACACATGAAAAACACCCTGTTATAAAATTTAGGTCAAATCATTTCACAGTGTCATTTAGTTGCCTTTTTTCATTATCATTTAGGTTTCTTGTTTTCTAGTACATTTTTCTTACAGCTATACTTGAAGGAAATCTACACCTCCCTATATATCATTAAGGATTATTTTTAAAAAGTAGCAGCCTGTCCTACTTTAAAAAGGTACTATCAAAGTTTAATGTGTGATGAAAAATTAGGCCGGTAAAAACCAAACCATGTGGAGTCAAGCTGAGTTGAGCAGATACCAAAAATGGAAAAGTACCGCACGTACAGCATTTATACCAAGACGAGTAAGGAGGACAGATTTTCAGGTTAGTTTTTAGCATGATAACTCCCTGATAAAATTGTCATTTTGACAGAATGTGTTTGAAATGAAAGAAAGAGTGTTTAATAAAAGTCAGTTTGGGCTGTTTAGAGGCAATTCAGAATCTTTTAATTTAGATTTGTATATCTGATGTTAATTGATCTTTTCCAACACCTCTAATAAATATTCCCTTGAACTCCAAGGCTTTGCCAACTTTTCAAATGAATATTTAACACTTTAAAAAAATCAATCAGACCTTGAAATGCTATTTTAATTTCTTGGTTTTGGCTCTGCCTTTCATCCCTCCCTTTCCATCTGTTTCAATATCATTTACATACCACAGTTTCCTGTTTTTTCCCTTTTTTCATATTCCTGTGTTTGTTCTGGAATGTGGTAAACTAAATGTTATTTCTATATTTAAATAAATCTGAGCTAGATTTGGATTGCAACTGAACAGCATTAACCCACCTTTTAAACTTCCAGAACAGATCTTTCTCAGCACATTTTAATTGCTTGCAGATGTTCTGTAAGTGATTATTATCATTTTCTGGCAACATAAGTTCAAATGGAGCTCCAAAGTTGAGGAAAGTTCACTTAACCTGTCAATTACAGCACAAAGCAACAAACATGGCTAAGTCAAAGCAAACACCCTGGGCAGGATTTCAAGCTCACATAAAACAGTTTCATGTACATTTTACAGCTCAAACTCTCCTGCGGGGGTGAGATTTATTCAAGTATGTTAAAACAGACTAATGACACACTGGCAGACGGTTTAGCAATTACATTTTTTCATTTAGTTTAAAGCTGTCAAGACTTTATTCATCTTGCTTTTAAAAGTCTGTCTTTTCTCCTTATGTGGTCATGTGTAGCCCGCCAGCAGAATGAAATAAGAGTCTACTTATTGAGTTTCAGGACTGATCACTCAGGGCCCATTTAAAAGGCTAAACCTGGCACATGTTGAGGACACCACTTTATATTCCTGAAAGCATCATGGCTGCATTCCAAACGCACTGGAATAAATGTAATTAACAATTATGGTCTGCCCTGCATGACATCTCATTATTTGAGCTTTCCTGATGTCCTTCGCCTTTCCTAGCTGCATCTGTTTCTCTGTTTCAGCTTGTCAAAACACAGTATGACAGCCATGGGGGAGGAGGGGCCTTACAGACAAGAGTCTAAAGGCAGCGCTGCTGTTTAAGTACATTTTTGGCTTGAGTATCAAAATCTAAGTGGGGGGGTGGGACTTCCAACAAACAAGTGGATTAGAAAATCCATTTGTGGGCCCTGACACTGTGCTGCCTGCTGATATTCTGACATAAGAGTAGGTGGGTATGTGGTATGCGCACATCAAAAACAGGCAAACATGGCTGTCTGCGGCAAGCCATTAGGCCCAGGTGAAGTGGCTGATGGATGATATCTCTGTCTGCTTCAAATCGCTCACATCCAGCTTGCCTGACTGGATGAGGTCTTGTAGAACTTCTCAAAGTCATCGAGTGAGGCAGCTGCGTGCACATGCTCACCTCTGAGCACCATGACAGAAAGACATTTTTCTCCTTTTTCTCTTCGTGTTACTGAGATTGCCATGGGCTTGCTAATAAAATGACATGCCTGAATTTCATCCAAACACATAACAACAAAGGACTCAGAAAAAGCAGTGAGTTATCACATGCAAGGCAAATCTTACTTTAGAATTTTGTGTAGCTTCTTCTTCTTTTACAAATGACTGGGAACAACTCACAGGAATGCAAGGGTGCATGGACCAATCAGCCAATACTGATTTGGGCAAAGGCTAGGGCTGCTCAATAAAAAAAAAAAGATTATTTCAATAAAGACTAGGATCACAATTATTGAACCCAACTATACACTGATTTTAAAAAATACATGATTTTACTGAACATAAGATTTTGAAGCTATAATTTCTAAAATTTAAGAACTGGCAACACATGGAAAAGACATGTCAAAATGCGAATGCTCCAAAATAATGTTAATAATTACGGAAAGAGACAATAACAAAAGTTCAACATCTCATGTGGCACAGTAATTGTATAATCTCGATTGCTTCGTTTCCATAATTGTAGAAGGCAGTGATCGTAATTAAAAATTAAACTTGATTAACTGCCAAGTTCTAGCATGCAGATTTTTTTAAGCATACACTATGAAACTATACAGCTATACAGCCTTCTTGGAATCTCAGGTGCTGCGAAGAGGAGAGCCATCAAGTCCGCCACAGAGGCTGCAGAGAGAGCCTCCAGACGGATTTGGATCAAAAGGTCCGAAAAGTGGGCTAACGCTGCTGGGACACAAGCCGGGGATTGATCACCCCCGGTTGGGTCGCCTGAGGGAGGGTGTCTGATGTTGAGAGACCCGAAACACCCGGTGAGCTCAGGAAACAACATCACTGATGATGTGTCCCAGCGCATCCGTAGATGTATCTATACACTGTTCCGCTGGCTTGACCAGTGACTCCCAGGAACAGGCTGGGTGACGACCAAGAAAGTTTGGTGACAACTGGAGAGACAGTGGACAGCACGGAGAGACGGCAACCGGGGCAGGAAGGGGTAGCAGCCCAACCTGCATCTCCTGAAAGGGAGAAACCCAAGCAAGCTACAGATCGACCCACAGAAAAACACCCCCAGGGGAGCCCGAGAGGGGGGGAGGATGAGCACCCCAATAGGACGGACCCAATGATGACGACCTTGGAAAACGGACAATCGACTATGATTAGTAGATGCATCTGCGGAAAGGTCTGTAAGAACGACCATGGCCTAAAAATACACCAGGCCCGGATGAAATGCTTGGCACAGGAGTCTACAGCACAGCGCACAGGATCAACGCCTGGTGAGACGCAGGAGGAGCCCGGCCCGGAGACAAACCACAGAGCCCAGAAACTCCAAGTGCTCAACACTCCAACTCCGAGCAGAGTAGTCCAGCGTCATCGGATCAAATGGCCTCAAGCAAAGCAGCACAAGCTATGGCAGCAGTTTGATGAGGATACATCTGGAATCATCAACGCAACAGCAAAAGGAGATGTAGAGGGACGACTCAAGAGCCTGACTACCATCATCACAAGCTTCGGGGCTGAGAGGTTTGGTGTTGAGGAGCTCAAGTCCAGCAAGCCCACCTACACCAACAACCGTAGGGCAGACAAGATTCAGCAGCTGCGGAAAGAGCTGCGGTCGCTGGCAAAGCAGTTCAAGATAGCAGCTGAAGATCAGAAGCCACCTCTCGCTGAGCTTCGACACACCATCCGGAAGAAGCTCACGACCCTGCGCAGGGCGGAATGGCATAGGAGACGGAGGACTGAGAGGGCCAGGAAGCGAAGCTCCTTCATAGCCAACCCCTTTGGCTTCACAAAGAGGCTGTTGGGACAGAAGCGCAGTGGGCGGCTTGCCTGTTCCAAGGAGGAGGTAGATGATTACCTTTTCAACACCCTTCGCGATCCAGATAGAGAGCAAGAGCTAGGACCACAGAGAGCGCTCCTGGACGTACCAGCCCCCCTAGTGGAGTTTAACACCTCAGAACCCACCTGGAAGGAAGTCCAGGAGGTGGTAAGATCTGCCAGAGCAAGCTCTGCTCCAGGTCCCAGCCAAGTGCCTTACAAGGTGTACAAGCACTGTCCAAACCTCCTCAGAATCCTATGGAAGCTGCTGCGGGTGTTTTGGTATAGAGGGACCATCTCAGATCAGTGGAGACAGGCAGAGGGAATTTGGATTCCAAAAGAGGAGAATTCCACCAAGCTGGAGCAGTTTCGATCCATCTCACTTCTCAGTGTAGAGGGAAAAATCTTCTTCAGCATCCTCACCAGAAGGATGACAGACTTTCTCCTCAAGAACGAGTACATTGACACGGCAGTACAGAAGGGCGGCATTCCCGGAGTGCCCGGGTGTCTGGAACATACCGGAGTGGTCACTCAGCTGATCAGGGAAGCACGAGAGGGGAATGGAGACCTGGCGGTGCTTTGGCTTGACCTTGCCAATGCATATGGGTCCATCCCCCACAAACTTGTGGAAACCACCTTGAACCGACACCACATTCCCTGCAGGATCAAGGACCTCATCCTGAACTATTATGAGAACTTCAGGCTGAGAGTTACATCAGGGAGTGTAACATCCGACTGGCATCGGCTCGAGAAAGGGATCATAACTGGCTGTACGATCTCAGTTACCCTGTTCGCCCTTGCCATGAATATGTTGGTGAAAGCAGCTGAAACCGAGTGTAGAGGCCCCTTGTCTAAGTCTGGAGTTCGGCAACCCCCCATCCGCGCCTTTATGGACGACTTGACGGTTACCACAACATCAGTGCCAGGATGCAGGTGGATCCTACAGGGCCTGGAGAAGCTAATCCGGTGGGCTAGGATGAGCTTTAAACCAACAAAATCCAGGTCCATGGTCCTGAAGCGGGGAAAAGTGGTGGATAAGTTCCGCTTCCTTGTTGATGGAACAGCAATACCATCGATCGCTGAGAAACCAGTCACAAGCTTGGGCAAGACTTTTGACTGTAGCCTCAGAGACGCAGCATCCATCAAAGCAACCATCATGAAGCTCGAAGCTTGGTTGTCTGCAGTAGACAAGTCTGGCCTACCCGGCAGGTTCAAGGCATGGTTGTACCAGCATGGCATTCTTCCCCGTATCCTGTGGCCTTTGTTGGTGTACGAAGTGACCATGTCCACGGTAGAGACCCTGGAGAGAAAGATCAGTTCATACCTCAGAAGATGGCTGGGTCTGCCACGCAGTCTCACAAGTGCAGCACTGTATGGCAGAAGCAACAAACTCCAGCTTCCCTTCAGCAGCCTGGAGGAGGAATTCAGGGTCTCCCGTACGAGAGAGGCACTAGTCTACCGAGACTCCAGAGATACCAGAGTGGCAGCAGCAGGCATCGTGGTTCAGACAGGCAGGAAGTTCAAGGCTCAAGAGGGGCTGGAGCTGGCGGAGTCTCGTCTGAGACACAAGGCCTTGGTGGGCACGGTGGCAATCGGGCGAGCAGGGCTGGGTGCCATCCCACAGCCACGGTACGACAGGGTCCAGGGCAAGGAAAGGCGGGATCTTGTCTTGGAGGAGGTGCGGGCAGGCGTTGAGGACGTCAGGACCAGCAGGATGGTGAGCATGCAGCAGCAGGGGGCATCAACGAGGTGGGAAGGAGCCCTGGAGAGGAAGCTGACCTGGAATGACATCTGGAAGGCAGAGCCTCAGCACATTAAGTTCATGGTCCAAGCTGTCTATGACGTGCTACCAAGCCCAGCTAACCTGCACGTTTGGGGAAAGAGTGAACTTCCAACTTGCCCTCTCTGTCCAGCAAGGGGCACGCTGGAGCACATCATGAGCAGCTGCCCCGAAGCCCTTGGAGGAGGTCGCTACCGCTGGAGACACGACCAGGTGCTCAAGGCAGTGGCTGAGACCATAGCCAGTGCAGTGGCCAACAACAAACATGCCAGCAGCCGGAAGCCAATTCCCTTCGTGAAGGCTGGAGAGAAGCCACGCTCAAAGCCGACACCATCGGCCAGTCTTCTCTCGTCGGCATCAGACTGGGAACTGCGAGCTGACTTGGGCAGGCAGCTCAAATTCCCAGAACATGTAACACCAACTTCTTTGAGACCAGACCTGGTGCTGACATCTGCCTCTTCGAAGCAAGTCCTCTTATTGGAACTCACAGTCCCGTGGGAGGACCGCATGGAAGAGGCCAATGAGCGCAAGCGACGCAAATACCAGGAGCTCATCGAAGAATGTCGGAGGAGAGGCTGGAAAGCCCGCTGTGAGCCAATAGAGGTGGGATGTCGGGGCTTCGCGGCACGCTCCCTGTGCAGGACCTACAGCCTTCTTGGAATCTCAGGTGCTGCGAAGAGGAGAGCCATCAAGTCCGCCACAGAGGCTGCAGAGAGAGCCTCCAGGTGGATTTGGATCAAAAGGTCCGAAAAGTGGGCTAACGCTGCTGGGACACAAGCCGGGGATTGATCACCCCCGGTTGGGTCGCCTGAGGGAGGGTGTCTGATGTTGAGAGACCCGAAACACCCGGTGAGCTCAGGAAACAACATCACTGATGATGTGTCCCAGCGCATCCGTAGATGTATCTATACACAATGAAAACAAAAGGTATATGAACCCCAACCTAGGGCTGTCACGATAACTAATTTTGCTGAACGATAATTGTCCAAAAAATTATTGACAATAAACGATATTATTGTCACTATCATTTTGATTTTTTTTTTCATTTTTTCATTTATGTAATTATAGTATATGTCATAATAAAGTGAGTACACCATATCAAAAGCAAGAAATTTTAATTTCTTAAGGGTATTTAACTGTAATTGGAAGGTCAAGATCTTTTAAATAAAATGAATTTAACAAAAAATATAATAAACTTAACAAACAAACAAAAAAAGAGAAAAACCATTTGCGCTTTTATTTATATATTTTTTTGCCAACCAAACGCCTAAGTAAGCGCGGACTGTCAAGGACGAAGGCTCGGCTGCACCTCCCCTTCTTCTTCTTTGTGGCCACTACTTTCAAACAAATTCAACATATCGGCTCGTCGGTGTTCATGGGCTCACACCATGTTCATTCTGTTTAAAACCAAAACATTCTCACACTGGGGCTGTGGTAGCCAGCTGAAGAACCGTACCTTTCATGCCATTGTTCATATTAGTGTTCGTTTCCTGGTTACTCCTCAGGACTCTCACTTCAGCTGTCTCCATGTGTACGCGCGAGAGGCCCCGCCTCCCCCCCAAAGATTGCATGTCTGACAGATGCTCACTCCGCTATAAATCCGCTAAATCTGCTATGGCAGGGATTCCCAAACTGGGGTACGTAAAGTGACCCAGGGGGGATACGCGAATACCTGTCAGGTAAAGGAAATTTGATAAAGGCCTGAAGTGTTGGCAGAGAGGCTGGATTGTGAGGCATCTTGGAGAAGGAAATCTGTCTTGAATTGTCGAAGATTCTCATAGTAACATAAGTTCAATCAGACATCCTTAATAAAGCTGTGGTGAGTTTGCACTTTAGTTTTAATTTCATTAATGTATATGTTCCAGAAATGTTAATTTCTATTTTCAAAAGTCAGCTGGTGTTGCCCACTGAAATTGCTGGTAAATAAGCCTTTTTAGTGAGTCCGGAGGAGTATTTGAGCCATTTTAGATGTTAAAATTAATTTTTGGAAGGTCAGGATAAAAGTCGAAATGATGAGTATGAAGTCAAAATTTTGAGATTAAAGTTGAAATGTTGATAACAAAGTTGAAATACAATTTCGTCATAAATGTCCAAATGATGAGATTAAAGTTAAAAAATTCAAGAAAAAAGTCGAAAGTCAAGAATGTTGACAATGTATTTTGACATTATTCTCGACATGTCAGCTTTTTTCTTTACATTTCAAATTTTTTCTCAACAATTCGACTTTATCACAAAATTCTATTTTGATAATATTGTCATTATATTAACTTTAATCAAGAAATTTTGACTTTAATCTCGGCTTCACCAAAATCATCTTATCCATCTGACATGGCCCTAATACCCTTCTATAAGTAAAAAATAATTCACTGTAAGAGATTTTATCTGTATGTTATGCATGTTAAATTTGGGAGGTGGTGGAGGTCAGCAGGCTTACAGATACGTTTCTTTTCTTGCTACTGTGAGTGTGTGTATAGGGGGTACATGGCTGGAGATCAAATGTCTGAAGGGGTACAGGCTGTTAAAAGTTTGGGAACCACTGGGCTATGGCACCGATGCACCCCGGTGTTAAGAAAGATGGTCAGAGTGAGCCATCTTCTCATTCAGCCTCTTTGGTAGAAAGAGACGAAAACAAATGCACGCATGCACATCAGTTTATCGAGGCCGGCAAACTTACCGAGGACATTTTTATTTATCGTTCGGTTTATTGATTATTGCTACAGGCCTACCCCAACCCCATTTAACTATTTACCTATCCTGAGGCCAAACCAGTGGGCTCCATGTCTTTGCAAATGAATATTACAGTCTTTTTTTGTGAATGCCTTTTTCCTCGCATCAGTCAGTAGCCTTTTGAAGAAGATGTTCCTGCACTGGCCTGAGCACTCCTCCGCCACTGCGGCACTGGGGTGAAAGGCCAATAAATGGGCTCCCTGGATTTATAATTGATGAAGAGTGGGCCAGCTGATTTGCAGATTATCAACACACAGGCAGGTCATTTTTTTTCATCAGCAGTGTGGAGCCCAAAGTGCTTGACTGTTCACATTACTCTGTACTCAGGGTGGCTTTGTCTGTCCTCCATTTTCTCAAGGATCACTACCTGTTGCTAAGGTCAGAAGAGCAATAGACGGTCAGGTCGTGTTGGGAGTGCCCTCTATTGAATCATACCGTTCAGTGCTTTAATACGCTGCTGCACTGTATATTGGATATTTT
The DNA here is from genome assembly GCA_036419115.1 of Scarus forsteni. NCBI lineage: Eukaryota > Metazoa > Chordata > Actinopteri > Labriformes > Labridae > Scarus > Scarus forsteni. The sequence continues at coordinate 22,532,726 of JAZDUH010000157.1, read as the reverse complement.
AATATTTATTTAAAGTTTGAATATGGACTTCAAGATCCAAATTCAATCCAAGGTGACAGCTGTAATTTGGCCTGGATGATTAATCAAAACAAATCAGGATCTTCATTCTCACATACTGCATATGTTATCTCATTTTTAAATGATGATGCCTTCCTTCCTTGTTTGTAGTTCCCCTTTGTAATCAGGACACAATGCATTAACGTATTCACTTATTTGCTTCCCAACAATCCCAGCTGTTGTGTCAGTCAGACTTCCTCAGCTTTAAGAACAACACTTTAAATTCATTAAGTGACTCTTCTCGGGTCACTTAATCATTTCATATGCTTTGTCACAGTTACTGTAATAAAAACACTGACAGTTGGCAGATATCAGCAAATATCTCTGTAAACATCTTTAGGTTCAACACAAAGTCTGTGCAAACACTTGCACACACAACTTTCCTCCCTCCATGTAAAACAAAGAACTTCCAAAAGACGCACCAGTGGACTGCCGTCTTCTTCTCAATCCCGATCTCACAAATGGCAGCCTGTTTGCGTGTTTTCTATTTCTGTGAAACAAAGTGACTGATTCGACTTCCACTTGTTGGAACAGTCGGATTTCAAAGAGGAATGACTGAACAACACTTACTTGTAATGTTAGTTTTTTTGGCTCGAGGTCAATATTGAAATCAAATCAACTAAACATAAATTAAAGTGAATAAAAAAGGAAGGTATTTTCCATGACTTTAAACAAGAAGGAGCCTGCAACAGAAGATTGAGACTAACCCTGTAACTGTTTCTAAGAATGATGGGGCTTGATAGAGGATTACTTCATGTTCAGGGTGGGCTTGACAAAGAGTCAGTTTGTGTGGCCAATAAGAAAAATTGTCATCATAGGAAAATAACCGTACAATCATCCATCCATCCATCCATCCCATAGACTTATTAACATGTTTGAGTGACATCTTCGGAGACCCAATCACTGCAAAAAATTAAAATACCTCCAATCATAAAGCTCATAAATCAACACAAGGCACTACCACTTTGTCTTAGTAATGGCTATAAATCTGCAGCTTGGTGTATATTAAAAATAACTGTTTGAGACCAGACGGCTGTATCTGCCTCTGATAGTGCCTAAAATATATTGTCAGATTTTTAAAAATTTGACTCACTCCATGATCCTGGCTCAAAATTAGACCCTACACTTTAACTTCTGTTACTATCAAATAAAAAATATGCATTACTGATAAAACTCTCAAGAAACAAATTTTAAATGCACTATGCAGTGAGTTCACAGAGCAAGGCTGATTATGCAGACAACTTTTAACCCAGTTACATCCTTGATTCAAGGTTCCACTTGTGAGTTAAATTATTTCAGTTTTAGAAAATGATCATCAAAGATGTGGAAAGGAGAAGGTATTCAAACAAAAGCCCACAATGTATGTATAATGTAATTACAATAAAAGATGGTTAAAAAAAGATGGTCAAGAACAGTCCTTGACAGCCACTATTAAAGTTAAAATACATCTTTATCTAAATTATCCACATTTTACAGATGGCCTACTGTTTTTATGTTAGTGCTTTACACATCCTGCCAACTGTTCCTTAGTTACATGGTGTTGGAAAGAAAGAGAAAAATCTGGTGTGTAGCTTGCAAAGAGCTGTGATATGCACTTAGCTGGGCACTCATCTGGCTGAGGATTTGTAATGTAAGAACAGAGCTGATCAGAAGCTAAAGTAGCTTGCAGGCTGTTGGCATGGACTTGGGAGGTAAAACTACCACCTGGCTGTTTTATGTCTCAGCAAGGTTTACTAATTCTAATTCTAAAAAATTCTAATATATCCAGGTTACAGCCTTTCAAAGTGGACACTGTATTTCCTGCCTTGAGATCTTGAAGACACTGTGCTTCCTCTTCAAACAAGCCTTTCGGAGAGGAGGCAAAATGAAGTGCATGTTCTTTCTCAACATCGTACTCCTTAAAACCTTTGTGATGCTCACTATTAGTTTTAGGCTGAATTAATTTACAATGGGGATTCAAGGAGACAGATCTTTGCGTTTTCTATATTTTAAAGACAGTCACAGATCAAAGTCAGAGATGCCCAACCACTGGCTGTAGTCTGGTCCCTGACCATAAATTATTCGGTGCTGGTTGGAGAAATAAAATAATGAAAAGATTTTTTGTAAAAAGCTGATTGACATTTCAAATATGTGAGCTGCATATCCTGAACACATTCCATTGTACTTGTTGTGTCAAAGCAAATGATACAGCCTCTTAGTGCACTACAGGCAGAAGCAGATCCTGAAATAGACACAATTCATTACAAATAAGGTGTTATTTTGAAAAGTGCATTGATTTTAATCTAATTTTGGTTCCCAGAATCAGGACTGAATTGAATAACAACCTATTGGAAGATTCACACCCCTACAAAACAACATCCCCTTGTTTGCATGTTGATGTTATGGTGTTCAATAAAATCATGACAACATACAGAAAAATAAAGATTACTTGACCTCTTTGATTTCATACCTCACCTTATTTTTCTTACTGTTAAGGACAATGGGTTGGCCAATGAGACTCTAAGGGCCCTAACCAACCCTGACATCCACTCGATCAAAATGAGAATGATGCTTGGAGAAGCAAAGAGGATAGATGCTACGGGTTCATCTCCAGTCAGACACAAGACAAGAAAAAACTGCACAGTGCCAGCAAACTGGTTTTTATTTAAAGATGGTAAAAGTACTTAGCACATATATCCAGAGTAAACCTTGATAAAATAAAAGCAAGTAACAGGAAATTAGCTTGATTTGTGCTGTTTGCTGCCATTATTCATATGTATTAGTTTCGACTGTTTCCTTTGATTTATTAATTTTATAATGATTTAAACCAGTGTTTTGCCAAATCCAGGTGCAGATACGTTCACAGATAGGGTAGTCTCCACATACTCACTTATAACATATTTAACATGTTCTCAGTGGATTTAGATGACATTTTCAGGTAATGTTCGTCATAGCAACAAGAAGTAACACGATTTTGGTAGGGATCCAAATTCAGATGTGGATCCAAGAATTTATTTAAGGATTTTTTAACATCTCTAGACAGGGCAGTTTTCCACATTTGACTGATAAGTTTGCTGAGGAGAGTCAGACAAATGGTTGTGTACTAAGCACTTTAGTTATTATAATAGCTCACTACGATGTCACAAGAAGTGAAAAACCTACACAGACCATCAGATTTCAAGTCTTTAGACACACTGACCACAAGCAAAGGACTGGGCTGCCGTATCTCGTGTTTTGTGTGTTAGTAGATGCTCAGGATACGGAAACATCTGTGCAAAGTGGGAGAGACTGAGTGGGCAGGACTTGGTTTTTATTTTTATTAGCCAAGTTATTTATTAAATCACAAATGATTGTCTAAAGCCCACCCACTTTACAACTAGTTTCTGAGCACCATTTAAACTTAACTGCTGATATTTTAAAAGCTGTGTAAAGGTAAGTCCTAAGGTTTTTAGAAAGATATTAGTATGTAAGTCAAGATATCCTAACTCCAGAAACACTAACATTCATGCTTCAATTTTCACCATCTGGTTGCATCACACCGAGCTTTACAGCCTGTCTGGATTTACGAAGTGTGCAGAGTGTGGCCTGTTTAAGTATGAAAAAGACTATTTTTCCTTCTCCCAACTGCTGCTGAAATCCTTGCTAAAGAGAGAAAATAGAAGTCTCACTTAGAATGGATCAATAGAGGCTCAGGAAAAAAGCAGAATAAATGACACTGCTGACCCGTTGAACTTGTTGGAACAAAAAGTCATCAGACCATTATCGGAGTGTTTGTGCACAATGTCAACAGTAGCAGGGTGCACAAGGACAGACAACTTGAGAGCAGCTTGTTGAGAACACACTCTTCCTTAGCAGTGAAGAGATGCTGCAAGTCGACAGGAAAGCTCACTTTATATCATTTTACTGGTGCTTGGAAAGATAACGCAACAGGGACTGAGAGGGTAGTTGCTTGTCTGCATTGCACTGCTGCTAGTTGAATAAGTGCGTAATAATTGATCTGATGGAGACTGTTGATGTACTTTTAATCAAAGCACCTCACTGTATCGATGAGTTTGAAATGTACAAGTGCCCTCCTCTTCCACAAGAGAGATATTACTCAGGGGAAACTGTCCTATAATTAAGAATCAGCCCAAAACCATTAAACACACAGCAGCAGCAGCCTCTTTAGTTTGGCATGTGGAGCCTCTGATAGTCCATTACTGTGATCTACAGGTCACAGTGGAACAAAACTCAATAGGCTGGCTTAGAAGCTGCGATGAGCAATATCAAGTTCAGGTGGTGCCGGCTCAAAATCCATGACTTTTTCGCCAGTAAATCAGCTGTAATTTCTCAAAACGATGGAGAGGGGAGATAAAAATAGCTTAAAACTGTCACAGTGCATCACTTTAGTATTACAGCTGAGTGGCTCCGTAGTGGCAGAATAAATGAATGGGAAGCCCCAACTCCAAGCAGCCTCGTCTAAATCCCCATAAAAAAAGATAACAGCATTTCACCACATTTGAATTTCAGTCGGATGTTCGCTACTGGTGTGCCAGAGATGAGGGTTCTTGAATAACAAGGCCGTATTGGCAGGGTTCTTTATGTCATATTAAAGTTTTATAGCTGACACTGACCATGAATGTAAACAGCAGAGCCAAGGTCAACAGTGCTTAGAAAGAGTGATTCAAGCTTTGTGTGAGAAACAAAGAGATTTTGAGGCCATACTGTTGCCTTTTGCTGTTTTAAAAAGTTGAAGTCTGATTCAGTTTTCAACTCACAGAGTCCATCTGATATTTCGGAGAGAGGGAACGTCACTTAAACTCTTGATAAAGCAGGAAACATCAACTTCCAGCTTTCCGTATTAGTGGCCTTAATACCCTTAAGAGCAGAGTTTGATAACAAAGATTACAGTAAATGTTGAGTTTGGAGTAAACTTACAATCAGAATTACCTTTTACTTAATGGAGGGCCATGCAAAAGCACAGCATATTAAATCTAATCAAGTAAAGCATCCCTCTATCAGACTTAAACATTTCAGAAACTTTATTCCTTTTCTAACACATTAATAAAATTAAACTAACTATATAGGAACTCTTGAGTCCAAGTAAATGAATTGAACAGATATATCTTTTTGTGAAATCTAATCCAATTATTATTCTTTCTTTACATCTCCTTGTAGTCTTACTTATGACCAGGAATGCTAAAGTAAATGATAAACGGCACAATATGTATCAACTTAGTATTTGTTATAGTCAAAATAATATCTATTAGGGCTGAACGATACAGACAAAGTTTCATAACTCCATATACATGCCAAATATCTCGATATCAATATGATATGATATGACTACTAGGGCTGCCACAAATGACAAATTTTGCGATTAGTCAACGAGTCATATCATGGATGAACTGCAGCGTACCGCACCAGCATGCAGCTGGTGGCCCAAATGGCTTATAATGAGCAGGCCTGGCAACTATGGCTCCTGCATAGTTGAGCATGCACCAATTGTGTGAGTGTGTTTGGGGGTGTGCTAGGTTGATTCCTGCAGGCGTGATAACCAGAAAACAGGGGTGAGGAAAGGACAAACTACCGACCACACTCATATCTTGCTTTGTAGTGGACAGATGGATGATAATCATGTGAGATTCACACAAGTAGAAGAGCCTAAAGTCATTTTAATGAACGGACTTAGCAACACAACCTGCTCCCTCACGCTTTCTGCTTCCCACATGTCTGTATTATTCACCTTTGTTCTAGTAGACACACAATAGTAAAACACTAAAATCAGGCACATTTTTGGGGACAGCTTTAACCAGGGACAGGTCATCCAATACAGGGACTGTCCCCAGAAATCGGGGACCTCTGGTCACCACACTGTTGATGCTAATGTTAGCAGCTAACTAGCCGATTAGCTTAACGAGACAACTGTTCCTCTTCGTCAGAAACTGAATCAGCGAAGAGCTTTCTTTTCAGATGCTTATGCATCGTTGTCGTACTGCCATGGAAGGAAAGTTCTGCCTTGCAGATTCTGAATTGCACATTCTTCTCTTTTGTTTTGGTTAATAGTTCCTAAACTTTCGAGCTCTGTTGTCGAATAGCGATGATACTGTTTGCTAACTCTTCTGGTAACATCATGGCTGACCCAGATTACCTCTACTGCGCATGTGCATCAAGCGGTGCATTCAAGGGCAATCGTAAACATGAATTTTATTGCTACTTCCACAGCCGTACATGCAGGGCAAGTGCAGGGGAAACCTATATCGTTTATAATGTCACTCTTTCAATATTAATATCTTGAATATTCATACTTCAATATAGATACAATAACGATATATCTTTCAGCCCTAATATTTATATTATTTTTTCCCCTTTAAAAATGAGTTTGATGAGTTCTGGTAAATGTGGTCTGCAGGATATACATATCAAGTACAAGTTCAAAACAGAAAAGGTTCTCAGGGGCTGAAGCAGATAAAATGATCTAACATAGCCTTGGTGATGATATAAGCATTTATAAGCTCTGATCCTCATCGCCCAGGAGTAGACCAACATAAGGATCTATGTTTCTGATTATTCAGTATAAATGCCTGAAATCACAGACACGGTCACATGTTCATGCAGCAGTCTCGGATCTGCTGCTTCTTCTGCTATGTCATCCACTTTGTTTTAGTCCTTTTATTTAACAACAATACTCCAGTGCTGAAATCTGTGTTGAACTCTATGCTAAGACCAACAGAATAAAAGCTTTTAGCTCAATAATGGAGATGACAATGGGCTGCTATGATGTGTTTAAGATCCAGTTGGAAATGTTATGCTGCTTTTATTTCAAATATGAAATGACCATTTGACAAAGGCTAGTGCATGATGTGGTCAGATGTGAGTCAAGAAAAGAACATTTAGGCTCAGAGACAAGATATTAGGCTAAATATGTTTGTGATACCAAATGACAACATCAGCAGCAAAATGCAACTGTTAACGTTCTGAAGCTTGAACCTTTCACTCATACCAAAAATGCTTACTATATAGTCTTTTAGATAGTTAAAAATTGGGTTACTTTCCATAAATGTAACGCACCAACCATAAAATTGTGTCAAGTTGTCCTTACTGTAGGAGACTTGTTGCATTGCTTCTTATCAGGCACTATTCTGCTAGCTGTACACTCTATTGGTTTTCATCAGAATCAAAATGCCAGAGATTGGCATGATAGTACTGCGTGGGATGAATACAATATTGAGGTAGCATGTAAAGAGACGGTGATAGATATATTGCACATTTTACATTATGTTGCAGTCTGGGGTTGTTGCACGGCAGAGTTCAAGGTGGTGATGGTCTCAGATAGAAACTGTTTTTCAGTCTGTTTGTCCTCGCTTTGATGCACCTTTCGCGTTTTCCGGAGGGCGACAGTTTAAACATCAGCAATGACAGAACACAATCGGCACTGTCATGTGTACAGTACTGGCTAATTCCACCATCAGGTGATCAGTATCAGGGGCAAAAAGCCTGATCAGGGCATCTTAACTTGTGTGTGATTTCTTCCTCAGATGGGCTCAGGAAATGCAGAGCCTAAGAGCTACCAACTGACTTAACGTCTGACTTTGGTAATTTTGGATTTCATTAGTGAGCAGACTCTGATAACATGAAGACTAGGGAACACTTTTAAAGTCTTAGAATTGTTTTTGCAAATCTAGAAGGACAAACTAAATTCTGAGTACAGCACCCACTGCCATGAACAGTTCCTTCCCAGACAATTTAATATTGTCTGAGCTTCAGAATTCATTTCTCTTGTTTATTTATTAGATATATTTGTGCACTGGGTCTGCATCCCTCAGACAAGAACTAAAGTCTGGTTTCTTTTCTAAAACACTCTGGCTCATTCTGTTTATGATGTGCTGTGTAATATGACCCATCTCACTCAAGGCCTTTAAAGATTGCTTTGGCTGTATCACCTGTGGTCATACACAACAGAGTGAGAAGGGATGTTTTCTTCTGTGCTTGACAAAAAGGTATAAATCTAAAAAAAAATTTTTAAAATCAGTTTTTATTTGATTTGCCTCTTCTTTGATTCAATTTGTAGTTGAGTTGCATGAAAAGCACCAACGCTAAGAACACTACAAAGGAGAAACCAGGGTTATATTTTCTTTTCAGTTGATTATTTTACTTTCCAATTATGCAGCTCGGCTCTTCTCAACACTTGAATTCAGGGCAGAATTGGTTCAGTGGAACATAAAGCTCACAATTGCACATGAAGGAGACTTAAGTGAAAATATTTCTTATTATCTCAAAGGGATGGCTGTCATTTCATATAGTCTTTCATAAGTATAGGTATTAGTAAGAAGACTAATACACCCACCAACTGAAAAAATGTCCCAGACATGCACTAGTAATAGTAAAAAGAAAAAAAAACCCACAAAGGATGTACTGCTGTTCAAGGCTGCACAACTCAAAACAAAATGAACTTCGATGATATAAGAACCTAAAAAGCATTATAGAAATCTGTAAATATCTTTTCTGAAACCAAAGCACAGACAAAGAGATGGGATTGAAAAACATTATGTCCTTGATAAGAGTACTTACAAAAGAAGAAAAAAGGATGTAGGCAGAATACCGAGTCTTAGCAGATACACAAAGTGACACAAAGTGCCCGGGGCTCAAAGTCATGATTGAGTGGTAGACACGTGAATAACATTTTTCAAGGGGAAATCTTTTTAAGTCACGTTCATTCCATTTTTCACTGTGGTTTTCAGAATGCCTCTGAATAATCCTGCATGGCTTTGAGTGTTTTATAAGCAAAAACACCTTTTAAAATCCTCAAAAATAAAGCACAAATTTTGATATTATTCTGCACTCGTATACTGACAGTGTACTGTCTCTAAAGGCTCAGTTATGCTTCACTCAAGGTACACGTCCAGCAGGGGTAAAAAAAAATAAATAAAGATGAAATACACATTGAAATAGCCATTAAATGATCAATGATCCAATGTTGAGTTGCATCAATGTCTCTCATAGCTTTATTTTCAAATTTCCACTGCATTCCCGAGTGACAGTTTCTACCAACCAGTGTCTGCTTCCTGTTAGAACAGACCTGATCAAAATCTTAAGACCAGCTGAAAAATTGCTAGAATATACATTTTGCACATTTGGACCTTAATGAGGTTTTAAATAGAGCTACAATATGCAAAAGGAAGAAGGGGGAGTGTGACAAAAAGCACTTTGAAAAAGTAATTTATTGAAAACAACAAGTAAACTGAGATAGGCTGTTTATCAGCTGATCAAAAGTTTAAGACCACAGGCTATTAAAGCCAAAATCTGCTAAAAATATTCATTTTCTGTCAGGCATTCACACGGTCATGCCCTTCTGATGGCTAAAGCTAAGAAGTTTTCTCTTCTTGAACATGGTCGGATCGTTGAGCTGCATAAGCAAGGCCTCTCGCAGCTTTCCATTGCTGCTGGAGGCAGTAAGACAGTCATTCTGCATTTTTTGAAAGATCCTGAGCATTATGGACCAAAAACCCACAGTACCTGCTATGGCTAATCAACAGGCAAGTACCGAACAGGAATACAGCTCGGCCAATTTAATGGCAGCAATCAACGATGGAAACAAAGCGATAACCAGCAAGATTGATGATCTGAATTCAACACTAAAAAGTTTGCAACAGAAAACAACACTTATTGAAAAGAAACAAGATGACCTGGAAGGCGGTCTGAACAGAGTCGACCACGAAGTGGATAACTTGTCTTGGTGCCTCGCTCAGGCGGAGCAGACAGTGATTGATTTAAAAGCAAAGGTGGACGACATGAAAATCGTTCCCGGAGGTGTAATCTCCGCCTGACAGGATTGCCAGAGGGATCAGAGGGTAACAGTCCCACTAAATTTGTAGAAAAGGTATTGCTTCATGTCCTGGGGACCGACAATTTTCCCAATGGATTAGAGTTACAGCGCGCGCATCGCACACCTGTGCCCAGGCCAAGGCTGGGTCAGCCCCCCCGGGCTATAATAATGCAGTTTCTCCGGTACCAGGATAAGGAGCGGGCACTGACACTGGCACGACAGCGGGGCACACTGCGACATGAAAATAACATCATCCGTGTGTATCCCGACTACTCCCTTGATCTCCAACAGAAAAGACGGCGGTTTGATGACACAAAGAAAATCCTGCGGGAAAAAAAAGTGAATTATTGGCTGGTCTATCCTGCTCGTATGTTGCTGAAACACGCAGGTAAAGAATTGAGCTACACAGACCCAGATGAAGCACACTCATTTGCGGAAAGCATACCCACAACAGATCAAGGATAAAATCATCTATACCCCGTACCGATTACTTCAGTGGTTCTCCTCTAACTTTTTTGAAAGACTGAGCAACAAGATGACTTTGGAGAAAACGTCAATTTGCCTCCGACACCGGTAGCCGTACAAAAAGACGTGGATTTGCCCAGAAGCCAGGATGGTGGTGTTGCGTTATGGGGACTTTTATACCTCCACTTGTTTTTGTTTCAGTTGAAGGGTTTCTGATAAAGGAGACGGAATTGCTGATGAATGAACATATTGCAAAGATGGATTAAGCGTCACATCATTCAGCTGTTCAGACTATACTCTTCCTGACCTCGAGGCCGGTGAATGGTTTCCCGGACACGCTCGTCTGTCAACCTGTTAATTTGGATATTAAAAATCCCATCAGCGGATAACAAAGGTAAAAAGTCTCATATTCTTAAATATAATAAATTGGGAAGACACATCCTAAAAACCATGCATATCCTCACTGATGTTATCTATATTTGTTTAGATGATGCAGACAAATAATCTGTGCCGATATGGTTTATCTGTGACTGTGTGCTGATGATGTATTTAAACTTGGTTCAGCTTTTTTGAATAAATGGTTTATGTTATACGGCTTGTTTGAGCTATAGTATATTCCTAGTGATTTAGTTTTAATATTATTCAGCACTAAGAAATAGTGGGATCACTGTCACGTTACTGCCTATCGATGCGCTTAATTTGTACTGAGGAGTGCAGACTTGTACTCGCTTTTTCATTCAATGGAACACTGGAGCTTCTAAGTTGAGGCCAAGCTTGAGTGGTAGAATCATTAAAAACGTATCCTTGTTATTTTTCTTCATGTATTAAAACAATACTTGTCTGGAATTCTGTTAAAGTGCAGTCAGTAGGGATGCATCGATCCAGGTTTTTTCACTTCCGATCCGATTCCGATACCTGAATTTGAGTATCAGCCGTTACCAATACTATTCCGATACCAGGGCTATTTTTGCTGGAATATTAATATTATCATTATTGTTGAAATTCTGTGTAAAATTTGATAATGGGGCTGTAATTAACCATAGAACAGTTATTTACATAGAAGATATACAAACAAACATACAACTGTATAAGGGTTTCAAATTGAATATCAACATTTATTCAGTTGAATTAAGTGCAAAACTCTGTAAGGATACAGTCAATCTCCAAAGAGACAAAGGCTGCTTGATATGAACAGCAAAGTATGGCTCTTGTAGCAGGTTTACTTTCAATTGTATCACTTTTGAAATAAAATGTGTAACAAGAAGACAGTGTCTGTTTTTCTACACTATCTACACCACCAAAAAAATGAATACCACAAGGGCTGCAGCTTTTGCACAGCACATAAATCAAGTAGAGTGCAGCAGCTTTCATAAGTGACATATGAAATTATTGTAAACATCTCTACCAATGCCGATACCGATACCGATATTTGGCAGAAAAAAATACCAATTACCGATTAATCGGCCAACTAATTTAAAAATATAAATATACAGTTTATTATAAAATTTGGTCCCAAAACACAACAATGAATATATGAATTACAGGCAGAATATTTTACAGTTGAACAATACTTGGTCCTTTAGTATTTGTTTGACTTTAAACCAGAAATTTAAAGTACAATAACATGCAAAAAAAGCACTGAACTTCTGGGACATTAATTATATAACCTTAAAAAAGAGTCACTCTGTGTATGTTGTACTTCTTGTTGATTAATACTTAAGGTAGGTTATAGTAAAGGTAGAACAACTTTTTAAAAAATTGGAAACAGATCACTGTGAGAGGAAAGCAACAAAATCACTGAAGTAACATTCTTTTCACAGGCATTCTTATTTTTCTTTGCAGCTTTCAAGCAACAAAATAAAACAATGTGCAAAACTGCAGCAAATACCTGCAAAATAAAACAAATAACCTTTTTAAAAATGTAAATATACAGATTATTTATTAACTCTGTCACATCTGCCTTTCAGCCTTCATTAGTTTATCAGAAGTAGGTTTTAGTTCTACTACTTTTCACCAGCAGATACTGGACAGGTGACAGGTTTCTATTAAAAGTTTTGGCGTATATTTATTTTGAAACACTCACACCGGACCGAGGGATGCGAGTCCCACTGTAGAGGCTGTAGAGCAGAGCAGAGAGAGAGAGAGGAAAAGAGAGACACGCACAGAGTGATAGAGTGAGTAAGAGTACTCACAATGCTGAGAGTACTTTGTCAAGTACTGGCTGACTCTGAATCAGGAATATTTACTCTCTGAGGATGATAGTCAGTTGTCCAGTGAGGACAAAACTGGCGGCATGTGTGCGCGCAGCGGGAGCGGGTCCACGCGCCATTACAGTCCCCAAGCAGCACATACCGAGGTCGATGTTTTACCTCTCCATTGCAGGATGGCAGTAATCGGCGAGTGCCGAGGAGGGGACGTGGTCTGGGATGCAGGGAAGCTCAAAACACCGCGAAAAGTGACAGTGTTAGCGGGAATGAGAAAGACTGCGGAGCTCTGGTCAGACGAGGGAGAAGCCGGGGGTAAAAAGCACAGTGACAGCCACGGTTAAACTGATCCCCTGCCATAGGAAGGTCCAATTCATCAGTCACAACGACAGAGGTGGTGTCGGGAAACTGTTTGGCGGTGCCCAGTCTGTCTGTGAGCTGATCTGGCTGAAAGTTGCTCGTCATGTCAGGATTAAAAAAAAGATTGTGTGAATGTAGGCGAGTCATCCATACACACAGCATCAGCAGAGAGCTCAGAGCCGCTTCCACAACGTCATCATGAGAAATTTAGAATACATCAGTGTTACATTGGCAAAACTCTGGCCGATGTTGAATCTTTTAAAAAGGGCTATAATCGGCCGATTTCACAGGACGCACTATGCTAAGCACACATTAGCTGGCTGCAAACTGTGGAATGGATTTCTTGAAAAGAGGGCCGGCGTCACATGTCTCGTGTGTGTTGTGTGTTGGATCGGGGCGCCCCGTGGCACACGGATCAGAAATTTCCGATCCGTGAATTATGCCTGGATCGGACGCCAATACCGATACTGGATCGGATCAGTCCTATCCCTAGCAGTCAGTGTTTACAATTTGCGTGCATGGGAAGAAATATAGTATTTTGGCATTACTGTCAGGACACTTATCATATTGTGAGGTTGCCGTAAATACCCAGCCCTATTATGTTGTGTTCAATAGTGAAACTTACCATGTGTTTGCACAGTGCTTTTATTTCAATAAAATCAGCAGCACTTATTTAGTTATCCAAATGTCATGCTGCTGCTTCCATGCTGGGCACTCTTCCATTAGTGTCCTGAACACTTTCTTCACAAAACGCTTAAGTTTTATTAAAGGTAGGATTTAGAACATGCTGTCTTAATGACTTTAGCCCAGTTCAAGAAAGAAAATCCTTTTCATATATCAACGTTCTCTGTAAAGACGACATTGTTCCAGTAAATGTCGACTTAAAAACACTGAAAACATTGTAGTACATATGTGGTTTGTGGTTTATCGGGCACCTAATACATGTGAATGAAAAGCCTATAACATTATAAACTTGTCCGGATAAACTACATGAAATCTATCAACTAGAGGTCTCCCACAATCCTTCTCTCCTCTCCCTGTATGCATGTTTTTGTGCATTTAAGTTAGGCACACGTTTACAGTAAATAAGATTAATTTCAATAGCAGAAACATGAAACCCTAACAACGTCCAAACCACATCCTGCCACCATCTGTACAAGTACAGAAAAACAGCTTGAAGAATAAGTAGTGGTCAATACGTCTTTTAAATATTGACCTCTCCTATGTAGGATCAGTCCTTGGGTGTTCAAAAGATGAAAATACAGATGTTTAGGACATTGGAAAACAATTTGTAAAATGTAGTACACAGCTGTGGCTGCCTCAACGCAAGATAAATGCCTGAATAATTCAAAAAATCTCTTCAGATGTTGAAAAATCAAAGAGCGGACATGCTAAATAATCTTCATCTCAGTATCAATCAAGAATATGAAGATTAATAATTTTTCCATTGTCAAGCAGCCCTATGTCACACTGAGGGGAGGACTGAAGAGTTGTGGTGCTATCACTGCTAACATTAGCACTAACCACTCTCTACTCTGTAAACCAACCTCACATGGTTTCTCTGGACACTGGTCCTGTGACAAATTAAGAGTGTTCAGCTTAACCATTTTCTGAGTGCTTAATAGACTTTAGACCTGTCAGTTAAATTTGATTACTGGCTTCAACAATTCAAAAGGGAACATCCCTAGTCTAAAAAAAGAACACTATCTTGGCTTCATTCGTCAAATTAAATGCAATGTCATAAAATTAGAAACCAATATAATACTGGCCTCTACATATGCAAAAGAAAGTGAATGACAATTACAATATTGCCATAAAAGTGACTTATGAAACTTGAGAGTGACAAGGACAATGCAATATCGTCAAGAACATGACCGCTAATAGAACATCCTTCAGAGGCATTCATCTGGCTGAGAAATCTACATTCAACATGTGTACTGAAACTCCTCTAATGGCCTCAGAAATTGGTTTTCCTTTTTTCCCACAGTTGGGATAAGCTCAAGTGATTTGTCTTGGTAATTACAGTCTTAATTCTGCAGCAGCAGCCTGAAAAACCTCCTTGGCCTCCTGTTCATCAGCACCATTATAATCTCTGATTGCAGTGGTTTTAACACACAGGTACAATAAAAGGTAAATGATGCAGAGTTGGTCTCCCTGGCTACTGCAATGAATTTGCAAAAGCCCTGGAGGTCTAATTATGTTATATTTCCAGGGAAATTCATTTAAATCCATCTACATGAAAACAATAGCCTCTGAGACACAATATAGGCTCCGTACTCTTATTCTTTCCCAGAGTAAAGAAGAAAAATGAATTCCACAGTTTTTGTTAAGATATAATTAGTCTAATGAATTCCTTCTCTATCTAAGTTTTTCATATAACTCAAAATTATTCTCTGCTTCTTGAATGAGCTTAAAACAGCAGCTTTATTTACAAAAGTCTTCATCTGATGCACAATCTTTTCAGATATTAAAGGTCTCATGTGCTGGGGGGTGTTTGACCATATACTTCACATCATGGATGTCTACTTGGTTTAAGATGAATAAGAAAATTAAATTTTTTGTTAGGCTCTGAGAGGGTGCTGGGGATACAAAGACCTCTGCACAAACAATGCCTGATGGAAGGAGGTGTTACAGGCCAGAAAGCAGAATTTCAAAACAGTCATGGCATCTGCTTGTGATGTGCAGCACACACGCATGTAGGTTATTTATGTCCTCTAATGGACAAACTTCTGCCAAACCTACTCACAGACAGAGAGGCCATGTTAAGGCGGGACTCGTGAAATGGGCACAGCAAAGACGTCTACCCTACATAGAGTGAGAGCACAGTTGTGTGTAATATATTTTGGTTGTCAGCCAGCCTCAAGTGGACACTGGGTTCTGCAGGTTTGGCACTTCTACACGGGCCTCTATTTTTAGCCCCCTAGTCTTAAAACTATGGTCTACGATTTTGAAGCTTGGTACATCTTAATAACACCATTTATAAGGCCGTTATGGTCCTATGGTCTGATCTACACAATATACAGACCAAAAAGAATGAAAAAAATCCATTGAGTATATCCACTGCAAAGCAGCATAATAGTTGACCAACTTGGTCCGTGAGTCCATCCAATCCCGTTTCCCCTGCTCCGCACCGTCTCGCCCATGGTCCCGCCTCCTCCCCACTGCCTCCCTCATGTACCAGTGAGCAGCTAGCAGCACAGCTAGCTGCTGGAGCTAGCTGCTGGAGAGGAGCAGCACCGTAACCGGGAGGCCGCTTCTGTTATCCTCCACAACGAAGAGAAGGAAACGTAAAAGCTTTGAGGAAAAGGCTGAAGTAAGGAAGAAATATGAGCAATACAGGTCCCGACGGAGACTTAACATTGGATAATCGTATGGTGGAAAAAGCTGCAGAATGATTTGGGATTGTTGAACATTGCGCCGGCCGCCGGCTACCAAACGGCTGGCCGCAGCACAGGCCACCGGCTGGTGAACGACCGCAGCACCGGCCGCAGCATTGGCCGCCGGCCAGCTCTCGGTGCCGGCTGGCGAACGGCCGCAGCACCGGCCGCCGTCCGACCTTCAGCACCGGCTGTTCCGCCCCTGGTTGAACAGGTAATAGCTTTGTTTATTACAGTGGGAGGTGTCTGCTGAAAAACTCTGGTTAGTCTGTGCCTATACTGGCTAATGACTGAACATTGTTGGTAGGAGCGGGTAGGCTCTGTCAATAGATTTTAGCATAAGTTAGCCACTCATTGTTAGCATTGTAAACTGGTGAGGACACGCCGAGAAAGATAAATCCTCGACCACAATCGGCTCTGCTCTGGCGACGCCAGACCTGCTTCGCCGCCGGTCCAATTGAAATGGCTACCGCTGTGTGTTACAAGGGGGATGACTGTTGTGTTTGTTACTTTCAGTTGAGCTGAGTTGTTTTTGGTCATTGTCGCTGCTGATATATGCCAGCTGCTTGTTGCTCTATCAGAGGGGGCATGTTGTTAGGAGGCGACACGAGCTGGGGGGCAGGATCTTGGAACACTGAGGGGAGGGGTGAGTGAAGGGGGGGGCAGGCTGCGTTTTTCAAATCTGTCTCAACAGCCAAACTGGTTTTCAGATCGTAGACCCTAG
The DNA here is from genome assembly GCA_036419115.1 of Scarus forsteni. Classification (NCBI taxonomy): domain Eukaryota; kingdom Metazoa; phylum Chordata; class Actinopteri; order Labriformes; family Labridae; genus Scarus; species Scarus forsteni. The sequence continues at coordinate 22,515,755 of JAZDUH010000157.1, read as the reverse complement.
CTTTAAGGAGCATTTTCTTTAAAGAGTTAGCACAATTTTCCTAGGAACTGAGTTTATCAAAGTATGTCAAGTTCTTCTGCTCCCCAAGCCCCTGCCAACAGCAATAAAAGCAAAAGAAAATTGTGTTCTGCAGGACATGGGACCTTTAAATCCTAATCGTCATTAGACATGTAGGTTTCCCATGTCAGCTGAACAACAAAATTCCTCTCACAATCACCGACTTCAGTTGCAGCTGTCACTTTACGTGAAAACAGCAGCATAGACAGATTTTAGTATGAAAACATCACTTTTTGCAACACCCTAATCACAGCTCATCAGTGACAGTTTGACACCTTCAGGTGTTTTCTTCTTCTCATCAAAAACGCCAATTTACACAATCAGCCTCTTGTTTTTGTTTCACACATCAGAGCAGCTTTGAAGAAAGTCCAGCTAAAACTAAATGCTGCTGCTCCTCTGAGTAAGCTGCATTTACACACCAAAGTCAGCACTGGAGATGTGTGGAGCAGTGTTTCCAAGTCTGCCCAGTTCATTACATTCAAATCTAATCCATTCCAAGCAGTGTGACATTTTATTAACCCTATCTACAGTGAAGACTGCTGAAAACATTATCCTCACTCAGAGAAATGAGAGGTCACATATGCCAGTGCCAGCATCAAAATTCAAACCACGGATCAAATGTAAAACTCAACAGATTCCTTAATTAGCTTTTTCTAGTTGTTCTGTTGTTTTTGGGTGTAATGGGGATAATATCCAGTGTGAGAACAGAAGTTAGGCATTTGGATTTAATCCTCGAATGGGGAAATTGTTTTAAAACATAACAGAGCTGCTCAGTCTTTATCAGCTGCCTTTGTCTTGGAAATGAAAATCAAATTGTTTGCTAAGTTCTACAGCATGTTCTTATTGCTGCTTTTCATATTGGCAGATTTTTAATCAGACCAAAATCAACTGTGGCATCCAACATTTTCTACATGTATTTATCTTATTCTTATTGTAAAATCCCTTCTATGTTTCTGAATGTATAACTTCATTTACATCTTTAAATTCATAACTATACAAAATCTTCTATAAATCAGCCTTTCAGCTTTTGCTGTGGCATCTTTGTGTTTATTTTTTTTACTTATTCATTTTATTTTGTAATGAAATATAGTATTTATGTTGTGAAAGCAACTTAATGCAGTATTACTTAAAATGCACTTAACACACAAGGTTGCAATCCTTTGAAAATCATTTCACGATTATTTTTTAGACCCAGAGAAAAATTGAAAGCATTCACTGTTGCTAATTTGAACTTCCATACTTGTGTAACTCAGTTGTTTTGACACCAAGCAGTTTTTGCTCTGTGTAGAATGTGGTGAATATCAAGTGTCATTTAAGCGTGAACAGGATCAAATTCTGTCAAGGTCTTAAGGATGGCAGCCTTTCCCACCATGAATCCTGAAAACAAGAGGATCATCATTTTTACCAAAAGCCACATGCATATCCTAACCAAAGTAGACTGATGAAAGAGGAAAAATAGTGAGTCATGGTTACTTGGGTCAACCAATATTGATTTTTCAAGGCTGATGTGCTAACTGGTGGCGCTGCATATCAATAACTGATATATTATGACAGTACTTGGGTAAATATACTTGATAATTGCATCAACTGGATTCAAAAAGAAGCTTAAGACAGAACTCTACCATGTCTAAAGTAAAAGGCTGGGCAATATATCGATTAAATCAATAAATTTGAATCATTTTCTGCAGAAGATTTGAAATAAAAAATCTAGATTTTTTTCATTCACTTACTTAAATTGTAAGTACTTGCAAAGTTTTAAAAAACATAAATACTTTTCAGTTTTCATGATGGTGGCCTGTCAGGTTTTGTTGCAGCAGTTTTATAGGCTTTTTTTTTTTAAATAAGATTAAATATTAATCAGAGAGTAACATGCTAACAGGCTCTAAAATTCTCTCAGCTTTCAGTGTTTACGTAGGCAAACCTGCCTGCATTAGAACAACAAAATCAACATTTTAAGACACACACTTTAATTTTAAGACAGAAATTCTGATTGATTTAGGAATATATGTTGAAAACATAAAGGTAGAACGTGAGTCATGTCATTTTTGTGTCACTTGGAGTTTTCTTGCTTTGGGAGGAATAAAAATCGATTAAATCATAAATCGAGTTCTGCAAGGAAAAAAAATCAGGGATTTTATTTTAAGGCCATATTTCCCAGCCCTACTAAAGTCTAATATAGAGATTTCCCCATCACAATGACAAAAACTTTTGGCAATGTCACTGTTTGTCCAGAGGAAGCGACAGAGATAATAACTAGCTCTAGCTCTAGCTGAAGAACAAATACATGTGTAAAGGTGTTTACAGATGTTTTCATACTGACTGCATGAGACTCAACATTTACCTCTGTTTATGTCAGCTAGATGAAAAAAACTACATGTAAACCCATGATCCTGAGTGGATTCTAATCATTTACATATATAGATATATCTTTTCATTTTTTACAATTTACAGGGGTGTGCAAATGTCCCAACTTTTTGGAAACCTAGAAAAGCTGTTTTATTTACTGAATGTGTATTACCAGATGTGAACTGGTCTCCATAAAACAACACAAATGTTAACTTGATGCTTTTAACATGTGACTGGCTTTTGCAAAGTTAAAAAGATAAACTATCAGCGCTCGTCTTCCAAAGAAAAGAATAGACCTTCAAGGATATTATGACAAAGTGGATCTCGTGGTTCTGTGAAGGACATTTAATAGATATTCAGTTTTTTCAGTGTTACAATGTTACAACATCAACACAAAAGCATAACACTGCAGCAACTTTGTAAAATGTCCCAACCTATTTGGAAACAATTTATTTTATGGTGAGCTGCATTATGTATTAAATGGCTAACTCATGTGTCACAGGGAAACAGGATTTCATGTTGAACTATAAAAAACAGCGCAAACTGTGCGTAAAAACACCCGCCTGTCACCCAGCATCACTGATCCATCACCATGGACCAACATCACACAAGGCTGAGAAAAACAACTACACAACACTCACACAAATATGGGCATGATTACATAATAATAAACTACACAGCAGCACTCAGAGAAGAAATAAATACATAATAATAATAATAATAAACTACACAGCAGCACTCAGAGAAGAAATAAATACATAATAATAATAATAAACTACACAGCAGCACTCAGAGATGAAATAAATACATAATAATAATAATAAACTACACAGCAGCACTCAGAGATGAAATAAATACATAATAATAATAATAAACTACACAGCAGCACTCACAGATTAAATAAATACATAATAATAATAATAAACTACACAGCAGCACTCACAGATTAAATAAATACATAATAATAATAAACTACACAGCAGCACTTGGAGATGAAATAAATTATAATCTGACCATTCCATAGTGGAGACCGAGGATTGAAGGTGACGGGGGCCTTTTCTGTTCGTGCCCCCTCTTTTCTAAAGCACATTTCTATTGATGTGCTTTCACAAGAGGTATCACCTGACCTGAGTGTGTTTGTAATCCTCCAACGCTGCTTTAACTTCCAGTTTTAGATAGTTTTACAGGTAGCATCATTTATTCTTTAATTTTTTTTTACTTTTCATCATTTTAACATGTTATCCTCCTTTGGTTTTATTTACTTTCATTTTATCTCCTATTCTCCTGTCTTTTTGTAGTTTTAGCCTTCAAATTTCCTTTTTCCTTCTTATCTTATGTGATATAAAAACTGTGTTTATTTTGCTCTCTGTTCTGTCATTTCTGGCTCTTACATTATTTTTCACTCTTCTGTTTTAACTCTTCATTTTCTGTCACTGTATTCCTCACATTTCTCTTTTATTGCTCTTTTATTCTCCTGTTATCTTTTAATTTTGTCTGGAAAGTACTTTATACCCCTGTTTTGAAAAGTACTATATCAATAAAGTTTATTATTATTATTATCATCATGATAAAGAAGCTATCAGAGAAGAAATAATTATTTAAAAAAAACTACACAGTACTCAGACGATAAATAATTAAAAAATGAAAAAACTAAAAAAAATACTCAGAGAACAAATAAATAATACAAACACTACACAATACTCAGTGAATAAATAAATATCACAGTAGTCAGAGAATTAATGAATAAATATATCAATAAAAACATAAATAAATAATGAAGACACTACACAATACTCAGAGAATAAATAAATAATAAAAACACTACATAATACTCAGTGAATAAATAAATATCACAGTAGTCAGAGAATTAATGAATATATAAATAAAAACATAAATAAATAATGAAAACACTACACAATACTCAGAGAATAAATAAATAATAAAAACACTACATAATACTCAGTGAATAAATAAATATCACAGTAGTATTAATGAATAAATATATCAATAAAAACATAAATAAATAATGAAAACACCACACAGTACTCAGAGAAGATTAGCAGTAGCAGAGCGTCTGTATGATGACGTAATTAATGCACACAGAGCCTCAGCAGGAGCAACATAATCATTTCTGAGGGGATGATAAAAATAAAACGTGACTCACCGTCAGCAGAAGTAAAGACTGGGAGGGTCTTCGTAGCTCAGGTGAATCTCTCTCCGGTGTTAAGTGAACCTGGAGCAGACGAGACCTTCTCCAAGGCCGGCTAAGCCCCAGCAACAAGCTGCTCAGTCCAGCAGTGAGGTTAAGCTCCTTCATGTTTGGTGAAAATATGACTCAGCTTAAGACGATGTCCAGGGTCCACTCATACACCGCCATGAACTGATGACCTGAATCTCTGTCGTCCATCTTCTCACCTGGGTCCCAGTCTTATGGGGTCTTCAGCCCCCCGGTGGTGGGAGGACAGAGCGACACCTGGAGGTTAGTCCAAAGTGTCTTAAAGTCTTCCTCTTTGTCGCTTTTGTGGGTTAAAAACTGTTCCCGAGCTGCAGTACTACACCTTGTTCTGCCAAAGTTAACTTAGTTTGGTTAAAACAGAGGAGCGGCTAACGCATATGTTGGCTAGCTTTGATTTTTGGCGCCCTTCAGTAGTGTCGCGTTAATAATTATCCCACTGAACACAATGGGCATAATTACATAAGTTCCGCTTTGCCAAGCAATTTAAGAAAAGCGATATATAGAGCAATTATATGCATGAACATAATATGCAGATGTTTTAAGTCGGATTTGTTTGCTTTGAAATACATTATTGTCTTTTGCAAGACCCTTTATGTATCCAGTTGTTTTAACATTGTTAAACAGAGAAAATAGATTCATTCTACAGCTTATTAATTCCCAAAACTAAGCACTTATTAATTTTGACTTTTTATTTTTAGTTTAGTTCAAATTTATTTTTTATGCTGGTTTTATGGTATGAGTGTTACCATGAAAATGCTTAGTACCGCCAAGGCAGTTTTGTTTTTGCAAGTGTTTGTTAGTTCCTTTGTTCTGTTGTGAACAGGATAACTCAATAAGGATTTTCATTTTATTTTCCAGGAATGTTGGTCATCGCTCAAGAAAGAAGTGAATACATTTTATTTGGGATCCAAAATGGATACACAGGGTTAACACAGGGTTAACAGGGTAATACAGGGTCATTCTCCACATTTTTGGAAATAACTCAATAAATTGTCACCATGTTTTTATGATGATCGTTTTTTTGTTTGTTAAGGATTTGTTAAAGGTGGGAGATAGGGCAGTTTTCTACATTTTGACAGTAACTCACCATAGTGTTGTAAATGCCTTGGTTTGTGGTTTGTACTCTCAAAACACTTCTAGATGAAGCTTGTTTTAGTTTCAGTTTTATCCCTGTATCATAATTTATTAAAAAAATAACTTCACCAACTTCAATGAGGATAGAAGTCAAAAGAATGTCACTTAAAAGTACTAACAGAAAAGAATGAAAGTTCTACTCTGCAATCAACAAGCTCATCCAAAATTTAGGCTGAGGTCTCTAAGGTGAATTGTAATGAAAGGCTATGTGTGACTCTAATAGCTATGTCGTGGACAAAAAGCTTTTTTAAGTTTATCTGATGTTGGTTAGTTTTGTATGGTATTCACAGAAGAGTCTTTTTGTGTCTTTGTCCAGTCAAAGCTCATTTAAATGACATGTTCATGCATTTTGTTCTTTGTTATTTTTCAGTTTTGTGAACAATAATAATTTTGGGAATTACCCAGTCTACACTTGGACAGATGCAAATGAAAAGCAAGGCTTAGTTTACCATCAATAACGTTTAAAAATTGTAGACTTACTTCAAAAAGATTACTTAATTGTGGACAAAATTGAGATACTGATGAAGTAGCAGAAACAAACATGTCACTAATTTGATCCAGCTGTGTTGGAGAACCACTCTGTGTCAACCTGCTGCTCTGTAGGTACAAAGATCGGCTTTTGTACCCACAATCGTTTATATATCAAAACCACTTAGCTGTTTAAAGCAGATTTTAGTATAAAGTTTAACAATTAAAAAAAAAAAGATCTGTTTGCACACTTTCAATATTTAATGCAACCTCTTGAACCAAAACAGGCATCAGAGTTTTCCTCACCCTCCCTGTAGCTCATTGGTTTAATGTTGTTTTTCTTTACTCAGGTCTTTATGATGTGATTGCTCATATTGTGAAGATGCATTCGTTATCTTATTTCTTTCTTCCTTTATTGCCACCATACTGAGCGCCACATTGAACGAATTTGGTCGTGAGCAGCAGAGGAGCCAGGTCAGGACGGATGTGTCACCACTTTTCTAAAACACTTTCTGTAAAGGCACTCAGTCCAAGGACTGTTGAGATAGCTCTGGGTTAATATGAAGAACTGCCAGTGCTCTCATGTAATTCTGCTGTAAGTGACATCAGGGAAACACGAAAGAAAAATCAAAGCAAGGCTGTTAAAGTGTTAAACATGTTCAGTATTTACTCAGCTTATCTGACTAAGATTTATTTAAACCTTTTATGTTTTCTCATGTAGTCCCAAAGCTCACTTATTTCAGGAGAAGGGAAAAATAATGCAGGTGTGTAATTTATTTTGATAGGTAGAATTTGTGAGTATAGGTACTACAGCACACGGCAACATTTATAGTCTAATTTGCTGGGCTAGTTATTTGCACTATAAAACCATTTTGGTTTATATTTGATGGAAACTGACAAATAATATAAATGTAAACGGAAGCTGCTATGAACTTATAGCATCTTTGTTCATTGCTTTAAAGCTTCTCTTTGGCTTCCTCTACTGCAGGGTGAACAGTTATTATAACATTTTATCTTAGCACAATATGTTGCTTGTAATATTGTTTTATTTGATTTCCAATAGGGGAGTCTAAGTCCAGCTCCCATAATGACCCTACTAAGAGACAATCACCTCAAAATCTGCAGTGGAGTTAATGACAGAACTACATCTTTAAGAAGTCCTATAGGCCCCAGGAGGCAAAGCACGAGGCCATCTGATTTATCTCTCTGTGGGGTGTTTCACAGCTTTCAGAAAAGAAATAATAGCTGGAAAGTTTCACCCAAACACTCTCATTAGAGAACTTTTTTATGCTCTCTCACTCTCTGATAAAGCTGTAAAAGGGTACATGCATTTTACAGACAGTGTCTTTTCCCAAATATGCCTGTTTGCAGCCTCCTGTGATGCATTTTATCCAGTGACCATATTGTTTTTATTTGTAAAAAATGTGGACGGATTCAATTATAAGAGTCCCTCAGCAAATCAGAGTTTATTGTTGGGCAAAGTTAAGCTTGCTGTAATGTGTTTACCAGGGATTATGTTATTGTGCCAGCATTAGAGATGTTAGCAAGATGACATGAAGAGGAAAAAGGTAAATGAGAATGGGTTGCCATCATCAGTGTATCAGCATGTTTTATAGCACCCTGCCTCATCCATAATAACACAAACATGTTAATTTACAATGAAAACATGGTACTCTCTGTGATCTGCAATCCGGGGTAACAAGAATTTTACAATCCCAGCAGTATCTTATGGGCTTGGTCGTGCTCAGGCCGATGATTCCAAGGATGTTGACGAATCAATACCACTGACAACTAATTTTTCAATTTGCCTCATATGTCCTGTCACCTTGTGCTCAGACAAGCGTCTGCGGTCGCTATAGACGATTTATTTTTTGATGGATAATGGAGATTAGAGGCAGGGCTTGGCCACACATCTTTGCATTTGGAGACAGGCTTTGAGACACTAACAAAATATCTAACAAAATAAGACATGGCTCTGTATTGAGGTGCTCAGTTATGGCAAAATCATAATAGAAACATTTGATTGCTGTGTGGATCATAATTTTTGAACACAAGGACTGGGACATCTATAACACGAATATCCCTCTTGGTAAATTTTGAAGGATCAAGTACATTAATTCTTTTGGTTTGATGGGCAGTCAAGAGTTCATCCGTTCATTAAGTTATTTTACATAATTCATTCTCCTTCCTTTAGATGTTAGAGTACAATACCGGATTCCATAAGGATCTTTGTCTACCGCAGCCCACTTTAGTTTTAACTGTACTTTACAAGACAAAGATAAAAATATAGAATAGAAAAGTGTTGAATGCCTCCACTATTATACATACATAAATGTGGATAGATAGATAGATTCATTCATTCATTTTCTATACCCGGCTATCCCTTTCAGGGTTGCGGGGGGCTGGAGCCTATCCCAGCTATCATCGGGCAGGGTACACCCTGAACCGGCTGCCAGTCGATCGCAGGGCCACATAGAGAGACAGACAACCATTCACGCTCACATTCATACCTAAGGGCAATTTAGAGTCACCACTTAACCTAATGAGCATGTTTTTGGTCTGTGGAAGGAAGCCAGAGTGCCTGGAGAGAACCCACGCATGCACGGGAAGAACATGCAAACTTCACACAGAAAGGCCATCCCGACCCGGAATTGAACCGGGAACCTTCTTGCTGTGAGGCATGCACTCTACCAGCTGCACCACCGTGCCGCCCAGAGAGAAAGATGCTGGCTTAAAACATTATAAGCACCAAAAACAATTTGCAAACAAATGTATATGGGATTTTAGAATAACTTTCTGGATGAATGCTTAAATAAGGTCAGTGATGAACACAATCAAACATGATTTGAACATTTTATTTTGCAGCATAAGATGCATCTGATATTGCCTTCTTTTGAATTTTAAAGCGTTACTGTAGTTTCAGAAGGATGGTTCTGATAGGTTGCAAACAAGGACAATAACAATGGCTGGAAACCCCAATGTTAAAATTTCTGTGAATCCTGCAGACTGAAGTCGGTTGGTACTTCCGTGTAGAGAGGTAATGCCAAAACAAATTGGAAAAGTATTTTGCCAAGAAATGATATAAGGCATGCTGTCAACCTAGGCTGTTTTGTGGCTTGTTTTCACTTAAAGCCATCTTAAATTACATAAAGGTTGCCCCATGTTCAGTAAAATATAGCCTTATCATCCTTGACTATTACTGTTCAGATACAGAGCTTGGTTGTTGGTGTTGGTTTGGCGGAGTGGTTAGCAGCCATGACCCATGTACATGCTTCTGCAAGCCCAGGTTTGAATTAAGCCTGTAGCCAGTTTGCCAAGTGTCCTTCTCCTTCTCTTACCCCCTTTCACAAGCCTATCCACCGTCACTCTCTTCTTACAATAAAGGCACAAAATGCACCAAAATAAATCTTAATGATAAATTATAAATTATTTGGAGAGCATCATTGTCTGTCTTTTTTCATTGGGCACCATGTCTAGCTCATTCCACAAAAAGGCAAGCTAACTTCTCAAGTAATCAGATCCAAATGATAGTTCCAAATCATTTTAGAGCATGTTTATTCTCATTTTGCTATTCTTGTTTTGAAATGAATCTTTTCCAATTATTTTAATTATCTATTAATATTAAAATTCAGAACCCTCTTGTAACCAAAAATCAGTAAAAATCCCTGATCTTTGCTCATCCCCTAAATTAACCTGAGAGCTGCTCTGGTGGGAGGGGCAGAGTAGACACTGCAGCAACGGAAAGACGTGCTCCATTTAACACACATGACAAAACCTGTGGCTATAATGAGTGTAACACAGCCTGCAACTAAATTACCACTTAATTGTTCTGTTTTATCTTGTTATCATTATGTTAGGAAGCCTGAATCATAACCGAAATTGAATTTGTCTAATTGCTCAGAAGCACATGAATAATTAGTATTTTATTATCAACAAGTGTTACTGTATAGCCTCATATAACTGGATATTTACTATCATGTCTCTTTAACCTTCTTCAACACCATATTTGTTGCAGGATAATGGAAATCATTGGAAATAACTTCAGCCCAAATGCTCCACAACAGCAGCTCGACTCAAATTACCCAGACAGCAAGATGTTTCCACTCCGTTGGCAGGATTAATGGTAATCATAAACACGAGTATGGCCCATGAAGGACACTGGTAGGAGAAGCCTGTTTAACATGTCACCGTTCACAAAGAAATCTAATTAACTATTATAAGATAATACGTTGTGTTTTTTCCCCTACTTTGCATGCAAGGAGATGTCCTTTGGAAATTGTAAAGTGGGAATACAAATTAAATTAACATCATGATATTGCAAGGACAATTTCCAGCATCCCATTCAGAGCATTTATTATTCTTATCAAGTGATGGACTGAGCATATTAGAGTTGTCAGATGCATGTGAGAGATAGATTCTGCAAATCTTCAGCCACATTTCAGCCACTTTCTCTTTTTAACTTCTGCAAAGGTGAGAGAAAGGACAACAAAGATGTCCAGCTTAGGCAGAAGGAGAGCGATATGAAAGGAAATTACCAAGTTGCTTCTCTCTCTTCTCCTGCGTGACTAAGAGGAATCATCTCATCAGTGCACATCAGCAATTAATCATGAAAAAAAACAGCTCTCAAATGTTCAAGGGGATTAATCATCAGAAACAACATCCCTTTCAAATCAGCCATTCTAATCCCATAAGTAATAATACAGGTTGAAGCAAGGTGATTCACAGCAAACGCAACAGCCTTTTAATTGAAAACACTGAATGGTGTCTCAAATGCTAAAAATACATTTTAATTAATGGCACTCAATTAAATCCAGACAGTTAATTGAAGCATATAAAAGCAAAAGATGAAAAAGGAACAATAGCAAAACACCTCGTTGTTGAGGAATGTTTCAGCCCTGTATGGGTTTGAGCCATTTTAAGGTTTTTCAAGGCAGGACAGAAGAAGGGATGTGAGGGGAAGCTGACTCGAACCCAGCCTTGGTGAGGGGCCCACAGAGGTAAAGAGAAATGGCCCATCTTAAATTTAGTCTGTAATAAGAACAACCTTCTGTTTGGGTGCCATAGTAGTAAAGTAGGCTGCAAAACAGCTCTTGTTGTACGCAGGCAGCCAGACTTCAATTTCAACCCAAGGCCCATTCTTCTTTTCTCTACCCCACTTTTCACTGTCTCTCCACAACCAACAATGGCCAAAAAACTGCCAAAATATCCTTAAAAAGAAAATTCAAAGTATTTTGTGATTGCTTAAGAAAATATACCCTGTTTTGAAACTTGAAATATCTTTTCCCAAAATGATATACCCTTTTTTTAATGGTAAAGGTAACATTATGTTTCAGTTCGCTGAAACTAACTGTCAAGCCCTTAACTGTATAGTTTATAGTGTATACTGTTGGACTGTAAAGCCATTCTGGAGTTGAAGAAACGAGAGGTTATGGCATTTGACCCCAACAAAAATCAGCTCACAGGGTCCAATATTAACTTTTTGACTTAACAGGAAATTAAAAAAGAGCAACAGCCAAAATGAGAACTTTACTCTTTTTAAAGGATGAATGATATTGGTGTTTCTGACATCTTATATTTTGATATTCCGAACTCATTACTGCTGATTTCAATATGAACACAAAGAAAACACAGTTTTAGCAAAAACTCAGAGCCTCCACTTTTTTGTGAAACTGATCCATTCCTTTCATAGTGACAGTAAATTTGTGTAAGAAACAAATGTTAGGCAGTAAAAACAATATGTTATTCTTTCATAAATTACTTCATTGTTTATATAAATGGATATTCTATGATGATGAGGTAAACCATTGTAGTACATTTTACATTCTGCCAATACTACAGCTGACCTATGGGATCTTAGTGACCAACTTGGCTGAAATATTGGCAAAACATTTCCAGTAACACTAATCACTTTAGGCAAATATCTGCCATCACTAATACTGTCGATGATATTGTACATCTCAAGAATTTTTGTGTCAGTAAAGCTGGGGTTGGCGATTTGATTTAGATACACTTTTTGTAATACTGGTTAAAATGGTCTTCATGACCCAATGGTAATCAACTCATAATGTGTTCTTAAAACAGAGCGAAAAATATCCGTATCTACAGCAGGAGTAAAACAGGGAAAACACCAACCAATAATCAATAATGCCGGGACACCTGTTTTTACACCAATCAAATCCCGTCGCCATTCTGCCCGCCTACTGTATGTGCATTTTCCCAGCGTGCACAGACTCGGTGCACGTAGCCAAGCTCATACGTATCAGAGTCCGCCGGAGAATGCTTACCTTTCAAGTTTTGTCTTTGAAACTAAGGGAAGCCCACCGTGAGCCGTCCCACAACCCCAACCAAGCTCCAGTATCCCTCACATTTTAAGACAGATGTACAAGAAATCTAAAATAAACTCTTTGTTTTTCTAAGTTTGTTCTGCTGCTCTAATCTCGCGATAGCTGCCACCCAGGCTACTGCAGGTGGACGTTCTCGGGAGGCTTTTTCTTCTTCTTCGGTTTTACGGCGGTTGGCATCCATCATTTTGGAGCATTACCGCCCCATTCAGGCTAGAGACAGAGCTCAGTTTGGAGAGGCAGAGGAATGTTTTTATTATTATATCGTCACACGGGAGATTTACAGGAGAATACTGATACAGGAGGACGACGTGAAAGAGGATAAAATACGGAAAATACGGTAGTTTCATGGCCAAAACGGGAGATTTGACAGCTATGTGGGGAATGTCAGAGGAACTACCTATACCCCGATCAACATCGGCTGTGAGTACTAACTAACTTTACATGTTTGTTTGGTGTTTTCTTACCGCTGACTGAGACATGACTTGGTGTAGTGTAAAACAAACACGTTGTGCTGAGGGTTTGGAGTTGAATCAGTCTTCTGGATATATTAGCCGCGCGCGTGCATGCGGGGGGGGGGATGCTACTTTCAAATTCATGCTAGTTTTCCAAAATCGCCAACCCCAGCTTTAACAGCCTTCATTTTAATGACATGACAGTATCATGCCTCATAGATTGGATAATTTATCTTGCTTAGGTGATTAAGACTGGTGAAGAAAAACAACTGTTCTCATATATCTTATAAATGCTCAGTGCCCAGGCCTTTCCTATGTTTTTAATAAGCTGGTAATGATAATTGTCTTGTGGGCCACACTGACATAGAAAGAGGCCCACACATGGCCCCTGACTTCAGATACAAGAGATAGAAGCTGCAGCTGCACCAAACAGGCTTAAAACTCAGTCAGTGTTCATACGTGACTCATTAAAGAGCTGCACAGTAAACTGAGTTTCAATCACTATCACAAAATGACCTCCCCTCTACAAAAGAAATGTCCTTGGCTTGCATTATTTATGTTAATCAAACTCTGAGATTTTCTCAGGCCTAAAAGATTTGAAGTACAATAGTGCCATTTGAGTTTTACACCAAAAGATTGTTTGTTGTTTTATTAATATGAAAGTCAAGGTGTAACTTAGAGGGCCTCAAGCACACCCCAGCGAGTCTAAAAACAAAATGTTGCAGTGGGATAAGCCAATGCCACAGAGTAGGAACAAAGTATTTGTGAGGGCTAAAAAGCGCAGAATAAAAAACGGAAAGTGACCAAAAAAATGACATCAATGTTGGACAGATTTTCCTCATGAGTTTCTTAAAAGCCGCCATTAAATCGAGTAGACCATGGGGTCCACATAAAAGAGGCAATATGCATGAATTCAGCTTGGCGCAGAGAAAAGCTAAAAATAAAACACAGGTAATGGGAAGCGGTAAGTCTCAGCTGGGTTCCTGCTCTGTTCTACCTCCATATTTTGTGATTCCAGCACGATACCGTAGGGAGACTGAACGTCAGACCTGTTCCAAGTTTTTATTTGGATAGGGAGGCTTGATAAGCGCAGGGGCTTTTAGCTTTTATCTGATTATTTCTTTGTGGCATAAAGATGCTTTCAGATGTGTTTACTTAGAGCATGTTTGTCTCTTCCTGAATGTACTGTTAAAAATACAACCGAGATAAAAATGGCTCCGTTGAAATGTGAAATCATGTGGTTCACAGTGAGCACTTTTAAAAACTCATTCAGCAACACAAGCTTTTGGTCTCTGTGCTCAAACAGTAAGCGTGTCAGGAGTGAACAGTCTCATGTGTTGACTGCCTCTCCACCTCGCTGCCACCTTGTTTAGCCCGATCCGCCACTCTCCAGCCACCTAATGCAAGATGACACTTTGTCACCAGAATCCTAAACTCTGCCCACAATACAATTTGTCATCGCACTCAGGAGCCCGTGACATACATAAGAGCTTCTCTGTCAGGATCGATTTCAGTCTTGTTTAAGGGGGTCTGAGTCTGGGCATCCTCACCAACAGATGTTCATACACTGTCCTAAAGGTTCTCCATTGAGGAAGACTGTCCACAGCTCTGACTAACAGCTGGAAACAGCTGGAAATATCCATTTAGCCTAATGTGCTTCCCAGTCTTTGTGTTAAGATTAAGCATGCTGCTGTGTGCTTTGTAACCAACAAAGACAACATGCAGCAATGAACAAAAATATCTGATCAGAAAACACATGCAGATTTAGAAATAATCTAAGAGTCACTCCTTTGTCCCATCAACAAAAGTTACATACAGCAATTTCAGTCCCAAAAGTGGAAATGTTGGAAAAACTGCCTTGATAAAAATCTTAAATTTTTTTTTTTTTAATTATATATATTTACATATATGTTTATATATATATATATATATATATGTATATATATATATGTATATATGTATATGTGTATATATATATATATATATACATATATATATATATATATATATATATGTATATATATATATATATATATATATATATATATATATATATATATATATATATATATATATATATATATATATATATATATATATATATATATATATATATATATATATATATATATATATATTTATATATATATATTATAGATAGATAGATAGATAGATAGATAGATAGATAGATAGATAGATAGATAGATAGATAGATAGAAATAGATAGATAGATAGATAGATAGATAGATATATTATAGGTATACTGCAAAATGCCAAATAAACGCCCGGTTCCAAATAAACGCCTGGTGTTATTTATTCACATTCTCCTCCTTCTGTATGTCAACAAATGTATATTTGTGTGAGGCGCTCTGTTTCATGACAGTGCAGTTACACTCAAAGTCCACAGCGGGCACTGGAGAGCAGAAAGACAGAATCTTACATACTAGGGCTTTGAAAATTCAACGAAGGAGACGTTGCCACTGCTTGTTTTTTGTCCTTAACTAACATCAGGGAGGCCGATCATGTCAGTTAGCGGTATGTTGCTGCTTATCTCCATGTCCCTGGTGCAGCGAACAAAAAAAAGTACAACCTTAACTTAAATAGCAGTCATTCCTGATCATTATTAAGAGAGTTGAGAGAGTGCTGAGTTGAAAGAAGAAGACAAGAGTGTAACAACGGTACTGTAATCTTGCCTTGAAAATGTACAGGTGTTATTCATACCGGTGTAAATAAATATTTTGATTATATTTACCATATTTTTTCACTTTTTGCTAAGTAAAATTTTTGTGCAAAAGAAATTAAACGCCTGTCCCAAATAAACGCCTGGTCTGCTCATGATATAGAAATAAAAATATTAATCAATTATTCTTTCACTGCGTTACGTATTTTCTCCAACTAAGTCCAGTTAATGAATGTAACCAAATGCCAGTGTCAATTGATGAGCCGACATTTTTGGAAACAAAATGAAACAGAAAAAATCATTTATTTCTTGTAGGCAAAAGGCTGACTCCATCTGACTCTGATGACTGCTAGAGCTTGCTCTCATTCACTTATGGTGTAAAAAAATCTTCTAGGCGTCACAAACTTTCTGGGGGAAGGAAAGCCCTGATTTCACGGACATTTTGTCTTGTGCACAGAAGTACTCTGTCAAGTAGAAGAGACGTACTCAGCAGGTGTCCAAAACTAAACACGTACTAGTTAAAACCATAAAATGCAATTGAGGCTCACTGCAGTAAATATTTCAACATATTATGTACATCATATAGATCTATAGATGTAGATAGTATTGAGTGGAATAAAATAAGTGTAAACTTCATCCTACTCCATTTCCAACATGTAAGCCTCCTCTGTGTTTATGTTAAATATTAACTAACTCAACTTGAGCTAACTCAGTTGTTTTTCTTTTTGATACATATGTTTGTTTTTATTTTTATATTTGTTTTTATTGCCATGTTTGAAATAAACATGATTACATCAAATTCAAAATCAACAAAGCTGGAGTTGTCTGCCTGACCTTACTTGAAGGTGTCATTTATCATCTTTTTTAAAGCAAAAACTAACAAATTAATAAATTCCAGACTTTTCTGTATTTTGTTTCCACTGCCTTAATTTTATTTCCTGAGACCTTAAAGTTGATAGCCCAGAACTACATTTGCTATTTAAATTTTAAAAAATAAATCTGTTGAAACCACCTCGTTGCTTTGATCAGCTTAAACCTGCCACTCCAAAAAGATTTATTCTTTTGTTACACTCACATCAGGAAATCCTCAAAGTATAAAAAAGAAAGATTGTTTTGTTTCTTATAAATGTAACAGCAACATCTCTGTCCTTTTGAAAATTTGTTCAAACTAGGTCTTAAGAAAAATAAAATCTAGTTCCCAGTCAGATAGACTCAAAATACAAAGGGAAAATGACTATTTGGATTTTCTGAAATTATGTTCCAATCCAACTTTGAAAGCCGCGTCCTACCCCTGAACTGGGACACAGCTTCTTTTTTCACTCTATTGAAACTTATCATTACCCACAGAATTAACAGACCTCTGACAAATGTACAGATTTTTTAGTTTTTTCTTTGACCTAGTATCTTTTTAAATGTTCTACCGTTCGTGTGTTTAAAGCATGTTTGTTGTTGATCCATTCGTCTTGATCTTGCAGCACATGGTTTGTTTGCTGCTAGATATCTTTTTTTTCTTGTTATCTTTTTTCCACTGCTGTGCTTTTTGAATGTGTTTTTTTCCGCCCGAACTTGCAGCTCTTTTCTCCCAATGGAAATGTTCTTGGCTGTCTGAATAGTCCCCCATTAGAATAATTCATACATCGACACATGCAATTAGAGCCAAATATTAACACTTGTATTGTAATGCTGACCTTTGAAGCTGAAACTTGGTAACAGTAACCTCTAATCAAGGTGACGTCTGTATAATGTGGCCCTGCAGGCTCAAGTGAAGTACAGGCGTAATGATGCGTTTATGATAAGTAATTTCTGACCCTCAAGGAAACAAAGTAAATGAGACACTTGGGCATTAACGTTTCAGCTTTTGACCCAGTCACTATTATACTAACATTTACATTACTGCTGCCTGTATTGAAAAATGAGAAGGAGGTTTTAATTGAAGGTTGATGTAACCTCTTTATGTGTAAGGTCAGGCAATCAGTCGTAACGTGTGTGTATGGGGGGGTTGCTCTGTTAACCTGCTCAGGTTACATCACGTCTAATAGATCTACTGTTTGCAACCTGCCCCTGTTAGAAAAGCAAAGTAATGAAGTGAATAAAAGGACCTAATTAAAAGTTGATTGTGAGCCTGTGTGTCAGAGGGTCAGCGGTTTGTCTGAGAGTGAATGCTGACCCACTTAATTGACCCTGTCAAGTTAGATTGGGCTGAAAACACTTGTGGCAAATACAGAAACTCAAATATATGCAACTCTTCAATGAGATCAATGTGACTTGCAAAGGTGAAGCTGTAACCCTCTGTAAATTACAGCTTCCCACTGCCAGGCACGGCAAAGTGATTAATTTTTCTATTTTTAGATCAGTTTCCTGTGTATTTATTTCGCTATTTAATGCAAGAGGCAGACGGCAGCTCCGCCAACAGAAATACTTTGTCAGCAACTTGATTGCATTTACATGGTAGACTGAAGCCAAAGCTGGAGCAAATTAGGGAGTTAAGCCATGGGCGATGCTGAAATAACTGGCACTCCAGTAAATGCTATGTGAGGAGACTTCTTTAAAAAAAAAAAAAAAAAAAACACCTCAGGAATGTTATTTTCTCTTTCCCATGTTTGCTTCACACATCATCTTTTCCCTATCTCTTCCCTTTTGATTCTCTCTTACATAAGATTTTCTCTATCCTCAAAAAACTGTAACTCGACACGCTAAAAGGAAGAATAAGAACTGTCCGCAACAACAGATGGTATGTTTTATCACTCAGATCTTCAAGGCAAAATTCCTCTCATGTTACACTGTAGATATTCAGTTGATGTTTGAGGCATCTCAGGGATTGTTTTATGGTTTGTAATTTAGAAGTGTACAGTAAATATGAGTTTAGTAATACTGCTTTGTCAGTTGGGCTGTAAAACAATCTTATTTTCTGACCTGGTCAATGCCTCATTGTTGCATTTCCTCCGTGATTCATGTCCTCTAGTGCCTGGGTGACTTTATTTAATTTAAAGACGAATAACTAAGAACTATGACCAGGAAAATCCTGTTTGCTTCATTTTTTTTTGTTGAAAGCTTTACTTTTTGCTTGCTTTACCTCTTTGGACAGTAAAACAGCCAGTAAATATGAAATTCTATTGGTCTTTCTGGTTTATGCTTTCCTTTTAATACATCCATTTGTCATTATCCAGAGCTATAAATAAAGTGTTTCAATTATCCATGCAGGATTTAGCTAGATTTCTGCTTACAAAAACTCTTCATCCTGCAGCCTTTCCTCTCATACCCTACCATACTGTGACATGCAGTATATTGTATTGTGTCATGCGGTATTCTGGCACGTGGTGTTGTATTTTAGCCTTGCAGAGCAGACAGACCTGCCTGATTCTGAAATCCTGCAGGTCCGTCTTGCCAGCCTCCATTGTCCGGAACTGGAAGTTGAAAACCGGAAGTTGAGAATGGACATCCCGATTAGCCTACCGTCCTCATGGCTTCTCAGTGAATTGGCGAAATCTGCCCTCCTCAGAAGTTTACTTGTAGGGATTGTCTTTGTGGAGGTTCATGTCACATATAAGTGTTAAATGAATCATCTGTGTGGTACAATTTAGTGTAAGACGATAGTATAAGGCCGTTCGCAGCTAAGTTAACAGCAAACGGTCATTAACTGTTGTTAGCTGTTAGTGGCTAAGTTAACGGCTAAGGGCTAATGGTCATTTACCGTTGTTAGCCGTTAGCCGCTACATTATCCGCTGTGTATGCTACATCATAGGAGGCAACCCTGCTTGATGTTGATTGATCTGTGACGAATGTGATGAGCCAAACGATTGTCCAATCACAAGCTTGTGTTTCTTTTTAACGCTCTGCCCCTGAAAAGAAATTGAAAGGGCTCCTACCCAGATGGACTAGTGAAATATTTCTGTGGCAGATATATGGAGCCGTCCATCTGGCTTGTCAGGTTAGTTGTATTTACAACCACCCTGTTATTTTATGTTCTGTTGCATTGTATCTTCCAAATCGTATATGAATTCATACAGGGTGTTTTGTATGATTTTAGAAAGAATTGTATGATGTCATGTGATGTCACTTATTTGATAATAAAAGAGCATTTGGAACACTGTTGATGCAAATTCGTGGGCACAGCCATATTGTTTGGACCATCTCAACTAAACGTTAGATCAAGCTACCAACATTTAGAGAGGATGTGTTGATACAGGTCTTAAGGCTGTCAGACCAACTGCTACTCTTTAAACTTGTAGCTATGTCAATCATGCCCCTGATTTTCAAAACCGTGAACTTTCAAAAAAATTGAATATTAAAAGAGAGGGCATCAAGATATAGATATAGACAGGTTAGACCAGGCCATAAATACAATACATTATGTGTATGGAACAGTGTGTCTGACATCTGGGGGAATGCAGCTTGTGGCACTTTAGCCTTAAGCGACAATCATACAGAATGCGACCTGGGCAACCTGGACGACCTGACCAGGCTGGGGCACTATACCATACAGTATTATATCATATTGTAATCTTCTGTACCAAATTGAGCAGTTTCTCAATTTGGTACAGAATCAAACACCAAATATGGGCTTCATAGTGTCCCAGACATTTTCAATGAGTGACAGGTCTGGACTGCTGGCAGGCCAGTCTAGTTCCTGCACTCTTTTCCTACCAAGCCACACTGTTGAAATGCATGCAGAAATTGGCTTGGTATTCTTCGTTGAAATATCAACAATATCAGCTGTGATATCAACACAAAAAACATTGTTTGAATGTTGGTCCTAAACCTGAATGTACCTGGCAGTAAAAATGGTGCATTTACAAATGTACAAGCTACCCATTCCATAGGTTCTAACACACACTCAACCATAATAGATGCTGGGTTTTGAACTTTGTGCTGATAACAGTTACCCTGGTTGTTTTCATCTTTACCATGGAGGGCATGCCATCCATGATTTGCAAAAACAAATTGAAATGTGGACTCTTCAGACCACAGCTCACTTTTTCACTTTGTGTCAGTCCATCTCAGATGAGCTCAGGCCCAGAGAAGCCAACCGTATATCAGAGCGTTGTTGAAATATGTCTTTCACTTCATATGGAAGAGGTATGTCTTGCACATCTAGATTTTGCAACAAAACTATGTTAGCTTACAAAGGTTTTCTGAAGTGTTCTGAACCACATGTTACTATCCTTAACAGAATGGTGTTGGTTTTTATTGCAATGCCACCTGAAGGATTAAGGTCATAGCATCCTGCCGCGTACAAGCAGAGATTTCTCTGGATTCTCTGAATCTTCAGATGACATCATGGGCTGTAGATGACAAAACCCCTAAACTCCTTGCAATTGTATTTTGAGAAATGTTCTTAAACAGTTGAACCATTTGCTCACCCAGTTGTTCACAAAGTGGTGAACCTTGCCCCATCCTTGCTTGTGACAGAGTGAGCCTTTTGTGTTTTTCCTTTTACACCCAATCATGACACTCACTTTTTCCAATTACACTATTTACCTGTGGCATGTTCCAAGCAGGTCTGTAATGAGCATTACCCAAAGTTCCCAGGCTTTGGTTGTCCCTACCCCAGCTTTTTTTCAGTGTGTTGCAGGCATCACGTTTAAAATGAGTAAATATTTGAAAAAAAAACAAACATTAATGAGTTTAAGCATTAAAATTCTTGTCTTTGTGGTGTATTTAACAGAATACAGAGTGGAAAGAAATTTAAATCATTGTTTTCTGTTTTTATTTGTGTTTTACAAAATGCCCTACCTTTATGGGAATTTGGGTTTATATAATCTATTGTATTTTACTGAAGTAAGCTGTAAATTATCCCTCAGTATTATATCATAATGTATTTAATGATTTTGTATTATAGTTCCTGTCCTGTTGTGTGGTTTTGTACTGAACCGTGTTTTCCCAGTTTTATTGTGTAATTGTGTGTTACTTTTCCCACTCTTAGATTAAACAAAGACATTTCTGCAAATCATTTTACATCTGATGTTGACTGTATGACAAATCAGATCTTGCTCTTCGGTTTATTATCACCAAACATACTTTGTGGGCTGGCAGTGTTCTCTTGCAGGAACAAATGTCAGGTCTCAGGTTGCCTTGGTGCGCTTCAGGAATGCAAATCAGCCCATTCTGTCCACTACAGTGAAATGATATCTCCAAAATTAAACAAAACCAAGGTTCACACAAACACCGGTGGCCCGTGAAAATCTAAATCAAACAATAAAGCTCAATTTAAATCGCGAGTTTGGATCATAGCAGTGTGAACACAACAGTTGTGTGCGGCTGATTCATGTAATATCCTGCCCGCTCTGGCTCCAGAGTCCCGCTGACACAGCAGCTGTGAGCAATACGTACGCGTGTGGCTGTGTATGTGTGTCGGTGTGTGTGCGTCTGTGCAGGTGGTAAGAGGGAGGGACAGCAATGCCTGTGAGCTGAATAACAAATCTAGCATACTGCACACCTGAGGAGCTGTCACTGTCATAATCAGCCGTTTATAATGCGCGGCAGAAGGGGGACAGGAGTCGAGAGGAGGAAACGAGGACACAGTCGGTATCAAAGCTCTGTCTGTGTTATATCCTTTCCTTGTTATCCTTTCTATCACTGTGCGCAGAATTGAAAGGGTAAAGACATTTTTTTTCTTGGATTCCACTCTGCTCGAATTTCCTTCAAGTTATTGCCTTAGCTCTCCCTTATCCACTGAGTCACAGTCATCGCATATGGCACGCTGGAACGCCAGCTCTACTTTCTCTCAGTGCCTGCATCCTTCCTCCTTCCTCACACCCCGTCTGGCCCAGCAGGTTTGTGTCCGGATGCCTCCTCCAGAGAGCTCAAGGTGACACGTGGTCCGCTCAGGCACAGATGAGCGGCCGTGTCCCCGGGCCTCTTGACGACCGCCACTTTGCCCCCACCCCCCTGATTTCCTCACTCCTCCTGAGTCCATGAGCATCAGGCACAACCCCACCCCCGCCTACCCCGAAGCCTTTTGTTGTTTCAGTGCAATGCTAATCTAGGGGTTCTACTGCGAGGGCCACAGGAGCGGCAGGTTGACTCACTTCCAGCTCACTGACACAATCATTCACTGCCCGTATTGGGAGTGCTGGGCATGTGTGTGTGTGCAGCCGGAACAGTGCCTGTTAGACAGCCTGGCTGATATTTTTCTGCAGGGTCAGCAGAGACTGGGCCAAGCCAGCATCATGGAGGAGTAAATCAATGAAACCCAATTAGGCACTGGGAAAGGTGAGAGAGGAATTGAGCAGCTAAAAAAACACAGAGCGAGACAAAAAGTGATCCTCGAGACTTTTTTTTTGTTTGGAGAATTGGCTAAGAGTAAATCAAACATCTTTGCCATAGACTCACTGGAGAGCTCTTTGAGTTTAGTAGATACTAAAAAAGACAAATCTGAACCCAGCCTCATTCAAGCTCTGTGGGAGTTAAAAAGTATTGTGTGAGAAAACCTTTGTGTGTCTGTGTGAGTCACTCCAGTGCATCATCCCCTCTCTTTTTTTTTTTTTTTTTTTTACCAAATACACTTCTTCTGACTGTGAAGGGCCGTTTGTTGTTGCAGCACATGAACAAACATAACCGGACACCTGAAATATTTTGTGTCATGCTGACTCTTGATATGAGTGTAAGCGAATTCCCCCACCGGGTGAGGAGAGCAGTCATGTGCCCGTATGGAGGGTGAGAGTAAAAGCAATAAGTCTCATGATCACCTCCTGAGTGAGCCAAATGAGGCACCCTTTGCTTTCAGCAACCTGCCACTAACATCTGCTGCTTTGCCACAAATGCCCTTGTAAGTTATCTTAGCCCTGTCTGTTCATTGATTAGAACAGCTATCTCTTACACAAGAATGAAAAACTTTAGACCAACTTTATAGGGTCTTTTAAATAAGAGGAAATTCTCAAGGACGAGGGTACAGCAAGATGTTGTACATTGGAAATATTGTAACTGCAGCTAAGTCAAAACCACTGTAGTTCCATGGCTCTTGTGGATTATGTTTACAATTAAAAAATACGTTTGTTAAATTATCACAAGAGACAGAACTTACAAATTGGTTATTTTTTTGTTTGCTACAGAGCTTATTATCAGCAATGATCCAAAATGCATTGAAAATCCCATTGGCTTTTAGTGGGGCCTAAGGTCAAGGGAACCAGCGGGATGCTAACTTCCATGTTTGCCTACAAAAATACATAATTCCTGAACAACTGTGTCAAGGCACTTGGAGCAGTTATTAACTACCCAATCTAACAGAGGACACTTCCTGCACAACCTATCCGTCTCTTGCTCTCTAGATTCCTCCAACAAAGTAGTACACCTTTAGAAAAACTTTTCTCAGTTTTATTTGTTATTGTTTAACCTTGTGGATGAAATATGTCATTGAAGGACAAGAATGATCGTACGTCCTGTTTTGTTATAATCTTACATATTTTGTATGTTACTTGCTTTTTTTATGCTCGAAATAAAGACAAATCAAATCAAATCAAATCAAAATGGAGGACAGGCAAAGCCATGTCAAGCCAGGAGGCAACCTCTGGAGCTGAAAATGGAGACCGTTTGAAGTGCCAAAACCTGTGGTGCCCTGAGTGTCCACTTGAGGCAGGCTGTAGAAACCTGACACACAAATTATACTCTGAGTGAAAAATGAAGAGTGCTGATCAGAAGTGCTTTGGACTCCATGTCACCTGTGACAAAATAAAAGATGTGACTGGATTTTTAGAGCCAGTTATTTGCTCAAATAACCCTTAAGAGTGTTTTGTTGACACAGCTAATTCACTTGTCCGAATCATCCTGGAGCCTCCCTGATCTCAAACCATGTTTGAAACATACAACTCAAGGTCGAGCTGCTCAGTGTTGAACTTGTAATGGTTGATGAGAAGAAGCAATCAGGAAAGCACAGCCAACCAAGCTTTCATACTTTTAATTCTCATGAGCACAACAGTAAAGTTAAACACAACTGTACCTTCCTTTTTTAAGCCAAGATCCTCTGGCCTAAATCTCCGACTACATTTTCTAAACTTGTTCGTTTGTCCTACAGATAAGCTCAGTATGTTTTCAGTCTGACTATCTTGTTTTTTTGTAGACAGTTACAGTCGCATAGACACGATAAATCAACTTCCTTTGGCTATTCGCTTTAATATTTTTGATGCCTGAATCTGCCACTGTTGACTAGGCATCAGTTACGGTGATAAACTGCACAATTATTGGTGCAGGGATTTTTTTATTTCTTAATTGGCAAAGATTAACAATGAATTTACCTGATAAAAGTACACAGCTTTGTAAAAATATTTATACATGAACGAGGAAAGATCAGTTAACGGTGTCAGCAATGCCATCGGAGCCTTAACTTATTCATATTTTGACGTACTTGACCTCTATTTACTGGTAGTGAAGCTGTGGAAAGTTCATGGTCAGGCTGTTCCGCAGTCAGAATCCTCACAACAACGTACAGTGCACTAAAAAGCTTCATTATGTGTTTCATTTTTCAGCAATTATCAGATTCAGATGGAAAATGTTGCGCTTTTCTGCCCTCACGAAAGAAAAACAGCATCTTAGGCATTTGATAACCTGCTGACTGCTAATGAGCTGTGTAGATAGCATTATGCACCAGATAATAATCCTGTTCTTGTTGACAGGGAAAAAAATAGATACTAATACCCACAGGCAAGTGTGTTAGAATAGGTGCTATGGCAATTATCATCAATTAGGATCATATTCTAATCTCATTACAACGCAGCCTATTGTGGCCAATCAGGAGTACTGTAAAGAAAAGTATTGCATCATTTCTGTTGCCATGTATATCCCATGTGTATTCCATGCTTGTATGCACAGTGATCTTAATGTGTTTAATATGAACTAACTGAGTGGCATGCTAAAAAGGAAAACTGGATTAATAATGCATTTTGATAATTAATATCCCTGCAATAGCTGTATTTTAACATCCTTTCCTTTTATTACACTTTTGATCATGATTTTAATGCTTTTAATGAACATGTTTTGCCTTCTGATTTAATCTGACAAACTCGAAGAGCAGGCTAGCCCTTTGCCACTTTCTGGAACCCACAGTAATTATTAACAAATTTTAGTAATCAGGCACCTCCGCCATTTGCATGAGAGCAGTCAAACAAATGTGAAAACTAAACTCTCCCAGCTGAACGCGCTAGGAAAACTGAAGGGGAAAAAAAACTAGCTCAATTTATTAAGGTAACCTCTAACCTCATTACCTCTGTGATTACCGAGAGAAGGAAGAAAAAACACTGCCTCATTCACGGACTGCCTCCCAAATTAAGCTCTTTATAGCAGAGCTCAGTATGAGGCAGAGGAATGCTCACGGGTGGACGAGCCCTCATATAAATCCATCCAGGCCCCTGTGCTCAGACAGGCTGTTGGTCCACTCCTAAATCAGACAGGCCAGGCTGTCAGAGCCGGAGACCTTGTCTTCTTGCAGATCAATAGTGATAAGGGGAAATAAATTTCAAGCTGCAAATACTCAAGACACCAAAGAGGCTCTCAGGTTGCCAGGAGCTCTATAAGGCTGTAAACTGCAGTTTTAGATGTTCCTGAAATACTACACTGTGGAAGGTCTGATGAGGAAGACCACGCTATTGGGTAACAGCACATAAAGCTCATAAAATACTCTGTTTTTGAAAATGATTGAGATTGAGAGAAGTGTGTTATTAACATGCCTGGTAGTCCAGGGGTGCTTCTTCCCATCCTGCTCCTTTTCACGTGTTTAAGTTTTTGTTTGTATTGAATGTTTCATTTAATGACAGAATAAAATAAAGTCCTAAACTAAACTAAACTACAGAAGGTATCATTTCATGGTATGTTTTTAAGAAAAGCTTAGTTATTGCTGCAACTAAACAAATGCTAATATTACCATTGTTGTAGCTCGAAGCCCCTGCAGAGCATTATTAAGTGTCAAAATTATCTATTTTTTTTTCAAACATAAGAAAACATTGTTGGGAAAAATAAAATGAACAACAAAGACCTGACCATCCTATCATCTGAATACTTTACACTGAGTTTTTAAAGGGGTAATATCATGTTTTTGTGTTTATGATGCCCTTTAGTGTTTTTTTTACATATCTCATAAAAAATCTGGTTTCTCTGCTCCCCAAATACATCCTACCATTGTTTGTCAGTTTTAGTCCATTGGCTTGTGGTAACAAGCTCATCACAGAGTGTAGACGTCAGTGTGAAGGCAGAGTTGTTGACATGGCGCCAGGCAGCGCTGAACTGAGTAATTACCACAGAGATGACCTGTAAACCAATCAGAGCTGACTGGGTCCATGTACGGAAGGAAGCCTTAAAAGAGCAGGAGCTATAACAGAGCATATCAGACAGACTGAGAATACAACACTACCAGGGGATCTCTGTATATGAAAACAAGACGTTTTTTTTTCACCGAAGTCATCATAAACAAATATATGAGCACAATATAGGACTAAATTTGACCTCTTTAATTGGAGTAGAGGTCTGTGAAAAGACCAGTAAATTGTGCACCTGTATAACACCTCTTTTTGATTCTTGTTGAGTGACATAAAATAGAGGATAACAAGTGAACAGTGACTAACAGCCACACATGTGCCATGACAAATCAATAGCCACACATTTATTGCATCACTTACTAAAGATGCTTTCGTTTCTGCTCGGGTTGCTCCAGAGTTCAACACAATTTGCCTTAATCAGGCAATCAATCACTATTAGATCTGTGAGCCACGCCAGCACGCAGCAGGCAGATGTGGCCCCCAGCAAAAAAAAGCCACAATCCCTAAATTGGGGCAGACACACACTTGTATGAGCCCAGTGGCTCAGTAGATGCTGCCAGAGCTGCTGCCAGAGCTCGCATAGCAGTATTTTTCCCTTTATTTGTCGACAAGGGGGTGGCACCAAGCTGCTTTACTGACATGTCTTTTCACTGGAAATTACAGAGAATACGCTCAGTGGAAATGTTCCTGGATGTCTCTGTCACTGTTTGTCAATTTCACCAAAAACAATACAATCAAATGCTTTTAACCTTATGACTTTGCAGTTGTGAAATCATGCAACATTTCTTTAAATGATTATCATGCTCCATATTCATGAAGGTGGGCATGGTATGACCTTGTGAAAACCAGAAAAAAATCGCCAGATTTACTCATTCAAAAAACACCAGATTCTAAATGAGCATTTGTGTTACATGCATCCTCTGTTTGGCTCCATTGTTTAAACAACATAAAAGATTGAATGGGCTGATTTGGCACCAGAGGAGGATATTCAGAGCATCACTGTGGTCCTGAGAGAAGCTTCATTGAGTGCATAACAATGAAGTTTGATTGGAATTGATAATGGCTTTGAGGACTGGGTCTCTCCTTTCCAAATGCTCATTTGTTCCAAAGCAACCTTTGACACACATTGGATTGTCAATGACGGGATAATAAGCCAGGATTTTAGAGGGGTCAAAATATGTGTGTTTACACCAAAGAGGGGAAATTATTCTTCTCTGATTAAATACCCATGCTCTGCATCTCAACTATGTCAATTCAAGCAGCCAATAAAATCAAAAGAGAAGAGGCTGTATGCATGTGTGTCACTGACTGAATATAATCATCTATTTTTGGCTTTCTGTTAAAGTGACAGAGCTTGGAAAGGAATTACAGTATGTAAGAGCAGAGGCTGCAGTGATATTCCCATTTCAACACAGAGTCAGCAGGAGGAATTGCCATCGATGTGAAAGTGCTGCTGACCTCGTCCATTTTTCTTCCAGTGCCATCAAGGCCACCGCACTGCAATGCTCCACACTGCATCCAATTGTGCAGAGTAAAAGGTGTGGAACTAAGGACTCCTCCAGGCCACCAGGCCCTCGGACACCTGCGTTTATAGGAGTCAACCGCAGTGTCAGCACCAGCAGCAACATGCATCATACCCTACGCACACACATGCCTGCAACACAGTGTTATCTGTCCACGTACAGGCAGCAGAGGCAGAGAATATATTCAGCTCTGACTGCACAGCACCACTGGTGCTGAATTTCACCTCTGATTGCACATTTCAGACCATGCCTAATTCAGGTATACGCTGCACACAGGACTCTCGTGAGGTCTTATGAATCATGCAACATGATATTGTTTGATTGAATGCACCAAGTCCAAATTGGATTTCCACCAACGCCTCCCTCCCCTCCCTGCCCAGACGAGTACCGGTGAGAGATAACCGCCTCTGCATTAATCAAAGAGATGGGGGCATTTTGATCCCACTCTCAATTAGATTAGATTACATGAATTTAACAATTTGTACAAAATGTGATATCAATTATCAACAGGTCATTCACTTTGATCTCATGCCCTGATTCAGTCACAGCAAACACAACGAGGGCACAATGACTGTGAAAAATGGTTTTGTTTTATGTTTCTTGATAACCATGCAGAAAAATGGCTCTGGCAAAGAATCAGGGGCATTAATAATAGCGCTTTTCCATTTGTGGTATCTGCTCATCTTGGCTCAGCCCAGCACAGTTTGGATATGACTTTTCTTGTTTTCCTTTACAGTATAGACTCTGTCAGCAGAACCTCTTTAAGGTAGGCTGGTTCATCAGAGCATGGCTGTGCGAAACGACTGTGGCATCCTCCCAACCACAGACGAGGTAACAGAGGCAGTTGAATTAGAATTTGTTCCAGAGATGGTTACTTACAGTTAAACTAGATACAATCTAAAGCAAAGGTCATGCAGCATTGCAGATACAATAAGAGATGTTTAATTTCTGTCAGATATCCTGTACTTGTAGTGACGCTTGACTTTTCAGAAGTCAGGGGCATCAGGTTTTAGTCTTGACTCAGCTCACTTGAAACTCTCTGTAAGGTGTTAAAAAATGGTGCCAGGGACTAGGTACTAACCTGACACCAGTCCAGATTGATTGTTCAATATATTTCACCTGTCCATCCAGGCAACAGCCCATAGAAAGTGTTTGGGAATGGGCAGAACTTCTCAACAGCATATCTGTCAGGTGATTGGATGATTGTTCTGTTAATCATATTTATAAGGGGCCTATCAGATAATGTAGCAGATAGGTGCTGCTGCCATGAAGAATACAAAATGTGAACTGCTTTGTAGAACAAATTAGTGGCAAAATACGATGGACATGGAGAGGAAACATATTTTCTATAGAGAATTTTTAGTGTTGTTATTTGTTCTTCATTTCATAAGGGAATGCAGATCAGGTCTGATAAAATGCCACTGAAGCTGTTAGCATTAGTTAGTTGAAGCTCTCTCCTCCTGCTTTAAAAGACACTGATTGGGCTGTGCACTATTCACAGTGTTGTAGACTGGAGCTTGGCAAGATAGATCTGTCTCTTACAGACATTGTATAAAGCAGATCCAGCTGCAATGCAATGTTAAATAGGCACAATTCTATTGGAAAAAAAATACAACAGAGTATAGACTAGTCGAGACCAATTGCTGCAACATGGTGGGAAAGCCCCACAAGTTGCAGCCTAAGTTGGTATGACCCCCTTTATAGCTGCCAAAGAAGCCACCATATAAAGTGTAGTCCATTCATAATATCTCTTTAAGTGTACAGCGTGTAGAAATTCATCACAAGGGGGCTCTCAAACTGAACAATCTAAAAGATAAAGTGTCAAGTCAACTCTGCCTGCCTTCAGTGGTTACCTATTGGTTTGATTTGACAACTCTTTTCACTAAAAGCTTTTCTCCATAAGGTGTTTTTACTAAGCCACAAACCAATACTTCTGTTTGTAGATTAATTACATATAATGAGGGAGAAAAGCTCTTGGAATTGGACCGAATGTTTCTAGCTGTTGGCTAAAGCTTTTGTTCTCTACTCAGTACACCAGAAGGTTTTGTTTGGTCAGTGGATGGGGTAATGCATTACTATGGGAGCTTGGGCTAAGGGATGGATCAATCACAAGTAATCAGCTCAAAAACAAAAATGAGAAGCAAGTATTACAGTAAAGCAAAGCAGTTGAACTGAGTCTCACATTCCTAAGAGTTTCATGCCATGATAAACATGCAGTGTCTGCCATAACAACTTGGTCATTTTGGTTACCACAAAAATAAAAAGGAAGCTTTTCATACATCTGTTTAGAGGTGCTGCTTCTATGACGAAAGCCTCTCAGATAAACACTCATTTACACCTGTCACTATGTGCAGAATATCCAGCAGTCCAGCAGAATAAAGAATTCATGGAGCTCTGAAGTGCATAATCATATATGCTTTGACTCAGAAGGTCATGAAGAAGGAAAAAGAAGTTGGGCTGTTCCTGTCTCTGAACAAACTGATGTACGTGTTTATTCCAGCATAAATGTCATAATCCCACTGAGCAGGTATGTGCTGCTCAGTGAAGCGCCTGCATAAGCTGTCAGTCCATTCTTCCATGCAAACCAGTGTGGATGTTCTATATGGATAACTCCCACTTTTAAACCTGTCCTCCACTACATTAGATCATGGAAAACCTCCATTAATCAACTATAAGAGAGTAATGAGTGATTAATTTGGTTTTTCACCATTTTCACCAGGACACTGATATGGCCATGCTGCTTTGGGCCAAGCAAAATTGTTGTTGATTGGAGTTTGGCAAGATCAATGAATTGGGTAGATTCCTCTGCACAGCACACTAACATCTATGTAAAGAGTCATAAAATGTCAGTGTAGTGGTTTTCATCTGCCTTTTTTGTGATAAAAGTGTAATGGACTCATTGCTAACGCTAATGCTTTGGGCTACAGTACAACAGCTGGACTGGTCCAATGAATACCACTAATTTTTCTCAAAATATATGACATCAGGGTATTTTTGGCATAGTATGCTGCAGAATTTGCAATTATCTGCAATCTACACAAATTGACATAAGACTGGGCCTTCAAAAAACACTTGCATTTGTTTGAGCATACAATCTTCATTCCACTCTTGGAGATGTCAGTACAAAAGCAGCCTCCCTAAAGTTTCAAAAACACATATCTGATAGCAGTTTTTCTCATCTTTTGATTGTATTCATTACCAACACAGAGATGTCTGATTATTTTAAGACTTGTATGATCAGGCGGGCTAATCACTGACACGAGTTTTAAGTGCCATGTGTCAAATAGCGAACGTTCTGAAATTTAGCCCCTCACTCCAGTGTGTGCTTGTCTGTATGTGTGTGTGATGGGGTTCAATGTTTGTTTAGGATTACACCACACTTTCGGGAGAGGATGGTTTGATTTGTAGGATGAATGGAGCAGCATTCGTCAATAACTGGAAAAACAAAAGATTGCCCTGGAGGAGGTGAGCAAAACCTCGGCCCTTTTTTTCATTATTGGGATATAATAATACCTAAATCTCTCATCTACCAAACTGAAATGTCTCAGTGTCACAGATGTAATCTATTCCATACAGCCTTCTCTTGATAGTTAATTAGGTGTCATCAGCACAACCGAGGTAATTTAACCTTCATCAGGCCGTATCACATGAGAAGATAATGTGAGGGAATAATTCATCGCATATTTTAGAGGAACATGAAAAAAAGCCTTACTTACTGATTCTAGACTTAAGTGAGGATGAATGAGCAGAATACAGGATTGAAAATTTAACAATAATTGAATCATTTGTAAAACAGTGAGCTTATTGGGCAGTAAAATGGGGAACTCGTTTGGGTATATATGTGTATAAGAAAAAGTCAAAGTATCCTGTATATTAATTTGGTTTCCAAAGAACTGACATTTAATAATCCTCAGGATCAAAGGTGCAGTAACCAGCAATTATCTGAGGGCAGTGTGATCAAAATCTCCCAAAAAACGATCAATAAAGCCTGGAGGCAACAAGGCAAGATTGAATCCTAAATCAGTGGTGTTCATGACATTAAAAGCATTTTAGGTTCCCAGGGGGCTCTTCAGCTAATAACCACAACACTGCAAAAACAGTAGAGCAATGAAATATAGAATTGTTATATGATAATTCAAGATTATTTCAAAAGAATATCCTTTGCTCTATATGTGATAAAGGCAACGGTGCCTCAGTACGGTGGTGGATTCTACCAGTAATGGGAAGGTTGCAGGTTTGAGCCCAGCTTCTGCTGTCACATGTTTTTGTTTCTTTGGGCCTCGTCTCTGTCCGGCACAAACCTCTTATCTCCATTGATTTTCTTTTTCTTCTCAAAAACGTGCTGTTGGTCTCTTCCTATGGCAGTGGGGTTTTACAAACTTCAAACCAGGCAAAAATAGCACAGAACTAAGGACAATATTATATTAATTCATTAAGTGGTAGTGCTTTGTTTTTTTCATTTTCGGTAAAGCAGCCATTTGGGAGATAGGAGGATTACGCCTGGCAGTGTTGATTTCTAAATTACTACTGATGGAAAACATACAATCACCATATAGTCTTCTTAGGTGGCATTCTGTAAGCATCACACACTGCAACAAATCGCCTCCTGTCTCTGTAATTAGCTGGTTTTCACAGCCTGTGCCTCAATTATGCCAGCAGCACACCTTCAAACTGGTTTGCTGGAAATATGTGGCAAGTATATTTTGTGTGTTTTGAGACCATCTTGAAACTCTTTTTGAATCTTATCTTTGGCATTAAAATGTGCTTTGTAGCATGTTAGGCTCACCTATGACATAAGTACTCAGGCATGGATTAAGCCTCATTCTATGCTATTCTATTCTGTAGTAAAAACACTGAAGAAATATTTTACATGCTAAGAGAGTATAAACATATCATTAATCACCCTGTTTAACACCTACCACCCATCAGCGGCAGTCTCAGGTTTTAAAAAACTCTATTTAACTTGTCTTGCTGATAATCATATGTGCTTTAATTGCTCAGTGAGAGCAATATGTGCTAATAATGAACAGTTTTATAACCATGTTCATCTTCTCCACAGGAGCTTGAAATAGTGAAGCTGCTGCAGTCTGAAATGGAAAGACACTGCCGTAAGAAGAAAACGTTTCCTCTTAAAAGAGTGCAGAATGTGACTTGGCATTGTCGTGCTGAAATACACAGGAACCTGAAAAAAGACATTGCTTGAATGGCTTTGATTTTCTGAAGTGATCCTGAACCCTTAATATTATCCTTAACAGAATTTTGTTGGTTTGTAATACAGTGCTACCTGAGAGATCAGAGGTCATGGGCATTCATTGGCTTTCATCCTCGTTGCTTACATGAAGAGATTTTCTGAATTCCATAAATCTTTTGATAATATTATTATCACTGTATGTGATGAAATACTCAAATTACCTTTAATTGTACACTGAGAGATGTTTTTTTCTTAAACTGTTGGATTTTTTTGCTCTTGCAGTTGTTCACAAGGTGATGAACCTCATTGCATTTTACTTGTGAATGACTGAGCCCTTGTCGTTATTTAGGGGGGCAGCATTTTGTGCCTTTATTGATAGGAGAGAGTGTCAGTTGACAGGTTTGTGAAAGGGGAGAGAGAGCGAGAGGAGGAAGACTCTGCAAACTAATCATGGGCTTGTTTCAAACTCGGGTCGGTAGAAGTATAAATAAGAATTTTGCCTGGTTTCTTACCACTTCACCAAACCAGCACCTTATGACTTAACCATGTGAGGTTTCTTCTTTTATATCTAGTCATAAAACTCAACTGTTTCCATATAATCTGTTTATCAGTGGCATCGTCCAAACATGTTTTTGAGCAATCCTTTCCCTGTCTTTTTTGCCCCTGTTCAGCATTTTGGAATAGCCCACGTTGCAGGTAAAAAGTTCACCAAAAAACTCCATCTTGTCTTTATAGTGAAGCCTATTCAATTTAACATGTTTTTATTTAGACTATGTTTAACATGTTATAACTTCACTGAAATTGGGTTTTGAATGGAAAATGTAGCCTAGAGGTTTTTTTTTTTTTAACTTATTCAATAACGTAAGCTACCACCAAACAAAATATTCCTAATGTAAATCCTCTCTGGCTACCACACACTGCGACTGAACATGACTATAACGTGATATTATTATAATACTCTGTCATGAGGGATAATGGCTGACATAGGGGACCCCGCTCCGTCCCAGCAGTGAAATTGGCTGTCTGACCAGCAGGGAGAGACAGTGAGATGGGCGGTTTATAGACTAGTGGCTGGGGCGCTTATTGTTTTTGTGTGTAGGACTGGATGGGAGGGAGCAGCAGCAGCCTCAGTACCAGCCTGTGCTCTCTCTCTCAGTACTGAACTGGATAGATAGAGGAAAGAGGAGGCTGCTGCTACATGCTGCCGCCGCCGCCACCGGTCCTGCTGCTACCGCTGCTCCTGCCTTTGTCGTAGAGAGGAACCTTTATCACCAGAGCCAGACGGATATTTTTTTTTTTTTTACTTTTTTATTTTTTCTTTACACGGATTCCTAAAGGAATAAAGCAGTCACGGCCGTACCAATGTACTCGCTACACGAGGGCAGCGGTCTGTTCCTGCTGGCGGTCTTGGCAGGACTGCAGGTAATGTAATTTCAAACCGAGCTAGCGGAGTTTTTAACAGTTTTAGCCGCTTGTTGTTTCGTGGAGATGCTGTTCGCTGAGTTACGACCCTTGTGTAGCGTCTAGCCCCTCAAACGGTCACTTTACACGGCGTGTAGTTGGGGAAACACGGGGGGAAAACTGTGCC
Source organism: Scarus forsteni (assembly GCA_036419115.1). Classification (NCBI taxonomy): domain Eukaryota; kingdom Metazoa; phylum Chordata; class Actinopteri; order Labriformes; family Labridae; genus Scarus; species Scarus forsteni. Next base: position 22,480,493 of record JAZDUH010000157.1, on the reverse strand, counting down.
ATGAACGGGGCAAGAATTAACCGTTAAAGTACGTCCAGCACGCGCTGGTGCACTAGCTAACGGCTCGTTCGATTGCATGCGCACGAGACGCTGCGTTCAAATCTACGCACATTTAAATTCAATATTTATTGTTTGTGTAGGATTATTTATCCTAAAAAGTCGCTTTGTTTAAGAGGTCGGGTTTTAAGTCTTAAGGTTGAACATTACAGGCTCACATTAACGTAGTTTTACTTAGATTTATCCAGTTTATGGGTAAATGTTTATGTAGATTGCTGCAGCGTGTCCCCCGGTGAGATAATTGAATGTCTGCCATGAGCAACAATGAAAAGTAGACTATCATGGCTGTCCGTAATATTTAAAGTCTGACTACATGTTAGATGACGGGATAATGATGGCTGTCCAACCGTGATGATGGAAGCATTGAGTATGTATTGTGGGACTCGGGGGCAAAGCAGAAGAGGCAAATACTCAGGGCTTTGTCCAAATTGAAGGAGATTCAAGACCGTCTCTATAGTACCACATGCACCAATTTCAAGCAATTCTAAGCATAAATGACAACGAGTTTATTATTTAGGGAGTTAAAGCAGGGGTCCTGTTGGGGGGGGATTCTTTTGGCCCGTGACTAATAGGGGCCCCTTCAGATATAGTATCAGCAACGTTTTGACACAGGGGTTTTAAGATTTCTTCATTCTTCACAAACCATAAAACACAGTTTTGTTTCATTTTCACTTACAGTAAGGAGAAAAAAACCAGTAATGTTTTGTGTTTTCACTGCCCCTTAAAGTGACATTTATTTAAAATGGAGGCCTTTTAGATTATTTAATTTAGGATATATTTCTTCTGTGCATTTTTCATATATCTAAGCTAAATGTTGGTATGATGGATTCAAATAACAGACTATGGAGTAGGATGAGTGAAAAGGGTAAAAAGATTCAAGTGTATCCTAAAATAAGGTCAAATAAAAACTACTGTAAAGTAAAAGAGTTGCTTTGAGATCAGTTCTCATGTGACTTCTTTTCATGCCACAGCCAATACCATTCAGACATTTTTTTTAATCTTGCTGTTCCCATCAATCGGAAACTGTAAGACAGTACGTTTAAGAAAAGAAAAATCCTCCTTAACGGGACAGAGACTGTTTGAAATTACTCTTTAAAGTTAACATAATTTTTCTTAAACGTTCTGATTTTCAATGCTGTTCTCAATAGACTATCTTTTTAAAAACCCTATTCTACTTTTTAGGTAATATTAATGTGATTTTTAGTAATATACTTTGTGTTTGAAAGTGTCAAACATGTCTATTTAAAGTATGGATGTACAACAATATCGGTATGATATTGTTTTTTTTTTCTGATGTTGAGTTTGTAGATATGTACAGCCTGTGTCAGTTAAATTTACAAATGTACCACCTTATCATCATTGCATTGGGTACATTAAAAAAAAAAAACATTTTCATTGTTTCAAGAGTTAAATGTTGTTTTTCATGTTTTACATCTGTTCCATATATATATAGACTGTTACAATGAAATCATCAAGTCTGTGAATGTCTCAGGGCTTTTGATGAAATAAAAAATGGTGTCTGTGATATTGGGTTCAGAATGATCAGATATTTACAAAAGTCCAGTACTGTGCATCCCTGTTGAAAAGGTTTGGTCATGTGCCTATCACCAAAGAATGAAATTTCCACATAAACTTGCTGTCAGGGTTTAAAGTTAATATCTTACCAACACCAACTGTGGGTAATTTTCTGCTCGGCAGCGAAATCTGACATGGTAGGTAAATGTTTGTATGGTAACAGTCGTGTGATTACATGGTGAGCCACCTCCACTATTGTATTTCCTAATCTGATAAAATCAGGATCATAATACCAGACTAACTCAGTTAAAAGCAAACAAACATGTTTTTGTGACTCTAAAACACTATCTTAATTTTTATAAGTAAAGAATATAATAAGTAAAGAATAACTTTTCAGACTCTGCTGTTTTTCAGTCAGAGTAAGAATGTCCGGATATTGCAGAGAGTTACATATTCATCAATATCCTGGAAGATTTGAGGCTTTTGACAAACATGCTGGGCTTGAGGCCTGTGTGCCAGCCTCCCTGGCTCAGCTGATGGTGGGAATGTATTTTCTATGCGAGCGCCTGTGTTGAAAAGGGCTCCCTACGAAGCTGTGCAGTTTAATAATGCAGTCTGAGTAGATGAAATAGTTAGTTACGAGGAACTGGCGTTTGTGTTGCATTTAGAAATGCACATATGCTGCCCTAACATACTTTAATTCTCAGCTCTGCTCCTCCCCCTCTCTGCTGGCATTTTACATTTAAATTCCCCTGATTAGTAATGGCAAGTGTCATGGATACCCACAATGCTGTTTTTCAGCAGGGCTCCTCTCATTTTGCAGTCTTTCTGAGAGTGCATGCAAAGAAATAGGGTCAGGCCTGTGTTCCAAGGAGCTGAGTCAATGCCGAGGTTGTGAGAGGGAGTATATTTTGAAACCACCATGTGTTTTATTCAGCTGCTAAATTCTTGTTTTGCAGAAAATCCAGCCCGAGTGATTCACACATTTTCCCCTTTTAAAACCCCCACATTACTACCCAAATCTTGTGCATAGGCACCCTTAGCGCAGAGTTTTCTTTGCAAAAAGCCCTTTATTGATCACACTCTTAGCCCTCCTGTTTCTTTTAAGCATCACCAGTTGTTATTTCCCGTTTACTCAGACTTTCCTCATGTTTATTCCTCCTACAGCCGATCGTTAGCATTTACTTTTTATTCCCTTGTTCCTGTACTTCAAAGTGGAGTGTTTGTCCAGAGCGGCATGCTGATCAGAGGGGGCTGATCGACAGAGTTGGTCGTAACCCTTGCCTGTTCCTGGGCCTCTCCAGGGGGACAAATGGAGCTTGTTCTTGCCTAGCCATGCTTTTTGGCTAATGCTTAACCCTTTTGGCCTCATTATCCTAATTGCGGTCCCTGCTATAAAAACAACAGATGCTTTTGTACAACTGCAAGGACTTCAGAACGTGACCAAGAGGTTTTTTGGAGGCAACAGAGTGCAATTTTGAAGGTTGATTTATGACTCATTGTCCCCCCCTCCTTCCCCCATGGTCACAGATTGCAGCAGAGGGCAGGGGCACCCCACCATGCCGGCCGGGCTTCTCGGAAGATGTATACAAGGTTGTGGTGCCAGATATGACGGAGAGAGGACAGCCCCTTTTTAACGGTGAGTGGTGAAATATTCCTGCTGGTGCTGGAGGCTTGTTATGTCTATGATTCTGTGCGTGTGTGTGCGTCAGCCTGAGTAGAGTGTGCCTGCCTACATGTGTTGCATTTCAGGGAGGAACAGAACAACCCTGCCATGTTTAAACAATTAGCTTCAGTGTTGTCGTGTGGTGTTGGAAGTCGTGTAGTTTGCCTTGTAAACCAGCTGAATGTGGTTCAGATTTATTCGGCTCCTATCCATTTTGCTTACTTGCTGTTTTTTTTTTCTTTTGAGTAGAGAAAAGACCTAGACCCATTGTTACTCATATTCCAGACTATACATTGTGAGTTAATAGTTTGTGTTTTGTTGGATTTTGTTGAAGCAGCTATTTTCTGCCTGCTTTCTTATCAAGAGCAGTAAAACTTTTAGACTGTATTGGGGACATTTCGTGTTAAAATGAATAACAGTATGCATATATTTCAATAATTATGGAACCTAAACAAATAACCTTGCTTTAACATTGCCGCAATTTCAGTTCATTTGGCATCGTTAAGTATTTAGCTTCTCCCAGTTTAACACAACCTTTTCTGTAACTACTCTGATTCCCATTTAGGTCAGTGATGGACTTGGGATCTTTTAGGGCCAGGGGCAAAATTGATTAAAAGAGTACCTAGTGGATGCACAAGGGCACACAAATATGCCAGAAATGAGTCACAAAACAGTCATATGAGCAGGATGGAAACGCTGGGTGTCACTTCTTCATGTTTTGTCGAGTAAAGGGCATCAAGGTCATTTAATACTGTTCAGTCCACTGGAGGTGTTGCCTCAAGATGACATTGTGAAGCTTTGTCTTCTGGAGATCCATCTTTAAAGAGCATTTACTAAGCCATGTCCACTGGTAAGGCACCTTAAGGCTTTTTGTTGTGTTTAGTCTAGTGAGTGGGCACGGTAGAGAGCCCTAGATATTTTTGTCCTCTGGTTGGCCACACTAGAAAGCACTTCATTGGGTGCTGTCCACTTGAAGGACACCTTAGAGTGTACAGTATTAAGTATTATCCAATGGAGGGGGGTCTTAAAGCTTGGTCCACTAGGCTGGTCCTTAGAGGTCATTTCTGTGGGTTTTGTCCACTGGAGGGGTTTTGTCTACTGGAGAGAGAGCTTAAAAGGTGCATCTGGAGTTTTGCCCAGTGGAGGGGCACATTTAAGGGAACTCAAGAAATACAGTTTTGCTCACTGGGGTGGTACCTTATAAGGCACTTCTTTGAGTTTTGTCCACTGGAGGACTTTGTCCACTAGAAGGGCACCTCAGAAGGTGCATTTTCAACTTTTTGTGTAACATTTTGGACCCCCCAACACATATACACCCACTCTGCGCCCTCACTCCTAAGTCCATCACTGCATTGAATCAAATTCAGAAAGTACTTTTTTTCAAACATTATCCAATGCTTTAAGCTTCACACAAGCATTTAAAACAGTCTCCACTTTTAGTGTTACAATAGCTACACCCACTTAATAACAAAATAACAGCATTTTGAGGACCTTCTATAGTGTTTGTTTCAGCTTCTGTGAGAAAGCCAGCTGAGAAAAATTGGTATCTTTTCTGATAAACAACCACATGCAAAGGAGAAAGTGGGAAGTAATGATTTATTTTTTTTCTGCGGTAGTCCATTACAGCAAAGCAGGCATGACCAATACAACCTTTTTGGAGTGTATTATTGGCAAAATGAGGATGCAGCTAGCGTAAAATGGCACTCAGTCCCACAGACACCAATAAAAAGCGGAATATATCACTAGTGTGCTACAAGAGAGGTTCGAGCCTCGAGGTCATTTGGAGCAGAAAACATTCTCACTTGTGTTGGATTTCACAGCTACTGCCTAAAAGTTGCATGCTGCTGTTGGTGTGATTCAGGGAGATGGAGGGGTGGGGGTGGGGGTGGGGGGGTAGCACTGACCAGGGACGAAAGGGGAGAGGGAAGAGAGTGCTTAGGCGGGTGGGTAAAGCTTTCACTGGGCCTTACCTTGCGCACAAGTTTCTGTTTGATCCTGTAGGTGATGGATTTCCCTCTGTTGGCTCGTGGATGAGCCGTGACCAGGGGGGTAATCAGGTTCCCTTTTGTGTGCCCCCTCCTCCTGCTCTCCTTTCTTTCCTCTACCTCCCCCTCCCCCAGTCAGTTGTTGCTCTGTGGAGTTTTCCTTGTTGGAGAGAGGCACTCCTGTGTCATTGTAATGCAGCAGGACTCAGCAGTGTGAGATGATGTTAATGAAACTGCATTCTTTAATGAAAAGCTCCTGTGGCATGTTTTGAAAGACAAAGCCCCCTTGGAGTGGAGAGTATGGCTAAAGTTTCTCATCCCTGCTTTCACCATGCTGGTTCGGGATATTGTTTTTGACCTGGAGCTTTTATATGGGTGTTTCTTTGGCAGCATGAAGCAGGCTGAAGCTTTAAGGTTATTTACATTTCATTAACTTAGTCAATGGTGTACTGACATTAGATAATGAATGAAAGGTACTGAATGAATTGTCAGAGTAATGTATTACTTTGCATTATCTACAAGTCTAAACATGGGCCTTTACATGATAGGAATAGCCTGGTCAACTTATTCCAGTATGCATATGCTTCTTGAATTATTTGTTTCATAGTTGGCTTGTCCGAAATAGGAGCTGTAACCTTATCAGTACCCTGTGAAAGATGTCAGTAATTTGAGTCTTTTGCTCATATTGTGTTGCTTTAGACCTCAGTACATGCCTGAGAAGCAGCAGGGGCGAGCTGTTAGATAGCTCTGTCCCACGTAATTACATTCTTGTCTTGTTATTGATTAAGAGAATCCACATCCTGAGGTCTGTAAAACCTGGAAATGGCAGCACTTCACATGCAAACAGCTGGCATTGTATGCGGTGAATTAAAGACATCCTGTGGATTTGATGATGGCAATTGTGGCCAACTAGTTAACAAAGCTATTTGACTGTAAGATTTAATCACATTCCTGAGGGCGTAAACTAGACTTTTAACTGTTAGCTGGCCAAGAGATGCTCCATTGATCCTCAATGGATTTGTTCAAATGGGTTTTCTTTAAAGTTGCCAGGCAGAGCAGCTCAGGGAAGGGCCAGGAAGGACAATTATTCTTCCATAAGAAATCCTTTCCAATGATCCATTACAGGGAGGCTGTGCTCATTGTTTGCAGATGCAAAACCACATAAAGCTTAGTGGGGCCCACATGACCTTGCATTTAAGTCTGGAATATTTGCTCTGGCCTGATACTGAGCAGAGGAAAATGACCAAACATTGTTTGCTCCTATCAGACCATCATGCAGATGAAAGCAGCTTTTAACATTTGTGCAGTGTTTCCTCTTATCTTGTTTAGTCACTTGATAAAGCGTCTTGTTTTACTAAATTGCATTTAATTTCAGGTAGGCTGTGGGTGGTTTGCCCCTGGGTGTCTAATGGAATTCTGGTGGCTTTGGAGAGCTGACACACATTGTGAAGCTTTTTCTTTTCCTTCCAGATGAGGCCTTTCAAGCAGGGTTGCAGAGTGAGTCAGTCGCAGCATTATTCAGCAGAGGTTTCCCTCCCTAAAAACTGGGTTAATGAAAAGCCCAAAAGCCTAATTGGGCTTAATACACTCTCATATGCTGCTGTTCTTCCATCCCTACCCCCAACCATCTTTTTTTCTGCTTTCTCTCCTCCTCTCTGCACCCCTCCACCCTGCCTTGTTCTTCATTTTCTTGACAATTATGCGAGCTCCGGTGATGAAAGAGAAGTGTGTCTGCAGTATTGCTTCTGCCTCAGTTCAAATACTTAAAGTGCGAGCGTGTCAGGAAGGTCCAGTGAGGCGGATCCACAGATGAGTCCGAGGGAGGGACTTACACATGACTAGCTTAATAATGTGATTGTAACAATTAGTGTCAACGTCAACTATGAGAACATGGACTGTAAAGCTCTCTTGGGCAATATATGTTTCTCAGAATTTGTAGTGAGTCCATCATTAGACGTAATAACCTCTCTCGGCTGTTTCTTTAAGGCGAACCTGTTAAACAAACCAAACCTCACCCCACTGACAAGGAAAACACTGTACTCTGGAAATCCTGAAATTTTGCACTGGCTGAACCCATTTTCATGTTGTTCTGGTTCTCTGCGCTCTGTTAAGTTCGTGATAGCTCTTGGGTACAGCTGGGGCCACTCAGATGTGTTTAAGGGGGCCCCAGTGTTTGGTGAGACGTGACCCTGCTCGACCCTCTCCTGTAAACTGGGCCAAGTGCTAAGCGACGCACTCTCCTTCCCTAAGCACAGATTGGGGCTGGGGAGAGGTTGTTCCTGGTGAGGTGTAGATGAATGAAAGAGCAGCCAACAAGGTCCTGACCCCTCACTAGGGGAGGCTGCAATAGTAAGGAACCCCTACCTCATGTTGTTGTGACCTCCAGGGTCGATCGTTCATCACTCGGAAAAACAAATACACGCAGATATCACAAAAGCAGATCCCCCGAAAACAAGTTCTCAAGCAGCCTGAAATATGAGTTTGTTATTATTTCCCCCTCAGCCACATGATGGACAGTAACTAACAATCATGACCCCTGTGGTATTGGCCAGGACTGTAAGGAAACACGTTATCACAGTGCAGACTTTCATTTCTCTATCAATTTCTGTTGTTTATGGAAATATGCAGTATAGGTTGGTAACTTTGAGGAACAGCTTGCTATCTGTGGAAGCCCACAGTGTCTGAAACGGAGCCACTGCCACTCAGATCTTTATGTTTGAGGTCTGCATTGATGCCTGTGCTGAATAATTCAAGAGCCAAACATGACTTTCTTAATATTCAAATCCCCCTTCAAGATGGTGTCTTCTAGAGCTCAAAGGAACACCCAGTGGAAGATGAGAGGAAAGATGGCATAAGCACAGAATCCTGAAAGGTCTTCATTTTTATTAGATATATATTGAGTTGTATAAAATATTAAATGCTTTCAATTGCAGTATAGGCTGTAAGATGGTGTTATTTGAATCAATGCCATTATGTTGATGTTAGAACAAAAGGATGCTAAGTCCAACACTCAGTAAATAGATGGTTTTACATAAGAAACGGTAAAATGCTTACTGCCCACAACATATAAAGGTGATGGTAAAAATGAAAAATGAATCATGCTGGATTGTTGTATTGTTTAAGGGGAGCATTCATATTATCAACATGCACAAAGAAGAAGCCCTTGTCACACAGTATTGGACTTCTTGCTAATACCTCATTTGTCAATATCTCCAAACTTCTTTAAGTTGTTACCAGTGCTGTTTACATGCAAATAATTTCAATGCCACTTAGTTTCTGTCATCCACTTTTCTTTGCTGGATGCTTATACTTGCTATGAGTGATTATTTAGAGGTGACACAGCTTTAATGCAACTTGATCACAGTCTTTAGGTCAAACACTGCTCAGCCATGATCGTATGCTGCTGATGTTGTCCCTTATTTATTGTCATTTATTGTCCTTTGCTTACATCTGGTTTAAGAGGGCATTTTGGAAGAAAGGCAGCTGTCATTATGGGGAGATTTAACATTTGACTAAGATGTTACTCCTGTATTTATGAGAATATAAAACAATCAGGTGCTTGTTATTGTGTTTCTTAAATCTAACACTTTAGTCATTGTGAACACTTTGCTGATACGAATAAAACTTTAAATCAGCCCAGTTTTTTCAGAGCTTGGGCTTTAAGTTTGAAATTAACTCTCCTTAAAATAGGCATTATGAGGATATTTAAGGCTGTGATATTATCAGTATTTGCCTGGAGTGTTTTTTTCCATCTGTGGAGACGGATCTTAATTTAGTTTATGTAATTTTATACTTTAATTTTTCTGCGTTTCTGGGTAGTTAACAGTTTTCAATGAGAAATTTCAGGAATCCTCTCTGAATTCTTAAGAAACATTGACTCATTTTGAAAAGAGGGCATCCATTTGTTATTACTGAAAAACAGATGTACATCCTGTATCATCACTCGTATCAGAATCAGAATTTATATTTGGTCCCTGTTGCAGAGTCGTACTTGCAAAAACAGTCAGGCAAGGACTTTTCTCTTTTATTAGGTTGACACTCCTGGGTTTACTTCTTAATATTTATAATGTAAGGCAGCAGTTTGACTCTAAGTTTGTTTGTAAGAGCACTTCATTGCCCCATCCCCCGTCTTTTTTTTTTTCAAGTGAATCAATGAATCCAGGGTCTTTGTTTGCACTGATCAATATGTTGTAATGAAGGCTGCGCTCCAGTTCTCCACTAAAGCATTGCTGGCGGGTTGAAGTTGAATTCCTTTTATTCTTACTGTTATCAGCCTGCATAAATTTATTTTCATCTCCTTGTCACTGAGGGTTTTTTTTTCTTTCTCTTCGAGCGCCATGGCCTAGATATCCACCACATATTGTGATGGCAGATTGGATCTTGGCAGTGTATGGTTTCAGGGAACTAACCTTTGATGCAGTTTGCCTACAGTAAAAGCAGCAAGCTGAGTAAGTCAGAGCTTGTGCGAGGGCCAGCAACACTATTCTTCCAAGGATCGGCTGCAGTTGTTGGTCTATATAGTAAAAGTGAATAATGTTGGCATACTGAGGCAATTGCAACCATCCATGGCTAATTTGTGGGTGTGTTTTCTGAGCCTGCTGGGTGGCATAGCAGGAGAGGGCATCTTTTATTTATGTCTGACCTTTTTTAGGCTCAAAGTTCTCATCAGAAACAAAAGGCTAGTCTGAAAATAATCCCTCTATATCAGGAAGCAGACGGGTACTTGAAAAATGCCTCAGCGCTGATAAGGTATTTTGTAGAGGCGGACATTATCCTGATGGCTTCTCGTCACCTCTGCTCATATCGCTCTTATCGGCTTCAGGCCCTGCCCTCTGCTGTTGGCACCTCGCTGTGTGCGGCTCTGACATTGGCCAGCAGTTAAGGTGTCCCTCTCTTGTGCCTGTGAGTGTGCGGGGGTTTGTCCTTGGCATATAATTAGCTTGAACTCAGACGGCTCCTGGTCACACAGGCTTCTTTAACTATCTGTTTGTCAAAGGGAAACCAGCAGTCAGACTTTGACGTGTAATCTGACTGACTGCTTAAACACAGCATGTCATTTGTTTTTCACAAGGTTGTGTTTAATCAGAATTTCATCGTTGGTCTTGATATCAAGGGAGGGGGCTGGATGCAGCTCTCAGAGGCAGACCTTTTAACTGTATTGCTCTGTCTCTCAGTCATGTGAACGTTGGACAGGTTTTATAGGTTATTTGGTTCCAGATCACACCTGGGCCCCTCCGTCCCTGATGCTGTGCTGCAGAGGTTTTAAAATTGATGTGTGCTTCCATCTAAAAGACTGTCACAAGAGAACAGATTTATTTCTTCTTCTAAAACAATATTTTCCTATTGGTCATGATACGAGAGGGAGCTTGAAGCTTTCTCTGTGATTTCTCCTCGCTTCTGCTGGCACCCCGGTCGTGATAGGTTTTATTTAATACGGAGAACACCCAGGAAGTGCATACCATGACCCGGCTTTGTAATGAGGCCATATATAAATAGCTATATTGACCTGACTTTCTGCATATATTCCTGCTTATAACTAGGCTAGTGTTATTTTTCACAAATGAAATGTTAGAAGCAGCTTAGAAAAGAAAGCGCCAGCTTGCACTTAGAAGACAATGCATCAGCCCTTGGAGTGAATTGTTTACTTTTTTCTGGGGACTGATTTGTGGATTTGGGTGCCATTTTTCTTCCAAGGGGCGGCCTATTTCAGCTGATAGAGCAAACAACACCATATCTCTTTCACGGATCCCGTCACTACAAAGAATGCTCTGTTTACTGTGTTGCCCCAGCTGTTTATTGTGCGGTACCCCTGTTGGATTTTGCCCACAGTTCCTCTCTCTGCAGTGCTTGTTTTTGTCATTATGTTAAGCAAGATTAGAGTACAGAGCGCCTTGGCTTCACAATTTCCAAATGTAAGCATGTGAATGGAGTCTGCAGCCAGCCCCTGCTACTTTCTCCTTCACTTTTTTTAACCAAATATTCAACATGACTTTGCTCTATTTACATGCCTTCCAAAAGTGCTGTTAGTTTCTTTCCTTCTTTTTTCTTGCACTCCAGCTTGAGCAATAATACTTCTTTCTAGTATACACAATGTGCACGTACAGGCCAGCAAACAAATCCAGTGCAGGAGTAATTAATTTAAATAAAAGGGCCTGCATAAGTAAAGCTATAATAGTAATAAATATATCTATATGGGATAGCCGGGATCTAGCCTAAGTTGTGGTTTTGCACCCTAGAGCTGCATTTCCACTAAGCTATCAGGTTGAGTTTAATTATTGAGATATAGAGAAATGTACTTAAATAACTGATCTGTGCTGTCACACTGTTGTGAACCCCTCTGTTGGGGTGTCAGGCAAACCCAGAAGAGTCTTTTGATTAATTTTAAGACTTGTCACTACTTGTGTGACAGCAGCTTAAACAAAAACAACATATCACGCTCTAATAAGTCCAAGTGGATCTGAGTGAGTGTCTTTTCTTCTACATTTGTGCACTTTTAGGCAGAGCAGTCTGATACACCTGCAGTGTAAAGCTGCTTTGAGTAGTTGAAGGTTAGAAGACTAGACAAAAACTATAAAAGCTCAAGTCTGTTAACCAAGTCCATAAAGAATGCTGAGTATTCCATGGAGAACTTTGCGAGTCCACATTTTCCTTGCCATTCTTGGAGAGGTGGAAGTGCATAGGGAGTTGGATGTAGCAGGCATGACCCTCATCTTCCGGCTTACAACCATACCCCTATGTTAAAGTACTGCTCTCAGTGGGAGTGGGAGCGAGACCAGGCCTTACTGCTTTAAACCGTACCAAACTGTACTGATCCAAACGTAACTCAGTGGAAACACAACATATCACTGCATTATTAAAGCATCAGAGGCATCACAAGCAGCCATCTCTTGAAAAGTTTTGCTTTATGAAAAGGAAAACATTTTCTTTTTCTATTACATACAACTCTAATACTTTCTGCATCCAGACTATAAGTGATAGATATCCACTCTGAGTATGATTACCACCAGTATGTTTCCCACATTTTCTTTCTCCCTTGCTTTTGTTAAATGTTTTTCTCTAAAGGGATTTAGCTTCATTTACCTTCAGCTTTGTTGCGGTCAGACAACAGTGCATTCAGTGGCTGCCCAGATGTGGATTCAACAGCACAGAGCAACACGCAGCACACACAGCGTCTTTGTGCACAGGGTCAAACTAGGAAGATAATACTCGAATGAATATATTAATGAGACAGTCTGAGCATAAATGTAGGAAAAAGGGACAGAACTGGCTTGTGTTTGTCCTTGTTCTGTATGCAAGTGACACACATAACTCACATTTTAAAACCACATGCTGCATTCAAAAGGGCTACATGAATTGGCACGCTATTATTCTCCACGACAACAAAAGAGAAATTTGAAGCAGGGGCACGTTAATTGACCCAGATACTGTAACCATGTTCACAAAGACCAATATCCTGCCTGGAGAGGAGACGTCTACCTCCCGCAGGCCATGCCGACTATTGTGTTCCGGCCCAGGCTTCAATTTCAACACAGCAGCGCCTCTCTGGACACTAGCCTCTGATGAGTCGCTAGGTCGTATCCCATGACATTCTCTTCTCCTCTTTATACAACCCTCTATCACCTCCACCACTCCCTTCCCTTCATTTCCCCATCACTTCCCCTCCCCCTCCCCAACACGTGCATTATAAGATGGAGGAGCTCCCTGCGCTCCATACAGTGATTGATGGGGCTTAATTGAGTAATGCAAGGACAGTACTGTAGCATTTAGTTCTTTATTTGACAACAGTTTCTCTCTCACAGTGACCTTGGTTGCTTCACAGCTTCAGTCATGGGTGTGATACGCAGTTTTAGTTGTGTTTGTAACATGTTTGATTGATGGCTGTCTGAGATTTTTTGGAGTTTGTAGTTTTTTTTGATAGTTTCTTATAAAAAGTCTGTGCTTTTTTTTGATATGCCTGTCAAAAACAGGACATTAATGAGGTTGCATCCACGATTGATCATTCAGCCATTTTTGGAAATAATTGAGAAAGCGTTGTTTTAATTTTTTGCCAGTCTTACAAAATAAATGACTGCAAAATTTCTCTTCTTGGAAGGGAATGCTATTTTGAGCAGAGTTATGGATCTGAAGTAGGTCTCTGGTAATCTACCACCTTTCTTTTTCTTGGCTACAGTTCGCACAAACTCAGAACTATGGGATGCATAATTTTTTATTTTTTTGGCGCATACTATATAATTATATGCCAGTATTTCAAACTTATTTTAGTGAATACCAATATTTGTTTCTGGAAATAATTGAAATATTTTATGGATCACCTATGTCATGTAAAAAATATACTTTTAACTCTAAAAGTAATCCAGTAAAATACCCTGTATCTTAATTTTCCCTTTAAAGTGTGACTGTGAAATGTTGAAAGAAAACTAATTTTGTATTTAGTAACAGGTTTACTTTAAAACTGAAATTAATTTCAAAAAATGCTACAAATTTATCAGTGATCTATGTAGTTATAATATTGGTTGTAGTTTTTGCCCCAAATCTTTTTATCTGTCAATACAGGCTATTACTTTTTGATGTAATTATCTGATATGATGCAGATTTTGTGCCTCATTTCCCAACGTTAGCCTCTGAAAATTCTATGATTTAAAAACAGACAGTGATGTGGCACAGTAAGGAGGATATTTTTGAATGTATATTGTTAAAAACAAGGAAACAGCCAAAACCATCAGCAATATTACCACAGATTCATGTTTTTAAACCTTGGTGTCCAATTGTACTAATCCTAGCTGAAGATTATTTTTATCGGTTTACAATGTAAATTAAATGGATGATTCTCAAAGTAACATTGTGTACGTTATCTCACTTACAGATAGAAGATGACAGCTGATACCCTATTTCTTATGTCCATCTTCTTCCCTGGTCTTTATCCTTTTATGTATTGGTCTCCTCCTTTTTATCGTACAGCACAAAACAGATAAGATGGCCTCCTTACGGCTGAAGGTCAGCTGATAAACCAACGCCATTAGCTCCACTTCTCATGAAAAAGTTGTAACCAGATGTCACGGTGCTGTAAAAAGCAACAGACTCTCTGTACATGGACAAGATGCCTTACCCATTCTTCTTCTGTTGCTGGTGAAAATAGGTTTGCTAATGGCCATCGTCTTGCATGACGACCATGTAAAGGTGAAATAGAAATTGCAATAGTGAGATAAAAATCACATTATTACCTTGATCGACTGATTATGAAAAATATTGCTGTATTGCTTATTAATCAGAGAAGCATGTACCGCACCATAGTCCTTTGCTCAAGTGATCTACTGATAGCAGTCCTTGCTGACACCCGTGTCTGCAGTCACCACACAGATATTATGATTGACCTGCAGCAATTTCTTGCCCCCCATTTGAGTGCACACCATGGCAGTGAGCAACATTTCTCTCCGTGGCCTGTGTTGTCTGAGTTTATATTATCTGTGCCTCCATCGATATTTACTCAGACATTAAAGAGCGTGCAGCATGTCGCCACTTTATTTCCTGCAGCAGTGCCTGCTCAGCAGGACAGGGGCTGCAGGAGTGGTGGGTTTCATTCTTTGCTGGAGGGTATAACTGCTGCTCCAAGATGAAAGCCATCTAATTTCTCCAAGCATGTTGAGGCTGACTTGCATAAAATAACCTTGTGTATTAGGCAAATCTGAACCAGTGGGGTGCCAAAGAAGAAAGCACCGGGCAAAACAGTTAGAGTGTGGTTTTGATTTAAATTGACTTAATATGTGCTGTTGTTTTTGACTTTATTACTCAAGTTGTGAACACAATAGATGGGATTGTGGAGACAGTACAATGGTTTTACTGTCTGTTTGAATAAGTGGCTGTCAGCATTAATCAAGTTTCACTAAATCAAACTTGTCCAAATACTTGCTGTCACCACTACTCCACCACAAGCCTTGTTTTTTATACTGTTAAGCTTTTGAAACGACATCTTGGGAAACTAATTTCATTCATTGATCAAATGAAAAAGCCACACAGGTATGTGATTTTAGAGCTCTATCTAGCCAGCTTTGTTCTGCAAGACAAATATTTAAGGTTTGTATCTATCTGTCCCAAGTGTTGAATTAAATATGTAAGGCTCTTTA
Organism: Scarus forsteni; assembly: GCA_036419115.1. Classification (NCBI taxonomy): domain Eukaryota; kingdom Metazoa; phylum Chordata; class Actinopteri; order Labriformes; family Labridae; genus Scarus; species Scarus forsteni. The sequence continues at coordinate 22,465,149 of JAZDUH010000157.1, read as the reverse complement.
CCTTTTTAAATGTTTAAAATACTTCAGTTTCTAATATTCTTTGGCTTTTTGCCATTTCACCCAGAGCAGTTAGAGTGCTTGCGTGAGGCAGGGAGCTGGCAGCCTCCATCCATTAGAACTGCCTGATTAATTAAATTAAAATCAATATTTATGGTCATAACTCTGGAATCATATTCGTACATGACAATGTTTCTGTATTTGGTTTAGCAGGAGATCAGCTGCATTAAGCCAAACTCTTAATGCTTCTTTAATTTCATGTCATTATTAAAACAAGTCTGGGAATGAAGAGAAACTCCGCTGTTGATGTGGAGGAAAGAATAAATGGAACTTTTCCCGGAATGAGAAGTGAAGCGTCATATACTTTGACATGAAAATGCTTTGATCTTAACATTCAGGTGGTGATAGAAGGCATATTTGCAGCTTTTTAAAGATAAAACTTTTTTAAGTCAGTGCATTTACATGCAGTTGGAGACGGTCCTTTTATTGGCAGCCAGACCAATACTGGACTTCTACTGTGTTAGAATATTAACAGGAAAATGTTCTCTTGAGCATGTTGCTATGTACTGTCCGAGAGTTAGACATAAGGCGAGTCTCAGTGAAGCACTGCTTTGTCTTCAGAGGGATTAGTGCATGAATCCATGAGTTCTTTAGATTATGAAAAAATGTATTAATCTGTCTTACAATGATGACATCACACATTACTTATGAAAAGATTAAACCCAGAGAGAAGATATTTTTGAATGTTGACCCAATATAAATGAAAAACAATTATAGGCTGAGATACTGATACTTTCTGCATATTACACTTGATAATAATGGTAGCTATTGAGATGGGCTGATAAAAACTACATTTATGTACTAAGCATGTTTTCATCATGTTTGTTGTGACTACAGGGTAAGTCCAGGTACGTCTGCAGGTTTGCAGACTTGATGAAAGTTTATGATTCATTGTTAAAAAGTTCATGCCAGCGCTCTCAGACTTGAGTATTTCAACATGAAACAGCCCCATGTACTTGCACTTTGAGCCTACTGTGAACACAGAATGACTTCATTAGTTTGGAGTTTGAGGATTTAAATTTGAAAAGCAAACCTTTTATTAGAACAGCTTATCTGTACATGAAACTCACATTGTTGCAGCTTTTGACAGGTCTTTTTTATAACAAGTGATTTATTGTTAGGCAGATTATGTGGAAAAATTCTGCTCATAGCTTGTACTTCAACTTAAATTAAATGAAAACTCGCCCATATGCCCATATGCAATTCAACATGTAACATGACTTTGTATGATGCATGTTTCATGTAGCCATTTACAGTAGATTTTTTACTTAATATATATGTGCATTTGAAGCATTAATTTTTAATTATAGACTCATTTCATTTTCAAATTCACACATTGTTGAAAAAAACTCCCATCTTTTTCAGTGCTTTCACAAAGTAGACTGTCTCTACTCACATACAGGCAAAGAGAGCCTGTGCTGTTGGTCTGATTATTTTACTAAGTCAACAATAGGAGAAAGCAGGCAGATGTAACTGGCTGAAGCTTTCTGGCATGGCGTCATCACGCTCTATCTGTTGCTCAACCTCACTGTGTATGTAAACTCAGGGATTGTGAGTCAAGCTGAATTGCAAGAATCCCAGTTGGATCCAAAGCCACGTCTCTTGTTTGTTGGTTAGGAAAGCCTGTGTAGAAATCTTTTAAGGTTGGGAGAAAAGTCTTCATGATTGATGGAATAGATGTTATTGTTTGTGTAGTCTTACCACAGGTCACAATCAAAGTAATTGGAATCAAGCTGGCTATCCTATGAAATGCTAATATCTGTAACTGTTTAATAAATTCTATGAGCCAACTGTTACACAAGTCTTCAAACGCTTACTAGCATCCCGACCACCATCCATCTGATTTCACCAGAGAGCGATACTCTCAATCTTGTATAGGTCCTGTGTCAGCCCTTCACTCTTGCACTAAGTGTTCTAAGCACTGTGACCTTTGTAGAAGATAAGCTTCTTTCGGCTGACTTGAAGAGTTTGGAATAACGACCTCAAACATTAATTTATGGCACTGCTAACCATATGAGGGCTATGAGCCAAGGTTATTGACCTTTCACGCCTGTCACTAGTGATAGAGGGAGCCAGACCCAGGAGGAAAATGAATTGGGCTTATTAAGGAGCTGGGCTTTGGATCAAACCTAGGGGGCATCTTTATTCCCCAGTTTTCTCTTTCATTTAAATCATGACTTTTTTTTTTCTTCACACCGTTTGACCAATTGTCTCCTGCCAAAGAAGAAATTGAGAGCACATAGAGCGGGAGTTCCTCTGAATCATAATGCTCCCCTGACTGTGTCTGGGAGAGATCAGGGTGCAACGCGTGAAATGCCTGGAGGATTAACACTTGGAGCACAAAACACATTACAGCAGCACATCTTGAACTGAGGTCATTATTATCAGATGAAGGGTTTTGCAGACTCAGAACAGCTAATCAAGTTTTTTTTGTTGCACACAAATGCGGTTTAAAGTGCTCAGCAACACATTTCAGTTTTGTTTCACCGGCAGATCTTTCCATCTCAACGCATCTTAGCTTGTTATTTACTTGTACAAATCGTAGTGGTTAGACAAAGGGAATAAGCTGGACGGGCATAAAATAAACCGTTTGAATAAAATGAAGCATGCAAAGAATGTTGTGTGGACTGCCATGGACAGAGATGATTGAGCACATGTTATTTCAGCCCCATCCTCCCTCTGAGCTCCTAGTCTGTAAAAGCCTTGTGGGAGGCAGGGGAGGCATGCATTTATATTGGATCAACATGTGATGATGTTATTTTTCCAGCCCCACTACTTGTGTTTATAATCATACTGGTCCCTTATGGGGTTCAACTAAAACCATTTTTATTGACTCTGGAGAAGCTTATCTGAGCCTGATGCATTGTTTGTACATAGGACCACAATCACATCCCAGTGGAAATAAGCAATAGATGAGAGCGCAGAACTTGTGCTACAAACGTGCCTTTGTTATTAGATGCCCTCCCTGGTGGGCCCAGCTTAAAGGACATTTTTAATAATGCTCATTTTTGTTCGTGCATACATCTCGGAAATATCCACTAGCCTTTCAGCTTTTACCTTATTTAGAAATCCGGAGCAGATCCAGAATCAGTGATGCTCCCTCAGCCCCCCTCTGTAGGATTAATTTAGAGGAGCTCGTTGAATTTTTCAAGTGTTTGTTTATTTGCTGCGAGATAGCCAGAGGATGAGGTAAAGAACTAATGCATCAGTATTTTGTGTGCCTGGGAGGGCTGTTTGGAAATGCATGTGCACTTGTGTGTTGGAGGGACTAGCTTGTTTGTACAGGTGGACTACTTTCTAAATTGTACAGTACATACAAAATAAGGGAAAAGCATTATCTCTGCTGTTTGGCAGTGGCGGTGGTGCCTACGAGTGGGAGTGTTGTTTTGGAAACTAAAAGCAGTGTATAGTGGAGGCTTAAATCTCAACCATGGACTGTGGGCAAGTGGGTGCGAGCTGATGGGGGAAAAACATGCACTCCACAGCTGAATATGGTTGTTAGTAACTCTTAAGTTCAAACATAGTGCACTTAAAAAAGGGAAAATACTGAAAATGCTCAACAGTTTCTGCTGACTCTTAGTGTGTTTGTGGTCCATTTCTGCTGTGAACACATTCAGCAGCTCAAATTGGGCAGCATAATGGTGATATCCTGCCTCTCATCCAGTCACTTCCTGTCTTTTTAGGTGCAAAATCCAAACTCTGAGGTAAAATGACATCTATTCACTCAGTTTGCTTTCGTGTGCACTTGATTTAAGCAATGGTCATTGCCTGATTAGGCTGTTTAACTGAAGAAGTGTCCCAGTATGAACTCATACACCTTTTAGGGTGATATTATGTAGTATTTTAGCTAATTATGCTGAACCTTCTTGCTGTTAACCTTGCTGAAAATCAAGCCATCAGCGAAGTGGTTATAAGAGGAAAATTGCCTTTTTTTGGTACAACTGAGATACACACTATCCCTCTAGTCTAGGGATGTGCAACCTAAGTTACCGAAAAACAACATGAATCCATATTTACCACTCAGGGGCCACCTTAACCATTTTCGGATACTCTTAGATAAAAAATAAGCCAACTTAAAAAATGGAATAAAATAGGATAAATCCATGTAAAGCTACTTTCCATGGCCTTAAAACAATGACTGTTACCAAGTACAATTTTTCACTTCTATTTCTCTTCAAATGTCTTTGCTAATGCTTTATTTAAGATTTAAGAGGAGTAATCACATCAATGTAAGTCCATCTATGTATTTAACAAAAAGTGAAACCTTTTTTGGTAATCCATTTTATATCCTAATTTGTGGGTGACATTGTATTGGCATATCAGTCATTTTGAAGATTCTGTCATGTTTTTTCAAATTTAAACATCTTTTGACCTTCAAAATTGACTTGTGGGCCACAATGAGAAGGAGGAGGGCTATATTTGACAAAAATATCTACGTATAGTAATACCTCTGCAATCATGCTTTCATTTCAAATAAAAACCACCAACCCAGAGTCTCACTGAATGTACAGCTATACTTGTATGATAACCATATAAAATAATGTCAACAGGTGTTCCTTGCAAAAACTGTATGTCAGATGAGATTATGCTGATACTATAAGTAAGTAAAACAGACAAAAAATGTGTGCTCTTGGGGGCTGTGACCTGTTGCATAAAGGGCAGCTGCAGACACAGGAGACCACCAAGTAATCTGGGATGGCTCACTACACAGTGTTGTTTGGTACACTAAGCCTTAACATGTCTTGTGATTCTACAAAAGGCTTTTCCCTTTTTTGAGGGCAGGGCGTACACAGGAAGATTTTAGTTAACTGCAGGACTGTGGGACATCATAGCTGTGAGACATGCTGAATAAAAAAAGCAACAATGATGGAAACTAAGCTGTCTTCTTGACTTGTGGCTGTTTATAACCTCTAGAAATCAGGCATTGTTCAAGAGGAGGTTGCAACAAATGCACCATAAAGGTTGACCGTCAACATTGTCACTCTCAAAACAGCAGCAACAGGGAGAACCACTGTGTGAGTGTTTGAAGCTTGTAAATAGCACAGTAAGCAATGTTGAAATCAAAAGATGTAAAGCAATGTCTACCATGGCACAACTCTCACAAAGACTGAAATGATTTAACACAATGGCCTTACACTGAGGAGAACATGCATTACTAGATTTACTAGAGAGGTACAGAAACTAATCTCAAATATTACTGCTTTTAAACATACCAATGAAGAAAGAGATGAAGTGTAACATCCTTAAATTTCCATCCAGTTGCCACTTTCAAACTTTTATTGCTCTCATTTTGGGATGAAGCTTCAGATGCTTCATTCTAAGCTGAGGACTTTTCTTAGGGCAGCAACATTTGTCTGGAGGAGAAGCACAAAGAGTCACTGTTGGTTTATCACAGCCTGGTGGATAAAATCACACCTCTGGTTGTTTGAGAGATCAAGACAAGCTGAAAAAACACGTCATAGAACGGCTGGTGGCCCCTTTTTTCTTTTTGCAACATGGTGTAACTGTGGTTTCTGGTGTTAGTAATGGATTAATTCATTTTCCTGTTCTCACTCAGCATGCTCTGATGTAGTGTGTAATTTAAAATCCTTGTCAGTGTTTGATAAAACGATCAATCACAAACTTTCATTATAAACTCTAAAGCGTGCCAACATTGTCCATTAGTCATCAGAGTTTCAGACAACTAAGTCATATTTAGTCAGAGATTGTGTTTTCATGGTGAATGAGCTATTAACCATTAATCATGATTTAGATCTATGGAAAACTTAAAGTGACAGTAAAGTTTGACAAAGTCTGACGTAAAATCAAACAAACTTTGAGAACCCTTCCAGTGGACAGGAAACTTCTCAGACAGGAGTTCTTAATAAAGGGAGCCGAGGAGGACTATGCCAAACATAAACCATCAGGTTGACATGGCTTTATTACTCCAGTATTTAGTGTTTGTTTAAAGCGGCTCCCCCACCCGTGGCTCACACACGTACAAACACACACAAACACAGCTTGTCTTTAAAGGGGATCTTAGTGGATAAACAGCGGAAAAACAACCCTGACGGACTCGTTTGAATGTTCTCCATGTGTCCTATGAAGAATTTGTTGTCTTGGAGAACTGAGGTCAAAAAACACAATCAGGTCTTTGTTCTGCTCACCAGGCTTACTCTGTGCACATGGACTGTAGTGGACAACACTGGCACACATTGTTCTCCTCTACGTCTGTTGATAGATTGGCTGGTTGATTGACGGGAAGAAATTATTTATGAGAAGAATTCTTGCATATTGGTTTTCATCCAAAATTAAAGAGAGATGCACTTTTTGTAGACATAATAAGTAGAAAGCAAGGGTGGGGAAAACTTTTGGTCTTTCAGAGAGGTCCAATTTTTGTTTTTTACTTTGCCCATTAGTCTGTTACATGTCTGCCCCGTATGATAGTTTCTCTGTGAACAAGAGAAGAGAAGGACTTCCGCCTCAGCATCAGTTGCTGCCGTAAACATCTTGTTTCTAAATCCTTGGAATAGACCTTCCAGTGTGACATCCCTTTGTTGTTCATCACCAGATTTAGCCTGCCTCGTGGTAGCATGTGGTGCTAAAAACAAAAGGCTAAAATATGACCTCTTTATGATGTATAGACATATATTTTCAAACAAAATACAACATAAAGTTTGGTTTATACTCCCTTGGCGGAGTTACACCTCCACCCTGCATCACTGAAGTGCCCGGCTTATCCTTAACTTCTTTAATGACATATCAGTGAGTCCACTCAATTGTAATTGGCAGTTTGACTTTAATTGCACTCCTGCATATTTGTTGTTATGATTATTAACAAGCAGCAGCTAATCTCAGTATAGTTACTGAGAGTTGAGAAGAAGGGAGACATAAGAGAAGTTGGAAATTGAATCTTTTGAGATAGAGGGTAGACACATTAACACATTTTTTTTCACTACACAAGACATGAATGAGGAAATAGGCTTTGATATGTGGGCAAGAAAATTTGATGGTTTGTCTTCTGACGCCATTCTGTCACATTAAAGTAAACTATATGATCCCTGAAACAGAAATACAGGGGTACAGATATTTAAATAGGCAGTGAATCCAAGGAAATACAGGCTGTAAGTGGAAGTTTAATGTTGTTTGTTTTGTTTTTCAGTCTAGATGTACAATGAAATAAAATCACTGAAATCGTTTTCTAAAATATTTACACAAATAAACCAATTTCAAGGGTGTAAGTGAAAGAAGCCAAAATACCTGAGCAGGTGTGGCTGGCAGCTGGTGCTTGTGGAAAGCATTGCCAGTCAGATAGAAGATATCTTCATGATTCATTAGAGATTGATTTGTGGTAACATTGTATTAACGTTTAAAGCAATCTATTGCCTTTCATAAGTCTATTCATACTGATAAACCCAGCGGCCTGTATGTAGATATCCTGAATTATAAAGACATAAGACTATCAGTTATAGAAATAAGATGAGTCATCCATATGTTTGAACCTCTTGTGAGACAATCACTCAGGAAGGCTGAATCCAAAGTTACAAGGACACCCTCACATTAAGCATTGAGCAGAGGACCATAAAGACGCCTGTTCTGTATATCACAGGGTGTGTATGTGTGCAGCTCTAGGTGTCGGCCCGCAGACAGCTGGAACAGCATTTTGAGAAACAGCCAATGCAGTGTCTAGCCTCCCCTCAGCCCATCCTCTGATCACCAGCCTTCATTTATTGGTCCGTCTGCAGTGTGCTTGGAAAATGCAATCGCACCACCATTGATTTGTGTCTGGAAAAAAAAAAAAAGGCGGTCCAGATACTAAAGCCATGCATAAGTGGGAGTGTTTTTCCTCTTCCATCTCTTTTCTCTCTCTCCCACCCCTCCACTTCCCACAAATCCATTCTCAGCGTGCCACACAGGCAAGATGACGGTTCCTTGTAGCCTCTTATCGTGCCTTCCACCAGACCACCGAGGGGTCTAAGCATGTGCACGCAGGCAGCTGTGCACCACTGTTAGACTTCATTCTGTGCAGGATAAGTGGGGATTGGCATGTTCTTTGCCCGACTCTGCTCGAAAAATGCGACAGCTGGGCAGAGCTTTTTTCACTCCTCCCCTGTAAGAAAGGCAGTCTGAAATGAGACGTCCAGAGATAGAATGAGAGGACATACGCAGACTCAGAAAAGGGGTTGCCTCAGCTTCCCCACTGCGGCTTGGAGCAAAGCAAATGTTGGCACATGTGTTTTGAGTTAGCACCGACATAACTGTTTTTAAGAGCAGTCTAACACATTGAAGATGTGTCTGGCTCTTCCACTTTCTTTCTTTACTCTTGATGCTGTAAACACTGAGCAGTAATGGGAGGAAGGGCATAAGAAGAGTAATTTATGTGCAGAGGAGAAGCCTGAGATGAGCCCTCCCTCTGGGATTAATGGGAGTCTCTGTCTCTGTTCACAGGAAATATGAAAGGCCCTTTGTTGGTAAAGGGCTTGCTGCTGCCAGCAAATAACTACCCCCTGTCATATCGAAAATCCCCCAACCTCTAAATTCATTGCCTCCTCTGCTGCTCATCCTTCACCCCTCCTTTTTTTCTATAAGCCGATGTGTTTTCTGTCAAAGTCGCTCATTTATGATTCTGCGCTGTGCCTGCTGTACAGAAGCCCAGGAGACTCCAGCTTGCATTGTTAGTATTCACTGTCACCTCTAGAGTTCTGGCCATCGGGCGAGCAAAGAAAAGAACGGGAGGAGCAGCAGCGTACAGGTGGATGTTCACACTTTAACCTGTGGTGCCATGTTCAGTCTTTTCCTCGCTGCTGTTTTCTGTCTGGTGCGTTTAATTCCAAGAGTCACTATCATATCAGGCGGGGAGCAGCTAGCTTTTTGCACTTAATGTGTGACCGGTGAACTGTGCTGGGGGGAAAGGGTTTATTTTTAGTTTTAGTGCCGGTTTGTGTTGGTCTAAGTGCACCTCCTTAGGCGAGGCTAAATAAAGAATGGCCTATCAGTGAGGGGGAAAAGACTGTTTGGCACTAAACTGGCAGTATGTCTTTCATCAGGTCACACATTGGTCTCCTCACACCTGCGGCTCAGGACAGGAGGGTGAAAGGCTGTTGGCAGGTGTTAATTGCTAAAAAAGGCGGTGAAACCAAGCAGGATGCTGTAGGTTCATCACAGCTCTATACTTCCTGAAACCTGAAAATTAGTTAACCAATTTTCCAGTCATGAAAAACATATGGACAATGAGAAAAGCTCAATATTCTGAATAATCTTGTGCTGACATGTAAATCTATTTTATTATTTCCCTTTTATCGTACCAGAATTCTTCAAATCAGATAAATTGCCATCAAATCTATAAAATTATGACTAGGATTATATCAGTGAGTTACATCAGTTGTTGTTCATTGTTGTAAAGAACAGGCTACACATCAGGAGCAGCTCAGCACCTGGAAATTTGGTGCCTCAAAATCGTTGCGATAACTATTTCTGATTTTTGTAAAGCAGGTTGCATCGGTTGGTTGCATTTTTTACATGACCTGTTAACATTAATTGATTTTCAATTAGTTATTTTATTTTTGTCATTAAATCATTGTCAAATTTGATTCACAAAGTCATTTGTAGCTTCATTTTCAAATGCTGGTGCAACTGTCCGGCCCACAGAAACAAACACAAACAGAGGAGAAGGAGGGAAAGTTGATAGAGAAAAGAAATGTACCATGATTTTTCAGACTGAACTTTTCCAGAAAACTTTCACCAGCATATCTTTTATTGTGAGACTTCAGTGGTATTAACATTTTCCAATCAAGTTTAAAGTAATGTGATCTTAACCCCAGTAGCTTATCTGTGCTGTTAACAGCCTGTATATTTGGTCCCGGCGCTGACAAGCATGAGGCCTAGCTTAAATTGTTTTCTGCCTTGACCACCCTAAGCTTGTGTCTGTGGTGACAGCAGCACAAAAGCATGCAGGAGACGCTGCCTGTGTGTGCTCTGTGATCATTCTTTCACAGCTTTAGAAAAATTGTGTAAATTGGGATACACCATACGTTGTCTCCAGCTCACCTGTCACCAAGAAGCGCAGCATTATCCTCAGTTCTTTCCTCAGTTAAATTCAGTTCAGAGAGGCAATTCAAGTTACTTACATGACAAACTGTCTCTACATAATTGGATGATTCTGCCAAAAGGGGATATCTCCAGCTTCATAGTCAGTGCATGAATTTTTGGGTTATATACTTAACATCCTCATTAAAAAGGGAAGCTTGACGTTGAATTTTTTAAATATCCCTTTAGTGGATAATTCTTCACAGAGTATCACTGATACCTGTACCAACATATTCTCAATTGAACTAACATTGACCTATTGACTCTGACATTTGATTTGCTTTAGAAACAGATGCAATACAAGAAACACATTTCTTTCTCTAAACATTATAAATTGGATTTTTACAGACAATTTGCAAAAATAAGGTGTGGTATATTCATACAATCTGCAAAGTATTTCAGCTGATAGAAGGCATATGTGGTGTGGCTGATATATTGGCTGTAAATGTAAAATGTAGAAGTTCTCTTTTCTCTGGATACCAATATTAAGCTTCTTAAGCTGGGGGGTGCAGGTTTGGCGGAGTGGCTAGCAACCAGGCACCCCATGTACTTGCTTCTGCCGGTCCAGGTTCGAGTCCTGCCTTTGACCAGTTTGTGGAGTGTCTTCCCCTACTCTCTCTCCCCCTTTCACAAGTCTATCCACTGTCTCTCTCCTATCAATAAAGGCACGAAATGCCCAAAAATGCATTAAAAAAAAGCTTCTTAAGCTGGTATCTCCTGGAACCAATACCTCTCTGATGATTTTGTGTGTCCCTTAATTCAAGCACTGCACATCTGCACTAGTATATGAAATATTCTTTAATACATTTATCTTTATCAATAAGCCTTTTTTTAATTGATTTTCACAGGAAGTTACATATTGATGCATTCTTACCATCCAGCAAACTTTTAATTTGGAATGTTTTGGAAAACTCTGGAAAGTTATCTTTAAAAAGAAGAGTGGTAACCTTGTTTATGTTCCCCTCAAAGTTTGCATTTCACACAATTTTTGAACAGCCTTTTTATATTTTACTAACAAACCTTTGAGTGGAGGAAGAAAGTACATCACAAACCAATTCTACCTTCCTTTGTCTGCTTTTGAATGACACCTTTACTGAAAACCTTCAATTTTGCACCCAGATTGTGTTTTTTTAAAAACCTCTTTTCAACATCTCATTCTTTTCCCTCATATTTCTGGCTTTTCATTTAAACACAGGAGCCTCAGACTTTTTCGTTTACTTGTTCATGGCTCCGAGGAAAAAACAGTACACTGGAAAATCTCTTCCACACCTGAATAAATCGTCGATAAATGTGTCAAGAAAAGCAGGTTTGAATTGCTTCTTACCTGAAAAGATAGCCCTGTTTTTATAAATAAAAAAAAGATTTTTCGCAGTTGTTTTGAGCTGGTCGTGATAGTTTCAGCCGTGCTTGCCTCAGGAGCTGCACTGTGAATCTATTGGCTCCATATTGAGTTCCCCAGGCTGTCTCCAATGGATTTGACATGGATAACGTGGTTGTGTTTGTAACGAAAGGGGGGGAGGGGACTTAATAAAAGCAGGAGACCCCCAACTGAAAGCAGGAGGGAGGAAGAGTAAAATGAAGAAAAGGGAAACTTAAATGAAGAGGGCTCAACTTGGCAAAAGCCATGGGTTGTCAGGGGCAACTGAAATGACTCTTTACCCTCCCCCCGCCTCTCTCTCACTCCCTTCAGGAACGCCCAGATGCAGGCACATAGTCGGTGCACGCTGAGTACGAGGCTGACATTGAAAGGATGAAACAAAATACACACATTGGATGTCTGCCTTATAAATGATGTATAATTGAGTTTTCCCGGGCTTTGCTCGGAGTATAGATGGCGGAGAGCTTTAATGAGCTGCATAGTTTCATGTTATTCTATGCTTTAATTGTGATACTGAGGACGCCATTCATTTGTTTAATTTACTGGACTTGGAGCTGATGACTGGGCTGGCATAGAGGATGAGGAGGGGGTTTAATAGCCATTCCTGCAAAGGATAAGGCTTATTAGGTCTGATGGCGCCCTGTCTCATATAACCTAATGTGGCCGTGATAGACAGAAGATTCTAGGTTTGGATACATTGGGACTATAAATCGGAGCATATTTCCCAGGCCCTGGACATCGTAATAGCCCATTAAGGAGCGTGTTTGTAGATGGAGGGGCCAGATGTCGCTCATGTGGCCCAGGGTCCAACATAGGCTCAGAGGCAGCACGCCGTTAGAGTGAGGAGGAGCACAGGCAGGACATCGGCACTCATTAAAGTGACCTGCTCTCCGCAAGCAGACCCATAAAACAGCCCTTTAATGTTCTTACCAGAGAAGCTCCACAATTTGCCCACAACTCCACGGCCGTAAAAGTGGGAATTGAATTCCATATGAATTCTCTGCTGTCATAGCTCATGGCACCAGCTGTCCGTCCGTGTTAAAATCTAACCCTTGGGTGCCACTCCCTCTCCGTTTGTTGTGTTTCCATATGTTACATTGATCTTAAAAAGCTTGGCTCCCTCTGGTCTACTTGAGCAGAGGACCTGAGCATGATTGAGTGAGACATATGCAAGGACAACATCAAACATTTGAGTATTTTGGTAAGATTGTATGACCTTGGTGATGTTATCCTGATTGATTTATGGTGCAAATGGGGCTTCTCATGTTACTGCATGCCACATTTCTCATCCTTACCTCCTCTTACACACTGAATATACACAAATGAGAGGGCTGTCTTTGCTGAAATCAACATGAAAGTATTCCAAAATTGTTTTAGCCGACAAGATTTCATTCATTTTTTTAAAATGGAAATGACATGTTACAGCCTATTGGTTTAGAAACAAATGATAAAGAAAGAAGAAAAACAAACACATTTGACTTGCTGTAAGTGATAATATATTTTTAATATCTTTACTGGAAAAAAAAGGAATAAATAATTTTGGTTTTACTTTAAGAAAAATATTTTAATGTAACTGTATATGCAGGACTGTTAATGTACAATTGTGTATTTTGTCAATATTTGTCAGTTTATGATGCATTATGGCTAGTATGTAGGGTTTTTTCATGTATCACCCTTATGCTGACAAAATACAAAATCATACCATGAGTCTTAACCTTCTCATCACTGCAAGATATATTTAAAAATCAAGAGTTTAATATTTTAAATTTGTTTTTTTGTTTTTCATGTATTCCTTTCACAAATGAACAGTAACATTGAGAGCAACAGGTCAGTTTTTATAATGTAAAGACTTTGGGCGTCTTGATGAAATGTATCATATTTTATTGTATTGGTTTTTGCAATAGTAAGTGTGGATATATCTGCATATAGGATATTACAGTTGATATTGCAGTATTAATACCTCAAATGGGCCAAATATAATTGAAGGCAGATTTAGTCCTATAGTATTGATTATATTATATTTACCAAAAAAATGTGAAAATGGAATTTGAAACCGTGAAGAGTCTGAACAGATAAGCTGAACCAGAACCCGAATCGATAAAAAATGAACAGTACCCAACCCCTGTGTCCAGGGCCCTTAAGAAACCATATCATCTGTCAAAAGTGATACTGTGCCAATAAAGTTAATGAATCAATGTTGGTCAACTCATTAAATGATAGCTTGATAACACCCAGTGCCTGTCAACAGTAGGGAGTTGTTGTCCTACCGTACTTACATGGCAGCATCCATCCCACTTTGTGAGCATCCAATCCCTTGTTTGTGTTTGGGCTATAAACTCCCCCCTGCACAGCTGCCACCGGGTCATGTCTGGGGGTCTCAGTAATGCCGATGACCTCCTAATGTGGATTCCAGTGAGGCAGAAAGGCAAATGTTTGTGCTTCCAGGTCTTCCTGGTATCCCGGGTCGCTACAGCTGTCATGTTATCCCCTTCCTGCTGGAGCCTTCCAGCTCAGAATGCAACACAATATCTGCTAGCATCCCAGCTGCAGACGCTTAAAGATATCTGCTGTTATTTTGACAGAAGCCTGCATTCTTAATCATTGGGCTTCCGGCACAGTGGCCGTCTTTGAGGCTCAACTGGAAAACAACAATTGTAGTTTTCAAGGCTGGAATCAGATTTAACGCTCTTATAAAACCATGCTGTCCCATTGCACTTTACGTGATCTCCACTTTTTAAAGTTAATTCTCACTTTAAATGCTGTTGAGAGTAAGAGGTAGTGAATTCTGCTTAGCGACGCTTGGTTAGTGTGCAGAAATTCTCACCCCTATTGTGTCTTTAATTTCATTGTTTTGTTTTCTGGGGAATGTTACGACCTTGTTTGTGTGCTGCTCATAATGAGTGCCAATGGAAATCTTATTTACACTAGCCGGGTTTAGTAGTGTTGGCCGGCACAGCGGAAAGTCTCCCTCTTTTTTGCAACTGTGCAGGGACCACTCTGAGCTCTGCTTCTGACGGATGGGTCTTTTTAATGTGACAACTGAAAGAAGCCCCACAGTTTCTTCTTTGGGCCAGGATACAATAAAACAGCTACTAGTGGAGCTCTGCATCCACCCCCTCTTCTTTCTCTTTGTTCCGCATGTTTTTTTTTTTTCCTGTCTAATTCTGTTTCCTCCCTTTTTCACAGCTCTGGTTTCTCTCAGTCGAAAATTGATATGCAGACCGCTTCGGGTTACTGTGCAGGCTGCAAGATTCTTTTCAAACGGTCAGGTCTGCGAGTACAGGGATGTAGCAGAGGTCTGGGGATGGAGGAACGCAGCACCTAGGGAGGAGCTGCTCTCCCCTTTGCTGCCAGGCTAAACGCATTCAGCTCCTGTCCATTGTGAGCCTCACTCAAAGGGATTTGAGATGGGGATGATCTTTGACCCTTCTACGCCCACATTATGTAAATGGGTGTACAAAAGAGGGGGTTGATACAATTATTTTCCTACACACACTGATATGATTTTTAGTGCATGTTGTGATGTGTTTGAAGTCTGAGCGCGACCACGGTGTCTTGATGATGATGCAAAGTTTTTAGCCGCCTCTACCATCCTCTTTCCTTGTGTGTGTATGTGGGTGTGTGTGCTTGTGTGTGTGAAACAACTGGTGTCCTCGGGCGCTTGAACAGGAAAGAGAAATATAGGAAGATGGACCTGTTGTCATGTTACCGAGAGTTCTCCATATGTTGTTATGGCAGTGGTTAGGAAGGTAACAAGATTCCCCCTGTCAGCCTGGCAGCCCCCCTCCCTCTACCAAATGCTGTTATTGTCCCTGTGCACAAAGGATGGGGGGATGTGTAACTCTAGATGAAGCAACACGCTGAGGTTCATGGACAACGCCCTTTCCCAGACTGTATCAACTGTCCAGTTCCTGCTCCATACAAGTTTTTTGTTTCCCTCTAAAGAAACAAACAGGAAAAAGTGTCTGTCATCAATGCCAATGGGTTCAGCAGGACTTTACTTACCTGAGTTTTTTTTTTTATCATGGAATATGGATAGAATAGACACTGAATAGCTCATGTGTTTCAACAATAGTTATTTTAACAAGCCCCTTGTCAGTTCAGTATGATACATCAGTCAGTGGGGGGTTTATTTGTCAGCCATTAATCTTGGGAAAAGCAGACTAATTGTAAACAAGCAGCTAAAAACAGTCAAAATTTTGTTTTAAGGTTTCTACACACCAAGAGTGATGCAGAAAAATGGCATGAAATTGTAAAAAATTTGGAGACCATATTTGACATGCCTTTCTATTCACATTAAGGGTCCCCTGTTAAGGAGATGAGATTTAGGTGAGGAGCTGAAACTGTAACACAGGCAGCTGCTTCAGGACCAACTGTTCACAAATGTCAGAGCTTAAGGATACACTCACCATTGTCATCCTGAAGCTCCAACACTATTTTCATCTTCACCTGTATATTAGTTATTAGTTATTCTTGTCATTTTGATGATTTGGGCAAATAAAGTGGGGTACTGTGATGCAAATATACTATAAAGTAGGCAGCCATGTTGCATGAGTTGACTCATTCTGACGTGCATGCCAACAAGTGCTGTCATTTGGCTTACTGTCTACTAAGCTTAAGAAAAATAACCACAGTCTGAAAACATCTATTTGGCTAGTGTGTAACCTTACATTTACTGAATATAGGTAAATACAAATACAATTAGGTGTAAATTATTTCTGTTGAAAAAATGTGTCTGGTGTTCCATAGCCTTACACTGATAAAACTGGACTTCTGAAATCCACTTGAATTTGTCAGTCTAACTGAAATCACCCTTCATTAGATTTCTTTGGGTCATATTTACATACATATAAAATTTTATTTAAGACTGATATTCTCTGTAAAGGGACTGTGAGGAGTTTCTAAGTAATTACAAAAAAGGCTCACTTATAGATATATGCCTGATCGAAATACACACTTTAAGACGAGTTTTATAGCATCAAAATAGGTTATCTATAAATGCTATTCCTTAGCTTCGCGGTCGAATCGGACAAGGATGGACTGGCCTGGATACTCAACTTCAGGAACAAGACAATTAAAACTAGAGCAAATTTATATTATTTGGACACGTCTTAGAGCACCGGGCTGTAAGTAGCGATATATAGCCGGCGACA
This sequence comes from Scarus forsteni, assembly GCA_036419115.1. Taxonomy (NCBI): domain Eukaryota; kingdom Metazoa; phylum Chordata; class Actinopteri; order Labriformes; family Labridae; genus Scarus; species Scarus forsteni. The sequence continues at coordinate 22,448,496 of JAZDUH010000157.1, read as the reverse complement.
AAACTACGATACTAAGTTTTCCAAAAATTGCTTGTTGTCACACATCAAAAACTACCGCTACGTAACTAGAAAGAGATACATTACCTTGTTGCCTTGAATCCTGTAAGTTGTTGAAAAAAGAAGTTGTAAAGCAATGCAGAGTTCTGAGGAAGGTCCGAACTGCATTCATTAGCAACAAAACAACAAACAGATGGATGCCCCCAGTGTGAACAGTTATTTAGCTCCTGTAATAATCAATTTATTTGCACTTCTGACTGGGATGTGTCGCTCTAGATCAGCTGTATACATAGTATTGCTAGACCAATATTTACAAAAATGCTGCTGTAGTGATAATCACATTCTTCATGTGATAGTTGTGAACAACAACGCAGGGCGTGCTAACAACAGCTAACAATAGCCTGGTAGATCGGCATGTTTATTCTGACTTCAACTGGAACGCCGATAAGTCGGAGATGATGTAACTCCCAGCTCTGAGGTTACTGGAACGCAGCATTACGACGGTCGCCGCACGTGCCCATGGGTAGCAGAGTCTTAATGTGGCCGGTAATAGATTCTCCTCATAGCGCCTTTAAGATAAACACCTAATTAGGACCTGAATTGGCAACTTTGTTTTAGTCTCCTTGCTGGGCATGTTTCAGAAAATAAACAGCATGTACTCAGTTGTAAAATGCTTGCATTTAGTGGGTTTACATGAATGCCAATCTTTAGCATGTTAGCATAAATGCTATGCATGGCAGGAGTTTAATTTTGTATCTGTTAATCTGCTGGACAGTTTGCTACCCTGGTTGACATTAAAAAGCTCTATAGTTCATATCTGAAGAAGGTACATTTTGCCACCTTACTATAATAGAGTTAGACATGCCGCACTTTATAATTTACCATAGCTTCACTTAACTGTGCATGTAGACTTACTGAGTATGTTTATATGAGAAGATGGTCAAGCTACAATTGTTGCTTGATCAGGCAATTTAACTGCTGTCTTTGTATATGTATATGGTTCGAAGACAAGAATTGATCTGTTGATAAAAATTTGTTTTCTAGCTGGCAATGACTCCATAAAATGTACTTGATAAGGACCTTCTTCTTTAACGGATCTGCAAAATGGCATGAGCTAACCAGTTGTATTTTGTCCAGCAAAACTAAACAACTTTACATTTCAACATTTCACACGCACACTCTACAGTTAACTTGTTACCAATGGGATAAGTGAGATCCCTCTAGCTGATGGGGAAATCTAAAGGCGGTGACAATGAAACTTCTGCTCTGTGTAAGATTTATGCAGTTTGGCTACCAGGTCAAATCCCAGTACTAAGACATGGAACACTGAGTCCAGTTCAGGCGTATACACGCAAGAGTAAATCAGTCCTCAATTGCATCATCTTGGCATGTTGGTCAGTTTCAGTTGGACTAAAATGTTAACATACAATTTAGCAGCCCAGTCTAAATCAGACTTGTGATTTGTGTACTTCCATAGCCTGACCTGACAGTTTTAAGATTTCAGGACCAGTCAGCCATGCAGATCAGTCTTTTCTTCTCATGTAGTGTGTCATAGTGCAGGACAATGAAATGCCAGAGTTGTTTGCCTTACAACTAAGCACTTTGTTATTGTTGTCCTGACCGTTACGATTTGTTTTGTCATTTCCGAGATTTTGAGCCATGAGAGCACAGTTGGCTTTTCATGCATGATTGTCCTGGATGTTAACAATCCAAAGTTGTTGTCTTCAGAGTAAACTGTGACACAGAGGAAACACCATATGGCATTATGATAACTCCAGAGCCCCGAATAATACAATCCCACCTGACTATTATTGATTAAATGTAGTTTAATTTTGTGCCTCTGCCCCTCTAGTTTTCCACTTTTAGAGTCCCCATTAATAACCCATTAGTCAAAGCTTTGTCTCTCCCCAGAAACACAAGTAAATATTGCAACTCTTTGTGTGTTTGCTTTACCCAGAGACTGGAATCTGGTCTCCACTGGCCTTGGTTAAGGGCTGATGGCTTAAACAGGACCCCATTTGACACTTAAGTAATGGAAGCTGCACAGCTGGACTTAATGGCCCCAGTTTCCTGTATTGTCTGTTTTTACACCTTTTCAGTCTTTTATGTTCCTTTTGTAATGTTAATGCACTTCAGTCCAGGATAATGCACATGAATACAGAGTAGCTTTTTGAAATAAATTTAACATGTAAGTACAGTTTTACTAGTGTGGAATTAATAGTTGTTGGTACATGTACATTTTTGTGAAGAAGAGGCCGGTTGTCAGTTTGGCTTTGGGAGCTGTATTTAATTAAATGTAATCACTTTAATTTCGTAAATATTTCCCATCTCGACTGTGTTTTAAGGAGTGGGAAAGTGTCTCGTGATAGTTTAAGCACCGTATAGGAGTGCCTATTGCTTGATTTTAAATGCATGTGACTGCTCAGTTACTGTGAGCCTCAATAACAAACGCTGCTTAGATTCTAATTTAAAACAGGATTAAACTGAAACAGGGAGCCAAGTATTTCTCCCTTTCCTTCATCTGAAGAACACTTTTGAATTATGTGGCCTCATTAATACACTGTCAGCAATTTAATACTTCAAGATGCATTTTATGATTTAAGTCCAGCATTAGCGAATACATGAACCCTTTGCTTGTTTTTCAAACTCAAGTCAGACTCTGATGTGCTTGATTCAAACCATATGTTGAATGGGGGCTTGAAAGGGATCCTCAGCATCAACAGACACAGCTGGCCGGCAGTCTGTGATCTCATTGCATGCCATGTTTGCCATATTTTGCTGTACTTGGTGGCCTTGCCAGAGCCCTACCTCCACTAACTAATTATTTGCCCTCAGCTGCCAAATTGTGTCCTGATGAATAACCTTCAAAAGTGGTCACTGTCACGCTTTCCCCTTGAAAACAGGAGAGGGGGATCAGTCAGACAATGTGGCAGGGCTTTTTTGGAATTAATGTAAACACTGGCGATGTTTTTATGGATACTGGGAAAGGACACTTTTCAATAATCATGTAAAATGTTAGCCTGAGAATAACAGCCTATATAGGCCATGGTCTGCCTGCAGACAGTGAGTTATAGCCTTACTGCCTTCAGAGCTGATCATTAACAGGTCTAACACACTGGGATATTAAAGTTTGTTTTACTGCTACCATCAACGAGCATGCAGGGCTATAGACATGTGTTATTGAATTCATATAATATGAGTTATTAGGCTGTACATCTTGGGTGTCTGTGTATATTGCTGGATGTGTCCGGTGTGGTCCAACAGAGGAAATGGAGTAGCAGAGTAGATCATATTGGTTATTAAACAGCTGGGCCATAGCTGTGTGTACAAAAAAAGTAAAAAGTTATAATGGTTATTATCACCCCTGGACTGCTTTTTTAAATCACTACATCCATCTGGGCATGCTCGCACACCTGGTGCACCAAGAGTTGGTTCAAAACAATAAATAACAAGCTCACTTTTAGGACTGGCTTTTACCAACCAATGAATGTAATAAGATTAAGCCTGTAAAAAAATCATAATTCCTGTGCCCACTCCAGTGAATCAGAGGAATGTGGATAAGTGAGGAGAGCAGCCTTAGATGAGAAGCTGTGCAAGTAATAAAACCAGCCACATAGTGTTGCAGCCTCCATTATTCCTGTTGGCCTGTTCATGCGCTTTAAAAAAATAGGATCAATTCTAGTGTTGGGAATTGCTGCTCTTATACCTGCAGGCCCGGTGGGGGAGTTTTAAAGAAAATAGAACCCCATCTGGAACAATTCAATCCCCATACTTCTCGAAGAAAGGAGAAGTGCTACAGCCTGCTCAGATCATGTGCCTGTTGGACAATTGCTGCTAGCTTTAAGAACCCCTACTTTTATCTTTTCTGACGAATTATAGAAAGTACATTTCACCATTAAGGCAAGAGAGTTTTTCCAAGGGGATTATGAAAGTACTATCCAATCTAATCTGATCTAACCTTTCAATTACAAACCATTTCAAAGTATTTCACACAATACATCAGAACATATTACATGTACAGAATGTAAAAGCTGACAGTTACTTTGTAATTTGTTGTGTTTCATTGACTTATACTTTGTTCTATATAATTGCATGGCAAGCTAACATTTCCTCAGATATTCTGTAAGTTCCAAAGACAAAAACATTTTTAATTCTGAAATAACACAGGAAATATTATGATGCAGTTTGTTTTATTGTTTTATAAAGCGTCTCTATTCCTTACTACAGGTGTTTAACACAACCGACAGCCTGTTTTGTTATCTGTGAGCATATTTATCAGTAGGATTCAGTAGTGTGTATACAAAAATTAGAAACGTAGCTCAGTGTTTGAGAAAACATTTAATTCTGGGACTGTTTTTGATAGTTTCTGGGAGTATTACACTCACTGGAGTACATTGGGAAAAAAAACAGTGCTGCACAAAAGCCATTTGGTCTCACAGCTCTTCATCCCATTATGAGCTATAAAGTGAATTTGCTCTGATATGTGACGGTGGAGGTGTGCTGCAGTGTATCCCTTGTGAGTAGATCCAGGTCATTACAGTGTACATTTTAAGATCACAGATTTGTGCCAGTCTTTCAAATGTGTCCTCAAAATAACACCCTTCGCCACAGACTTTAGACTTTAGTCAAGGTTTAAGGAGGGTTAAAGCACAGTCAATTTCTGCATCATCAAGCTAGGAACACACCAGCTTTGCTCCTGACCACTCTTAATTTTCAGACAACCACACCATTTGGCACAAGCAAGGGCTCATGTTCATTTGCAATTCTAACAATGTTAGGGCACTGTGTATAAATGGCACTAGCATCAGGCTGAAATAAGGGAAGACACCCGAGCTTTATGTGAAAACACTTCACGTTGGGCATGCAATAGGGCCCTGATTGTGGTTTGCAGGGGCCATGTTATAAAAAAAAATCAGTTATAATGGGCTGTTTTGGGACTTCATGAACAAAATGTGATCATTTTGATAACACAGAGAAGCAAAGGCCTAATGTAATAACCAGTGGTGCACATATTTCAACATTTAGCCTAAAAACGTTCACAATAATGCTCAATTACAGGCCATTAAGATTACTTGTGAAAAATGACCCCAAAAACAAAAGCCTGCACATCCCCAAAAGCTGAGCATTAACAGAGAAAAGTCTGCTCTGCTGTCTAACAAAGTCTCACCAGGATTTTTTTTAACACATCTTATTTTCAGATTATTTCTGAATAGTGTTAGGCGTCGTCTAAACTTTGCGTATGTGTGAGGGAAGAATGCGAGACAAACACGGAGGCACGTCGGGAACTGTTTGGTGGATTAGGGTGCAACAGCGTGGTTTGATGTTTAATCACTCCTTGTGCGTAAGCTGTTCTGAGGGGGATAGAAAGGCTTTTCTGTAAGCTCTTATGGTGGTGGGATGCCTTTCTGGTGAATCTCCCCTCTGTGGGCAGAACTCACTGTGAACCTGCCTTTTTTTTGTTTGCCCGAGAGGTTGCACTGAAGCAGAATGATGGGACAGCTCAGAGCAAACATAGCGCCACACATCATCCCTCCCTCTCATCTCTCTTCTCCCTTTCTTTCTTGGTTGGTCAGACTAACTCAAGTTGAGGAACTATGACCATGATCTCTTGAATTTTTTTTACTTCTACCCACACCACATAGGCCTGCATGGTTACTGGAAGAAGACATGATCTGGATTCATACATACATACAGGCTACCGACTAGTCTATGATTCTGCCATACAGCTCAGCCAACTAATCTCTCATTTCTCATCTCTTATCTTTTGAGGTGCTCTGCTGCATGTCACCATTGCTATAGTAACCACGCCAGTGCCTGCAACAGGGATACGTTTTTGAAATCCTTTTGGTACCTGACCCTTTGCATGAAGCTCTTCTGGATCAAATCACAGCACAGATTTTGGTGATCATTTTGGTTCGGTTTATTAAATGATTGTGCCAAAGATGGTGAATCTTTTCAGTATTGACCTCTGGCGAAAGAGAGAAACATTTCGGACAACAGAGGCATGGCATCGTGTCAGCTGTAGATGGCTAAACTTTATTTTATGGTCTTTTTCAAAGAATGATTTATCAAAGAACTTTTTTGGTACCACTACCTTTGAAAAATTTTGATTTAGCTTTTTAAAAATGATACCAAATTCACTCTGCAGTGGCATGAGGACAAGCAGAAAGAAAGCAGATGGTTTTATGGGATGAGATGGGCAAAATATGTCCTGGGGGCTATATGTGGTCCTCCCTCTCACTCAAAATATCATGCTTTCATATCAATAAGGCATATAAGGCTTGGGTCCAATGTAAAAATAAAGATATATTTATCAGAATAGATTCTGAAATCTGCCAAAGGTTTATGCAAATATTCACACATCACATATTGGCAAAAATTTCAACATTTTGCGTTTCAAATGCCTTGGCATCTTGGTAGCGCCTCAAGGTAGCACCAGTCAGAAGTCTGGTTGGTCATGTCTCAGAAAACTATTGATGTTCTTTGTGCAATGTAATTGTTTGTTTATTTTATCGAAAATGTATTTATTGTAACAGAGCTGTGCAGGATTATCATTATCAGTTGATGATTATCAATCAACTCTCAATGAAAATTTGTTTTTCAAATTTTTTCATGAATGTTGAAGCCCTGCAGTTATGCAGTGAAACAACCACTACACAGCTCAATGACTGATCATCCTTTTTGCAAAAAGAAGCACAAAAATATAAACAGCTTTGAACAGCACATCATTAACTGCGAAACTGAGAGTCACATTAAAATCAGCACTGATCATTTCCCTGTGATGCGTACAGAGACCACACAACAGCACCAGAAGCTGTCCACAATGATTCACATATTTGTGCCACCTGTTCGCTCAAGCCACCACTGTCGATGTTAGCGCGACCCTGACGAACATCGCTATCGCTGCGAGGAGACAGACTACTCCCGTGGGTCCCTGCGTTAAAAAACCCAAGGTCTGGAAACATTTCCGCAGGCGGGCTTCCCAAGTGGAGACAGATTTGTACATGGCCATGCTTGTGGTTCAGTGTTATAGCTGCAGACAAACTGAGGACAGATGTGTTTGGAGTTATTTTCACCCCCTCCCCTCCTCCTCCCCTCCTGTTATCCTCTCCTCCCTCCTTCCTTCTAGCTCCCATAATCTGGGACTCATTGTGTCTGTAATAAAGCACAGCTGCACAGATCCTTCCTCTGAACCCACACAGTTCAGCTGATTACATGGGGTAAGAGGGCTCTCCTCTCAGACTGTCCAGTCCAGTCCCACTGCTGTCCCTCACACAAGCTAATGCTCCACTATTACATAGATAAATTACATGAGAGGAGGCATTTTCTTCAGCTTGACTGACACCACGGATAATTGTTTCCACCTTATGTTAAATTCGTTATGGTCTACAGTTCAAAACCAGTTTGGTATTCGGACATGTTTACAATAAGGACAGATACCAGTATTGCATTCAACTATCTCAAGATAATCTAAAAAGGCCTTCTGCCTAATTGGGGAGTCATCATTTTATTTCATTTTCAGATCATCAGTAGGAAAATGTAAAATTCAGTGATAATGTACCAAGGTAGGAAAATTGGTTTCCCTCCCAAAACTGATTCCAGTTCCTAGACTTTTGCCCACTCTCTCACGTTAGATAACATTTTTGAACTAATAGTATTAAAACTTAGATAATATAACTACCTGAAGAACTGAGCAAAAGTATAACAGTTCCTGGTCTTTAATTACAAAAAGATGTAACTAGACCTCTGCTGTCTTTGTTAACAGGACAATTAAAGTACAGAGATGTAGACAAAAGTATTTTGTTGAGACTTTCATAATGGAACTATTTTATTTTTTTGGAAATTTTATTGAAATATGTGTTTTAAAAAATAGTCCCAGTAATACAAACTTGCCCAAATGAAGCTGTTATGTGACTGAATTATTTATTAATTTTTTTGGTGTTGGCATCTAGTGGTGCTTTTCTGTTTGAGATATGGACTCTGCTTTTTTTTGGCTCTAGCTGCTTGATTTCTGTTACTATATAATTAAGCAGGGTTGCCGTAGCATCACTGTGAAACTGACATGTACAACACATGAGCAATGGAGGAGAAAGAGAGGATAATGTGGCTGGCTCTCAGTCTGTGGCTTTTTGTGACAGTAAGGAGATGAGTTTTACATCAGTTATGCTTGAATGAAGGAAAAAAACATACTATTGGTAGCAGAGAGGACTTAGGGGAACTAATTAAGGGAGACGTTTCATTTCTGTCTTGGATATCCCAGCCCTGTTGTGGTGATAGTCTGAGCATTTGGTGGTCAGCAATGTCTGCACTCCACATTTTAGCATCAACTAGCTTGTTAAGAACCTCTGCAGAAGTGAAATAAAACTGAACCAGGTACAGACCCCAGTCAGATAAAAGAGGCACAGTGTAGGCAAGTTGGTCAGACATGCACCATTTATTCAAGTTCATTGTCAGGCTCAAAATAACACCTTAAGTCAAATTTCAGCCAGTATTTGTGTCCACCAGCTTTATATATTTCTGTAACACACACATTTTTGATCAAAACTTTTCTCAATCAACAAAAAGTTTGTGTACTTCTAATGTTGCCCACTTTGGTTCATGGTAAAGTGGGATCCCAGATCAGATACTCTATTTGCTGTGTTGGATTGTGTTAAATTGCTTCTGCTTACAAACACAAAAAAGAGAAATGCATACAAAAGTGAGCAGCACAAACAGAGAGATGTGTCTCTTGCAAATTGATGCTTTATTGAGCGTCAGCAGATAAACTTGTGTTTTATAGAAAGAAGAAACAGAGATCAATAGTAGCTCTGAATTGTGAACAAGATGTCTGTATCACACAGCATATCAACTTTCCATCCAAATCAGGTGAAAAAGCTCAGTCTTCAAGTTGGCCTCATCTGAAAAAAGCTTTTAGATTGATTTTTTTGTCTTCTGGAAGTATAAAGTTTGTTCTATCAATTTATAAAACATTATTCCCTCAGCCTTGAGGTACAGACATAAATTCCCCAGCACAGCAGTTGTTATTTTTCCATCCATCTACAGAAAAAAGCTGCCCCCTTCCCTCTGATCTCTTTTGAGCGCTAACTATGAGTGGTGGAGGGTCACACAGGTCAAATACGTTTAGTTTGGAGCTGCGTTGAGCATCTCAGCTGCAGCTTGATCTCTCCAGGAACCAGCGCAGTACAAAGGGAAAAGCTGGTTGACACATTAAGACAGCGTTTGTAAATTCATACAAATGCATGCTTTCCTCCGTGTTTGCCTTTCTTCGACAGCAGCAGCGCACAACAAGCTGTCATGCATCTGAAGAGCTGTGTATGAGTCGGATGTGGAAGCTTCACATAGAAACACTGGGCTTGTCTTTAATCTTCCCTCTGTGTATTTTTCCTCTATTTCTCTAAGCACGGGCTAATTGTGTTTCAAGCAGAATTTGACACGTATTGATTCAAACGTGAGATGGCAAATGCTCACACCCTTCGTATTGGCAGCTGCCCTAATCCCCCTCTTTGAAAAAGCTTCTTTTTCCCCGCTGTCATTGTTTTAAGGATGCTTTTTTTTCTTTCCTCCTGAACCTTGTGGAGAAGTCAGGTTCTCAACCTTGTGAGCCTCAGGTTTTTTTTCCATATGCTAGTTTGTTTGGTTCTCTAAAGGGATTCAAAAGAGAAATTGTTGAGTGTTTCATAATGTGTGGCATGGGGCGAGAGAGGATAATGGTTAGTAGCTGCAGTAATGGTCTGCCCACTATGATGACTCATTTCCTTTGTTTAACTGGTAAAAAACATATTCAAATACCTTCTTTGCCTCTTCAGTGAAGACTGTTTTTGCTTGGTCTCTAATTCTCTTGTGGCTTTGTTTTAATAATGAAAAAACACATTGTTAATCTTCTGATGCTTTTGTCATTTAAATCTTGACTAAAGAGTGAGTCGACAAGCTTTTCTTCATGTTCGAGGAGGAAAATTAGCAACAAAAAAAAAATCTTTGTCATTATGTTCATGAGCCGGGAACGGCGGTTCAGATTGGTCAGCTATTATGCTGCTTAACAGCGGATATACTGATTGGATTTTTGTCAGTCTTTTTGGTCTTTATATTGCGTAGATCAGACCATAGGACCATAACGGCCTTATAAACGGTGTTATTAAGATGTACCAAGCTTCCAAATCGTAGACCATAGCTTTAAATTCAGAGAGGCTCAGTTGGCTTCTTGCAAACCAGAGTTTGGTTTAGCTGCACCCCAACCTCCAATGCTTTTAACAAGTTAACGTCTTCAAGTCAGGACTAAACATGATTACACATTCCTCCTGTGTATGTGCCACTTTGATCTTTGCAGCCTACATACCACTCCACTTGATCTATTTTACCACTCAAAACACTGCTGAACTGCTTTAAGCTAAACTATGTTATTACTAAAAGCTGATTGTCTGTCTTCCAGTCATAGTACAATGGGCCTGATGGCAGAAACCAAAACCGCACATATCCTAACAAATGACGTTTGGCTATATTACACATCATTTGACAGGCTTTGGTTTGCCTGAGAAAGTGCAATGTGAATGAAAACTAAACCAAATGAGATGAAGATGCAACATTATCACTGCGCAGAACCCAGTTTATAGCTTATGCATACATGATGTTATCAGCTACACACAGAAATGTATATCACCTGAGGACAATCTAAAGCAAAGCAAAGCAAGTGTGCGGAAATTTAGAAATACTGTTTAGAAATGGAGAACAGCACACCACATGCTAAGTATGCACAGAGAAGACTATAGGTGCTAAAGCAATGGGCTTGCTGTGAAGGGCTGCTGATTACATTTTTCTATGTATAAGGAAGAACTTTGTAATAGGTCTCGAAAAAACATTCAATGGATGTTTTAAATCAATTCTGAATCATATGTGTGAATATGACTCATTCCGACCTCTATTTTTTTGGACATCTTATGAACCCAATGAAACTCTGAGCCTTTCTCTACTCCCTGATGAGGAGGAGGGCTTGTTAGGACAGTGGAGGTTCTAGTTACAGTTTTCAGTACACACACAAAGCGCTTGAAGTGGGTCACCACGTGGCAGCTTATGCAGCCTTCAAGAATGTTTTCTGCCCTCCCTTTTGTCAGCCTGGAGAAGGCTTCATAATGTTCACCTGTGAAACTGCAACTGGTTTATTGAGGCAGTCGGTGCTCATCCACCTCCATCTTGTTGCCTGCTTCCTGCTGTCTTTGTAGCAGCCTCAGCTCCAAGTGACAGTAACAGGTGGTGCATCTCCAAGACTTAAGCAAAAAAGTTCAAATTTAATAACTTCGTGTGCAGCCAAGTACTGCATCACTACAGAGGAGAAAAAATGCTTTCAAACACTGTTTGACTGGAAAACAATGGTTTCACTGATCACAAGCGCTGGCCATGCGTCCTTGCATGATAAGCTCTAAAATCTTCTCTTCCCAGACAGAACATCCCACAGAATTAATGGGGGAATCAACTAAAACATTAACTATTAATGAAATGGGCATCAGTAAAATATTAATACTTCTTATCTCACTTAGTTCTCACTGTTCGTGATTACAAGGTCAGCGCTGTGGACTGTTTATTTAAACAGGTTCTGAAAATCATTGTCTCAGGTTTTCAACAAATACCTGAAAATTGATTTTATATTAATAATGACAGGTATAAAAAGAGCATTAATTAGGGCAATGACTGATAAATAATGACCACCAAAGGCAACACACAGCTAAATATCTTGATTAAAGGTATGCCAGCATTTTTATTAGGTAAGATTAAATCAGTGAATGAATTGATAGGGTCCTACCATGTTCAGGTACAATTATATTGACTTAACAATTTTCCTACTTACAATATAAAGCATTTTGAATTAAAGTGATGATAAATCACATATTTTTATCTGTTTTAGTTGAAACAAAATACAGCACAGGTCATCCTGCAATAAACAATCTCCTGTTATCATTGTCTCTGTTTTTTGACCCCACTTATTTGATTTAAGGAAATAAATGGCTTGAAAAATACTGGCTAAAGATAGATTAAAGCTTTAGAGAGCATAAATAAGTGTTCTGGCCTCATTCTAATTGGCCTTTCCTGATTGTACTGTCTGCTTAATCTGGCTTTACTGTACACAGTTAGGTTTCTACCTGCTTTGTTTCCATTACAGTTTATGCTATCATAGCACCTCTTAAATGTAGGAGTGGTTGTTAAAGCATGGCTGTACAAAACTACTCTGATGTCCTCACAACAATAAAGGTGGAAATGGAGGCAGTATGTCTGCTCCCCCTCCCAGGTTGTAGCTTTTTTTTGCCACAATATGTAGAGTTTTATTCCAAAAAAAGTTGCAAGGAGTGAAAAATTATGCTGCAGCAGCAGAGGGAAGATTGGTAAGTCATACAGCAGCATGGAGTAGACAATGGGAGGCCTTTAGTCCCATGCCCGATACTCCTGAATCACTCGGGTGATACTCTGACCATTCAGAGGTCAGCAGTGTCCTCTGTTTCCATAAATTTAGTCTTGGCTCAGCTTGCTTGTAACCTTGCCAAAGAGGATTTGGTAAACTGTGCCATACAAAAGGTACGATCCCTATTGGAAAACTGAAACAAATGAGTTACCAAGCAGTGTAAAGTTAAGCTCATACCATGTATTAAGAAAAGCCCCACAAGACTGAATCTGAAGTAACTGCTAGTATCTACACTGAATCACTTCTTCCAGGAATGCTATGTGCAATGACTGTATGTATGTTTTTGTCCTTTACAGTATTTTGTGTATTCAGGAGAACAGATATATATATATATATTTTGTGTGCAAATGACTAGGTGAAGCATTTTTCTTTTCCTGGAGAGTGATGCAGAAGCAGCCTCAATCTCACAGTGTAACATTTTCCTCCAGAGGCTGTCAGCCTCATCTTCCTTTGTCTGCTGCTTTGTTTCTCAGCCAAAGAGGATTCACATGCCTCCTCCTTATTTCTCCCTGTGCCCCGACTCCTCCAAAGAAAAAAAAGGAAGAAAGCAGGATTTCCATTAGCTTTGTTCTCAAAAACTCAGCATGAACCTCAGACTGTGTTACTTATGACATAACTGCCCCAGAACCAGTCCCCTGATCTCCGTGCATTTAATTTTACATCTCATACTGAAGGTGAGTGCATCCCATCCCTCCATGTTCTCTCTCGTTACAGACTCGCTGTGTTGTGTAAAATCCCTCACATTCAAAATGTGGCTCAAATTGCCAGGCTGCTCTGTTCTGGGCACACAGAAGGATAAAGGAAAATTGCAGGTGTGTGTGGGCATGTGGGTGTGTGTTGGAGTGTGTGTGTGTGTGGGTGCATGTACCACGTGTGCATGTTAAAAGGAGCGAATGAGAAATTGAACAGAAACGGCATGTTTGTGTGTGTGTGGTTAGGTTTGTAATTGGATGCAGTGGACCGCATCAGTCTTTACCTGAGCTAGTCATTTGCATGCCTTTGATTGACAACAGAGCTATGCAAAGCGGGCACAGGCATTATTCTCTATGAAGGCAGCGAAGATGCAAAGACCATGCCTTTTTCATTAGCGATCACTTTCCTGTTAATTATTATTGAGTTGTTATTGTTAAGGAACAGGTGGAAATTTCATTTGCATAACCGCGCATCAACTCGACCTCGTCATGGTCCGTCTGCTGGAGAGTGAGGGTTTACTTTTGCAGATTAGATCTCACCTCAGGTTGAACATGGTGGGAGGTTTTTATAAATTTGCTGAAGTCGTCAAACTTAATGGACTCAGGAATCATAAACATAGAGGCCCATTTCAGATAAGACAAAAATAAACCAGCAAGGAGGCGTCAAGCAATAAAAGGCAAAATATATCAAGACTAAATGAAAAAAAGAACAAGGTTGTTGGTGTGTTGTTTCATAATTAAACTCGAGTTGAGTTTACTCTTATAAATGGGCTCTGATATCTTGATCAGGTGATGATCATGCTATCGTGTCTGCCCCGGCTGACCATTTATACAGCTTATTCAGCATAAAATGAAATGATCTAAATATCTGGAAGGATGGTAAACATGGTTCAGTTGACTGGCAGAAATTATAACACGGCGAAAGGATTAGCATTAACCACTTGCTGTATAGTGAAGCTTGGAGTGCCTCACATATAAGGAGGGGACGCACAGCTCTGTCATGCACAGAGGGTTATTATTCATGGTGGTTTGGTTTGCCTTCTCTCAGCATCAAATGAACTCCATGTCAGGCAGTGACATGGGAGGTTAGACAATTTGTCAGAATTTAATCACTTCCTGATGTACAAATGTGTTCATCTTATCAAGTTTGATAACTCGCAAATAACCTCCTCTGTGGTCAATCCCCCAGGTTTTGTGTTTTGCAAATTAATTTGCACAACCTTTTGTCCAGAGGAAAGTGAAGTTTTAATGGACTGTCGGTCTAGTCCAGTTCATCTCTACACTGACTATGAATACATGCTCAAATATGTGCTTGTTATTTTATTTTAGACTAAATTTATTTTTGTTACTTCAGCTTTCATTATTTGTTCCTGTTATAAATACTGGTAAGATTTTTTTTTTATCAGAGTTACATTTCTAAATGTAACTAGAGTTGGCTTATAGTTCACTACTTATACACCATAACAACTCACTGTTATGGTAAACAATGAATACCTAACAGGAGATACATGATACAAAGTGACAGAGTATGCTGAAAAATCATGTGTATGTAATAAAACTATACACAATACCAAAATGGATCTAGAATATGAACATACACTATATAGAACAGTATAGTATAAATAGTTAAATATAACAAACCCTCTCTTATTGAACTCCCTTTTTTTTTTTTTTTTCAGAAGTGCTGCTAAACTTAACGTGATCACGTCCAATCATAAATTGGCATTTTGTCAAGCCCTTCACCAGGCAGTCATCATTTTCCAAGTCTCACCCTGTTTGGTACCTGTAACTATAAGTTTGATTAAAGATGTTTCTTTTCTGTCAAGCTCTGGGAAAATGCAGTATCAAGCTAAATGGGAGATTAAAGGTTTGAAAGGTTTTCTAAATATTTCAATTCAAAGATCCTATGTCCTGATATGTGTGACCATTTTCATCATGTCATAGGTGTCTATTAAGCAAGGATTTAATTTAAGTTGGATAAAACACTGAAAATGTCATCTCTGTAGATGATCAGGTGCAGCTCTTTTTCCCTCCCCTTTACAAACACTCAGATTTGAGGGGGCAAGGAGGCTACTTGAAGGTATAATAATGAGCTTTTTGCTAAATGGCTGCCCAAACAATGCCTGATGGGAGAAGGAAGAGAGGTTACAGGCTTTGGAGCTGACTTTCAGAACAGTCATGACATCTGCCTATGATGAGCAGAAACACACTCGTAGGTGGAGACTGTACAGCTATGACATTAAAAAAAAACCTGGGGTGTTCAAAACAGAGCATTTCCCTTTAAAGAGACATGGTAGCGGTATTTCTCTGTGAACAAAAAGTTTAGCCAAAGATGTTGTGTTCTGCTGCCCTCATCCTCTTCCAACAAGAGTAGAAGCTAAGAAATGTGATTTTACAGGACATGGGGCCTTTATATGTATCAGAGACATAGTTGTCTTTTGTTACATTATATGTTGATGAATAACGTTCATTCCCAATGCCTGAGCTGTTCTCTGTTAGTGGGTCAATGAACATCTGACAAATACTGCATTAAAGAGGTTGAGGTTTGACTGATGCAATGTGTTTCCCCCCCTGGACTGAAGCATGCAATATCTGCTCACAAACTTATACTTTTCTGGCACCAGCCTTCTTTAACCACAAGACACCATCCGTTTTGCCTGCCTTGATGACAGTCTTCCCTCTTTTGGAAATAAGTGTGTATCTCTCTGCAGACACTCTAAGTGATTGTTGATATAATTTCCGTAAACACTCAATTCTGACTCAGTTTAAACAGGAGACATACTATGCCAGTGCCGAGCCAGAGCCTTTGGGCAGCAGTGTATGACGGATAATATTTTATACAGCTGGACACATTGAAACCGGAGCCTATAGACTTACTGTCTACGATTTAACACTGTTAGCTCTCCACTTGGTGAAAGCAGAGCGAGACATTGACATCATTGCATAAGTCACCTTTTTCTGTTTTTCCCCCAGTAGTGGGATAATGACTCTCCCTGTGGATCCATGATTGGTCCAGATCTTTGCAGAGAGAAATACAAGTCTGTGTCTCTTCCTCCAGCAACAAATCCAAAGCCGGGCCCTGATGTGCTGCCGTGATTAAAAAGTCTTACAAGAGCCAGTGAAAATGCCAGCAGGGGTTACCTCATTGCTGGTCACTGCCGCCGCCTTTGTCTCTTTGATTTTTATGATGGGATTTTGACAGCAATGATCAAGGGGAAAAACTAAATAGCTGCGAGTCTGTGCTTTGGAGATCAAAGGGACCTAATAATGTCACATTACAGGTTGCTCTGAGGCAGTTTTAGTGCCCAGCCCTCGTGATCGCTCTCCTCAGAAAAAATAGTCAGCTGATGTTGCCACTGGCTGTATTATGGTACGTTGCTGTCTTTTATATCTCATCTTATGACATCAAAAATAGGAAAGTAATATTCAAGAAAATGAGATTATCAGAAGAAGTTTAAATCAGGGTTTCTGCAGATCCTTTTAAACTCTTACGATTTTTAGAATTTAATGTTGTATCTAATCCAATACGCTCTCTCTATATACAGCCCATTTAAAAAACAATCACATTTATCAGAGTGCTGCACAGTAAATGGAATAAACAGAAATAAATAAAACTAGAAGTGTTCACCAAGGCATTTCCAACACTGTCAGGAGACTTATTGCCAATGTGGAAAACTTCCCTATCTCCCAGTTTTTAGAAGTCATTTGAAAAATTCCTGGATCTGCATTTGGATTTGGATCACCACCAACAAAAAGCTTATCACTTCCTAAAAGTATGTACTGACCACAATCCCTTAAAATGTCAAAATGAAAATCTGTTTAGAACCCAGTGAGTAGAAAATCATGAAAAACTGCCTTATTTCACACTGTAAGGAAGCTCTTTACAAAAATTTATTGGTCCACTTTTGGGCTTGGACAACCTCCAAACTCACATCACTGGATTAATCACTTTTTGATTTATCCTTTTCAAACTAAAAATGCAGGCAAAAATTAACCTCCTTGACAGAGGTAAGTAAAATAAATGACTAAAACCTATTACCCAAAACCAAATAATACATTTCTTTAAAATCAAAAACTCATTCAAATGCATTAAAAATGGTTTGCATTTCAAATGCATTTAAAAAAAGGAGAAGCTGCTCTGCAGACCTCAAAGATCTCAACTTTTAGAAGATCATAAATGTAGCATCGTGCTAATCCATTCAAAGATTCTAAACAAACAATAAAATCTTACAATTACTTCTTAAATAAACAGTAGGCCAGTTCAGAGAAGCCAGAATGAGGATGATGTGTTTCTATTTCCCACCAAACATTTCGGACTTACTGTAGACAGCTACAGAAGCCTGAAAAGTACATTCAAGTAGTCCAATATAGAAATCAAATCATCAATTACTCACTTGAAGTAAAATATAACACTGTAGTGATCTTGGATGAAAATCTCAGGTGCCAAAATGTGGATTTAACAACACAGTTTGAGTTGATTCAAGTTTAAATCCCTGTTTTTACAAGCTTGGTAACGACTTTGTTTGACCTGCATTGTCATTCTTTGTGCAATTGATTGTTCATGTAAGCAAGTAAATGAATTAATTTATAAGCACATTTCAATGAAAAATGTAGCAAAGTGATTACCAATAAAGCAATAAAAGAATACCAACAGACAACAAAAGATAAAAGTAGACGGAAAAGGAAACATAGACAACTTTAACCAGATGGGTCTTTCACCGTCTGTAAGGAAGTCCACATTACTGCAGTTTTCAGTTTCAGTGGGAGGTAGTTTCAAAGTGTTGGAGCTGCAGCCTTAAATGAACAGTACCCTTTAGTTTTATGTCTTGCACAAGAAACAACCAGCAGACCATGATTAGAGGACCTCAGAGTCCTGCTGGTGTTATATGACTTCAAAAGTTCTTTAAAGGTCACTGCTTCTACTCCTCGGCAACAAGTTTAAACTGATCCCACATGTCCACAGAAAATATTCTGCAAGTTTCTTGCCCAAAAAATCCTCTCAGATACAGTATTTCAATTTTTCATGCCCATAACCTTTGTTTAAGCCCTGTTTCACCCACAGCTGTGCTCTAATGTTAACTGTGACTGCACAGACATGCCAAGACATGTTCATTACACTTAAGCATTTGTAAAGACGTGCGAGTACTGAAGCACTGTTGAGGAAAAAAGTAGGGCTAGCAACTCCAGCTCAGCTGTTTGCACAGAGATGGCTTTATTCCTTAAGTGATAAAAAATAGAGTAAACCAAAGCATTTACATCAGGACTGGGCAACTTTGATTAACGAGAAGGCAGCATGAAACCTGTTCCCCCGCCTGAGGGCTATCTTGTTGCAAAATGTCAATTTCACTTGATGGGCTAAATATATCTAAAATAAAATGTGGAATTATAAAGTTGATATACTAACATGTATATGTTATTTAGATACTAATAGTGATGCATAATTGAATAAGTTTGATATTAATTTAAGGGTAATTTATAAAGAATTAAAAACAAAATTAAACTCGTATTTAAATGCAATAAAGCAATGAGATTTGGAAATGCAAATATTTTATCTTAAACATTTTATTAAGTATTAACTAATAATTAATTTATATTGTAATTCTCATAAAAAGACTTAATAGAAACAATTATTAACAAGTAGGTTAATTTTTTGGGAGGAAAAACACATTTACCAGCAATCTAAATTATATAGAATATATCAACTACCTATCCAAGTCGTGCATATCACAATATTGTAATCTCAAATTAAATGGCATTTGGTGGATTCTGTCAAGCTTTCTTTGTGTAATCAGTTTGTTGTTTTTTTGGAAAAAGACTGTTGGGCTGCATTTAGTGACCCTTGAGCTGTGTGTGGCCCCCAGACCACCAGTTGCCTATCCTTGATTTACGTGTGGTTCAAGGCTCAGAGTTGTCTAACACCAACACA
The DNA here is from genome assembly GCA_036419115.1 of Scarus forsteni. NCBI lineage: Eukaryota > Metazoa > Chordata > Actinopteri > Labriformes > Labridae > Scarus > Scarus forsteni. The sequence goes on along the minus strand of JAZDUH010000157.1, from coordinate 22,429,436 downwards.
CAGATGTCCAAAATAGCCTGCCGTTAAAGCTTTTCATTTTTCAGTACATTTAAGCAATTTGGATAACTTGGAGGCTTTTTTGGTTCAAATGACGTATAAAGCTGAACATCATCTCACATTTTTAATTCTTTAAGATTCTTCAGAGGAAGTAACAAAAGGAAGAGGTCCAGAACAGAGCTTTGGGGGACACCACAGGACACTGATTTTTCAGACCGGATGTGGCACCTAAGGCAGGGTATAAAGTACAGATTCACAAACTGAGAGAGAAGGAGAGAAGAAATCGGGGGCATTTTAGTTTAAAAAAATTTGGCTTTCAGATAAAAACTTTTGGATAATTTTTGGTAAACAGAGATATTACAAGTCTTTCAACTTGTGAGTGGTGCTGAGAATTAAAGCAACTTAGTCCCTCTATCCAATAGTATAAAAATAGTAGGGACATTGTATTGACTTTCTTTGTTTGAGCCTTTAAGAGATCATTTAAGTTCTTGGATTTCATATTAAAAGTATGCAGTATCCATAGTTGAAATAATGAATAATTGAAAGCATGATTTTACTTAGAAATTAATGCAGGTGTCTGAGTAGTCTGATTGTGCATAATACTTGACCTCCTTCTTTTAAGTAGTGTCTCTGTTTTCATCGCACTGAATGTATAATATATGACTCGAGATCAATATCTGATGTTTAATATTCATGGTTATTCTCGCTTCTGAGATGAGTCAACTTTCTGTCTGTCTAAATACGCCTGATACAGAGCAGCACGATGGCAGTACCACAGCACTGCAGTGATAGATGTAGAGTGCAGCCGAGCATCCCCTTAAAATGAGCATGTACTGCTGCATATGGGCACCAGAGAATGACCTGTGTGATACAGAAACAATAAAAAGTGATGCATGTTGGCACCTTAAATGGATTATTATTCACAGTCTGATTTCTACAAAGACATCTCAGTGTCTTCTTGACCCGCATCTGGACTCTGACCTCATACAGATTGCTTTATTTTAACTTGACCAGCTCTTTCTCCCCCACCCCTACCCCTTAATCATTAAAGCCTTTGTAGACTAAACAAGGTCACCTTAGCCAGTGGCTGTATGTTGAATTTAAGTATAGAGTAATTAAAAACCAGTGACCTAACACGAGGCAAAGGACAGGGAAAAGCTGTTATGGTCATCAAGTGCAAAACCTTAGCGTATGAACTTTGGCTGGACATAACGAGATCTTTATATATTTGTATTCATGGATTTAAATAAGATACAAGATAAAGCAATATGACTTACGCTGATAGAGGTTAAATTGCATTAAATGATAATCATCCTTTGTCTGGCCATTGATGAATGCAATGTGGAATCGACTGATGAGACAAAAAGTGTATTTAATTTCATATTTTCATGGCAGATTTTGTACTGTTATGTTCATGTATACATAATCTGTTTAAAATCAATTTGTGGGCCGTACTTAGTGAAGAGGAGGGCCACGTGTGTCCCCTTAGCCATCATTTGCACACCTCTGAGACTGTGACAGGACTTTTTCTGCAACTTTTGATAATTTGATGGAAAAAAAACAGCCCAAACTGAGTTACCAGAACTTTTATTTTTGTCACTCTTACATTCAAAAGACTGAAATGATAGTATGTTTTTTTTTAATACAGGACTATGCCTATTAGGGTTTTGTGACGTTCATTTGTTATACCTTTAAAGATGATGATTTATGTCACCACTGAGCACAAAAATGTACGATCTTAAACTAGTTTGAACTCTTGTTCCTCTGGGCGTTGTTTATTCTAAGCTATGAGATTTACAGACTGGAAGCTATGTTGTTATTATAAGATCACGCTCACCTAACACTTAGCTACATCGTAGTCTTTGGTAATTGTAGGTTCCTTTCTTCAAAAAGGATTAGAAATTCTCCTTTGTACTGACAAGAGAAAAGGCACACTGGAAAAAAAAATATCTCAAGCAACCCCTCAGGCTGGCAGCTCTTCTCACTCTGAATGTATAATTTATTTACCAGCAGTTTCACACAGGGTTTCCCCTAATGAGCTTCACCTTTAGGTATTGTCAGGGGTCACAGAGCTTTCCTGAAAGACGTCATAACCCGTCTGAGTGCCACATCTCCAGTAATATGGTCACCCGACTAAAGCCTCTGTATCAAGCCTCTCGTCTCCATAACTTGCAGAACAAAATCCCAGTAGCTATGCGTGCTGATAACTGCAGGAGGATGTAGCTTAGTCTTATCAGCTCTTGGCTCCAGTGACACAGTAATCCACACAATGTGCGTCTGTCATTGTGCTGGAAAAACACACGATCATTTCATTTACCCAACAAAGGCCTGGGAATAATTGTGATGTCCCTCCTGCACTTCCCTTTAGTACAAACCAATTGAGATTTCTCATTTTCAAAGGCCAAATATTACTTATTCAAACGAGGCTGAATGTCATCATGCATTCTTGTTCTCTGTGCGGTGAAACCTCTTCTTTCTGCCGAATAATGTCAGTTTAGGATGATCAAAGAAGCGAGGTAGGTTTGGCTCTTCACTCAGTCAGAACTCAGCGGGTATCCCCTAAGCATGTAGCGAGGTGAAGACATGGGACAGTCGGTAAAAAAAGGTAATGGCAACTCTCTAGGCTGATCATAGCGGGGACACAACAGAGAAAATTTGTTCTCCACATGAACAGAGACAAGCTTTTGGCACTCTGAGGAAAATGGAGGTGACTCTTGGCCTGGTGGGGGGTCTGCTTACCTTGTAATTGTCCCTTTTTTGAACACAATGGCTGTCAAACTTGGTTGCTGTTTCCCCGGGAGAACAAACGGCTATGTGCAAATGCAAAATAAAAGCAAGTGTAAAAAAGAAAAGAAGAAAAAGAACACGTCAAAACGAATAAAAATAGTTTCCCTCTCCTAAGGGCCAGTTTGCTAGATCAAGGGAGCTTAAAAATCCGTGTGTTTGAGATTGAGGGAGCTCATACTGCTGCGGCAGCTCAGACATCCATGCTGCTTAAATTCCTCTATGTGTATACCAGTGTGGGCGTGTGCGATAAGGAGAGGTAGTATCAGTACATTTTTTGAGGGCCTCCTCATAATGCTCTAATCATGCCTGCAGTTTAGGATGGGGAAACAGCCCTGGCAATATGCATAAACTACACAGACAAAACACTGCGGGAATGGTCACTGAAACGAAGCTTAGAAAACCAGCCAGCTGCTGGTTCAGTGTGTCTGTGCTCTGATGCAATTCCTCTTTAGTTTTCTTAATTGCTCGAGACACTGAGGAGAGTACAAGCATGGCTTTTTTTCACTTTTATGCAAATCCCTTACATATTTTAGGAGCGTCTAAAAATGCATGGAACGTTTTGCGCGTTTGAAGTGCAGTGCAGTAGGAAAGCGCCTTCAAGGGCTCAGGCTGGCAAAAGGCGGTATCGTCATTACCAGATCCAAGCTCCAGCTACAAACAGTTTACTTTCTCAGAAAAAATACCCTGCGTTCTAAAAACAGAACAGAACCTTTGTCTCATTCCTGTGCTCTCCACTGCTGTGTGATATGTTATATATAGAATTCAGGCGCTGACATGTTAATATTATTTCAAAAAAGGACAAAATATATGAATGCTGTAAAGATTCTTGAATTGAATGCTAGCATTACCCCAAATACTTCAAAGATATTTGTATCTAGAGAAATTTCACTTTGGTTTGTCTTTTAATAAAACAGTCCTGTACATTGATAGCATCTGCTTTAGCTCCTAAAACAAATGCATGTGGATGTGTGGATGTAAAGTCAGGAAAGAGGTCAGAATTCAAGTTAGAGATCCCATATGAATTTTAACTGATCTTTTGAAGGATCAAACAGCCGTACAGAGGTGATCAGCTGATCTATGTTTACTATATTTAATAGGTTTTTGGTGACATCTTGTTCATCTTGGTTGTTTTTTTTTTACTGCTGGTAACAATCACTTCTGAACAGAATGGGCCGATCATATTGTGGGTTTTGTTTTAATAGCTGGTTTAGTGTTTTCACAAAGAGGAAATAAATAAGCCTTATGAAAAAGACAATACAAGTTCCCCACAGTAAGGACAACTGACTGACCCATAGGGATTTTTTGATTGCTATGTGCTGGCTGATTAATGACTTTCAATTATGGTTATGGCTTCTTTACATCATCAACACCAGCATTTCTGGATGATTTTCAGTTATTGATTTCACTCCTGTGACTCACAGTCATCTTTTCCAAAGTCTCTTCACAGCACACACAAGTTTTAATTTAACAAACTGATTGAACATGCTGTTTAATAGTATTCTATTCTGTCTCTGGACTGACGTATGCTCATGTTCTCCTCGTGTTCTCAAAATCAAACCATTCGGTTTATATGCCTTCATACTTCTACATATTGTCAGGCTCAACTTTGGCCTTGTGACCCTCCAAGTCATCTTTTGTTATCACTTTGATTTGAAGCCCCCTGGATACTCAAATTGAACTGTTATGCGTTTGCCTGCACAGATCTTTGAAATATCCTTATTAAGCAGATACAGTGACTGTGGGCATCTGCTACCCTCGTACAGGAGCTGGTTATTTTATTAAAATATGATGGGTTATGCTTTTATAGCACGAGATTTATGACTTAATTTTAACAGAAGTGAATCTAGCTTCTAAATGATCTGTAACCACGTACACTGCTAATAAATTTGTCAAAATATGAATGTATCTTTATTTGTTGTGTTAGAAGAGATAGCAATGAAACAATCATTCTCCATCGGAAGACTTTGGAAAAAAAAAAAAAACTCTTCTTCATGTTTGCATCTCCATGGGAAAGCCATAATTGTGAAGAATAGGATGTAATAAGCTGCACAATGGAGTGTGTTTGCTCCCTAGCCTTGAAGCTGAAAAATCTGCATTCATAAAAAGAGTCCAGTTACAAAGATAAAAACAACATGCTTGCACAATTATGCTTCGCAAGCAGCCATCTTAGTTTGAGAAACATTAGCGCATTGTGCTTTTAGCAGTTTGTACGATAATTGGGCAATTACAGAATGTGCTGTGAAGGATATTTCTGTGCTCTGCCACAAAGCTTGCACGCTGTTCGAGAACGTTGTCCTTAATTTGGCATGTTCTCCCCAATGTTTTTGGACTGGATTAGAATTTCATATCACAGCAGTTTGAATTGAGGTATCCGAGTGCGAGCTCCACTGGGGCTTAACAGGATCTTATGAACAGTGGTGCTGGCATGGATGTCTCACGCAGCACATTCAGCTGGAGCCTCTGCTTCATATTGCATTGTCTCATTGCCAGCGCAGGCCACTCTACTAAACCTGGTCACATTTATTTGTGAATATTGCATTTTGTCAGGGCTGTTGTTGCCTTTGCCCGGGTTTTGGTGCATGTGTGTGTGTTTGTCTGTATGAAGAGCTATTGCCACGGGGGTATTTTCCTGGGTCTGCATTTATCCACAGCTCCTGATGAAACACCTATGCTGAGTATTTCTCAGCTGTCAGTGACCTCACTTTCCAGAAATGAGTGATGGTGTATTGGGATGATCTCACATGAGAGGTTTCAGGCTTGTCACATTTACAGCACATTAGAGGCACTCTCGGCTCTGCTCACTCGCAGCCGGTGATTTTGGCAGGCAGGCATGAAAAAGCTGAGATCGTGGAACATTTTCTTTTGCTCCTGTGCCGTCCACATCCCCCGTTCCAAATTAAATGCATCTCCCTCTGCCTCTCCCTGTCTCTCTCTAACTATTTGTGTCTGTCTGAGTTAGAGTTATCACGTGACAGAGCGCACAATAGAGAGCCACTCGGGTTAGCCGGGTTTTTTGTGTTGCTTGTCAGAGGGGGGGGCATCTAAGCTGTGAATAGGATCATTGAGTCGGAGGTAATTTTGGGCCCCGGTGCAGGGCATTAGTTTGACCGGCCTTTCTGCTGACAGGCCTGTTTCTCTCACCCCTCCCTCTCTCTCCCTCCCCCGCTTTTTTAACCCCCAGTCCCCCCCCCCGTGCTGCATCGGCATTTCTATCCAAACCATAGGCCTTTATCGCCGTGGCCATGACGACATGTCTAACAGGGCGGGGCAGCCAAGACCTCTCTGAGCCTCGTACCATAGGGAGCCAATACATCTAGATAAAGATAAGCTGCAGAAGCCAGGGTTTAAGCTGTACCACACTACACATTTCTGTGCTTTTCTAAGCCACCAGAGTGTTTCTGATAAATGAAGAGACACACGCCGGACACTCTCATTCATTATCATTGGAAATGGTCGTGCCCGCTGGGAGTTTGTGCTGTGATTGCCGTGGGGGCTGACTGTTGAAGGGCCTCTCAGAGGTGTCCTGATGGACAAATTTCAGACTAAGTTAAAGAGCTGGAGCAGGGCTCGACAAGAGGATTGGGCTAAAATAACTGGCAGGGGACTTCTGCTGTCAAGTGCGCTGCTGCACATGTTCACAAAAATATATGGCCAAAAGTGCCAGAAGGACAGGAAATGGAAAAACATGGACAACAGCTCTGAAGCTTTTATTGATGATTTAAGGTCGTGATGAGTGTTGAGTACAAAATTGTACTTAATGTTGATTCAGTAAGCAGAGTCAGAGTTTGATTTAAATGATTTTCTTTGGGTCAAGTAAGGATGTGCTACATGACTGGCTTTCTTTTACTTTCATCGACCAAGTGCTGACTGAAAACCTTTAAACACAATCAAGTGGAACAGAACAGGCTGGTGTGAAACTGAAAGGCTGATTTACTGAGAGTCTTAAATTTTGTGTTTTTATCTTATGCACTACACACAAAGGAAGACCTGTTGACATGTTTTTGTCATAGAAACAAATTTATGGGATTCCTCCCTAAATAAAATGATTTTAAGTAAGAAATCTATCTATCTATCTATCTATCTATCTATCTATCTATCTATCTATCTATCTATCTATCTATCTATCTATCTATCTATCTATCTATCTATCTATCTATCTATCTATCTATCTATCTATCTATCTATCTATCTATCTATCTATATACATTACATATATTTATGTCATGAGATGTTACTTCATCAGTGTTTGTATGTTTTACAATTCAAATGCATTTAGAAATTCTTAATCTCATTTGAAAATCATAAATTCAAACCAGTTTCAGCTCTTTTTTGCAATTGTCCATGCTTTCATGGATTATTACTAAACAGACTGGCATTAATGGAGTAGGAGGGCTGAATTTCACATGTTGCCCACCTCGGATATATAGTGAGAGGTGAGGGATTATGTTTTTATTTACATATACACATGATTTTAAGATCAATATGGTAGCCAGTAGTGTATGGTAATAGTGGCAGTTAGTGGTTGAATATTTCAATCTTCGCTATGATGGTTGTGGTAACCAGAGTGACAATATTGTCATTTTTATCTCAACAACTGTAGACCAGATCCTGTTTTATGCTAACTTGTTAGCAGAAAGAGTTACATGTTAATGATAATAAACATGGTCAACTGTTAAGCTCTGTGCATTTTATAAAGAGCTTATGCTTCCCTTTTGGTACAAACTAGCAGGACATGACATGTGCTCCCCATACACACAAAGGCAGAAACACATACTCGAAGTGCTACTGTCCCCCTCTCACCATTATTAAGCTTCTGATACTACCACTGTCAGCAAAAAGGCATCAACTTGCTTCCCCAGTTCTATTTCAGTGCGTTTAGAGAGGAGGCGAAGTGTAAAATAAGTTTGAAATGGCAAAATAGCTTTGTGGCTTGTGGCTGCAACTACAATAGCAGACTCCAAAGTTCTGTTGGTGCTGCTCACTCCCAGCTGACATTGTGGCCTCATGATAAGGGCCTAAATATCAATGATAAAAAGTAATGCAATACTGTTTTTAGGCCCAGTATTTACTCTTGTATTTCTGGGTCACTTGTGGCAGGCTTACTTCATCACCCATCCATACAAAGGTCAGTGGGTTCACCACATTTGTTCGTTTACACTTCACTCCTTTATAGAAGGAGGAGTGTGTGTCCATGGGTGTTTTGTTTCATTAAAAGGTCACAAATACGGGCCTGGCTTGCATACAGCTGAGCTTTTAGTCTTTTTAAGGATCAGTTTACACAGTGAAACTAAAGTCCCAAAAACAATGTATTTTTGTGTGTTTCATTGTTGTATAAGTGACCTGAAATTCTTTGTTTTGCCTGACCAAGTGTTGCCCTCAAGATTGTAAGAAGTGTAATAAATAGCTGAACTTCAGTTGAGGGGATGTTACACTCAGTGGCTTGTTATTTATCAAAATTCTTAAATCTTGGCTCGGTTATCTAAAACCATGTCAGCTCTACAACACATTGACATGGAGGCACCTCTGAGAGTAACGTATAAGTGAGACCTTACCAACCTCCAAGAGAAATTTGAAAGCCCATACTGCATTGTAAGTTTTTTTTTCTCTGGACAGACACTTACTCTGTATTCTCTCTCTGTCTGAGTATCTGCTGACTTGGACCAGCCAGTGATTGCCTGGAGGCTTTGAGTTTACAGGCTGCTGGCTTTAAGGCAAAACCTTCACAGAGAGAAGGTCATCTATCTGATGTCAGCTTTGCCAGGTTCAAAGAGAGAAAAAACTAATTGGCCAAGGATAATTTAACAAAGGCAGCCTGGAAAGGAGATGGTCAATATCAAGTGCATTCCTGTACAGAGAAAAAAAGATCTTGTCATCTTCTATCTTCGTTATTGGAACTGCTGGCTCTCCTGTAATGCTGTTTCACCTTGAGAGCTGTTAAGCAACATTTAGATAAATAGCTGTTCTCCTGGTTAAAGAGAATCTGTTGTCTAGTTTTGTCAGAGTTTAGATCTTTTACTAGCAGCTGGAGCGGGATACAGTAGAATTGTCCTCCTTGTTTGTGTTGATAAAGTAGTTTTGAGTTTGCAGATTCATTCCACTGGGGACACCATTTTGATTACCCAGCATGTCAGTTTGTGAAAACTTCCCATAGAGCACCCCAACGCTTCAGTGTATGGGATGTTTTCACATTCACTTTTAAATAATAGCTTAGCCTTTAAAAGGAAGATTTCTCTCCCCTTTCCTGCTGCTGAGTTTCTTTCAGCCATTCTTCTTTAGTTGCTCACCAGGAAAACACGTTCGTCTTTGTCAGCGCGGGGACCAAGGGCATCTACCTGAAAACATCTGCTGTTACAAGCAACAAGGAAAGTGTTCAATTCGGCCCTGTCACCACAAGAGAGAGATTAAGTGTAGTGGTAGGTGCAGGGTGTGGTGCAATTCATGACAATTGATTGCACGTGTTTGGCTGATGCTATCAAATTAAGCCTGGCGGTTCGAGTTATGACTTCCTTTGGACCCTGAACGGATTGTCTGCATCCTCTCCCCAAGCCTGAAGGAACTTGAGCACCGAGAGTGCAGATGGTACTCTGAAGACACCGCCGGGTCCCCAAGGTAGCAGCACAAAGGAAGATTAGGCACCCTGCTTCAAGGCTTTTGTTAAGTAATTCCACATCTCCCTTAATAATTCACAGCAGCACCAGCACAGCCTCCACATGAACAATATAAGGTAGCGTTGTGATCTCTGTGGCCGGGAGGAATTTTTATCTCTTCCTTTATGTTATTTTGTGTGCAATAAGGAAAACAACTACTCAAGAGGATCACACACCAAAGCTCTATGGTGTGTGTTTGTGTGTGCATGCTGAAGAGACGTTGCCTCTGCTGTCCTGCCACTCACTTGTAACACGAACTGCTGTTGTACCACTGCCACTGAGGTACCCGTGGGACTCAAGCCCCCATGAGCCACCTGTCTGCAGCCTACGTGTGCGCACACGAGTTTCTGTGTATTTTCTGTGTGAGCATGCTGATGAAATAAACATCACAAGCCCTTACTTCTGTCTCTCGAGGAGCAGAGGATAGGTAGTCATCCGAGGAAGGCATTGCTCTATGTCATGGAGGACAAAGCTAGCATGCGATGGCCTGAGATGGAAATAAAACGAGACTCCTCAGGCAGGTTTTAACATGTTTGATCTAGGCTGTATGTATTCTCCTAAAAGCTAACGCAGTGTGGCATTTAGACGGTGTAATTTACACATCTGGTTTTAAAGTAATGCTCTGGGCTTTTTCCTTTTTCTTTAATAGCCCTTAAGGGGCCCCCTTCCCCTTTTCTTGCGTTTCTCTCTCCCCACTACTCTCTCCTCCACTGCACCTGTTTGGAGCAATACCTTTGGGGCACAGCTTGAAGTGAATAATGTATGAGCGTGAAGTAGAATCAGAAAACCTTTGTGGACCTTCTGTGTGTCTGTCTGTCTGTCTGTCTGTCTTCCACCTCCATTGTCTAACTCTAGTTTATTTTCTTGTTTTTCTCTCTGTTTTTTTTTAACCTTAATCTATCTGTCCTCATCTCTTGCAGTGAGGTTTGTTGACTGTGGCCGAGGCGGTCTGGTGCGGTTTGAATGCAGTAACCCATCCGACTTCCGGATAGAGGCTGATGGAGTTGTTTACGCTGCCAGAAGTATTCAACCGTCTGTGCTCCCTGCATCACCGTTGTTGATCAAAGCCAGCGACACCACCACTAAGCAACAATGGGTGACTCAAGTCAGGTTGATGCCTTCCACGCACTCCAGCCAACAGGTAAATACACTCAAACTACCTTAATAGCATTTCAGGTAGGGCTGCTAAAGAGATCAACACCGGACATTTTCTACCTGAATGCAAAGATACAGGGATCCTCACAGTTTCTCTAAAAGTCTTATTTTAAACTGTCTGTGACTTGGTGCTGGGCATAATGGACCTAGAGCTGCAACTATCAAGTATTTTTGGAATTGAGTACTCTGTCGATTATTTCTTCGAGTACTCGAGTACTCTAACAAAATATACTTTTTTGTTTTTAAACAAATAAATCAATTTTATACAATGCAACATATTAGGGCTTTCAAAATGAGCAACCAAATGCCGTTTATTCCTCAGAAAAGGGTTTTTATTTTAACAACTTTCAAAGTTTAAACCAGTACTGGCTTAAAACAAAGCCAAGACAATACTGATTTACAAAGCAGTAATATAATTCTGCAATTATATTTGTGAAGTGTGTTCTGGAGGGCATTGTGTAGTTTGGATTGAAATCCTTGACCATGTTCTTAAATCCTGTGTCCTCCACCATGGAAAGAGGACGCATGTCTGTGATGAGCATATTTAAAATGCTGTAATAGTAATAGTTGCAGCCCTAACAACGTGCTATCATGCTAAGCTACGTGCTAAGCTCACTCAGTTTGACATCAGACACACTGCACTGTGTTTTCATGTCGTTCCTTCTTGTAGTGACCACACACTTGGGACACTCTCTGCCGTTTCTTCTGTGGATTCTCTCCTTTCTGTCCCTCTCTTTTCTCTTCCTTCATGATTGTACAAGCCGCGCAGCAGCAGAGGTAGCAGGCGCGTTGTGCCACAGAAATGACCGTCTGTGTCAAACACCGTGCACTGTATAGTAGTCCAGATATATATTTATATGTATAATTATATATTAAACGAGGCTTCGAGGCCCAAAATTTAATTCGAGGATATTTTGTAATCGAGTACTCGCGAATATTCGAGAAATCGTTTGAGCTCTAAATGGACCTCAATGTTTTTTTGCCAAGTAAAGATATCAGGAGGAGATATCATATCTTGATATAATTCTCAAATAAATTATTTTTTTTTCAGTGCATAGGGCTGCAAAGGCTTGGGGTTTAGGGATGGACTAAGGTGAAATGTGGTATAGATTTGTCATAATATTTTTTTTTCTTCTCCTGTTTTGGCATTCTTGAAAAAAAAACATCATTCTGCTGCTCATCCAAGATCTAGAACACAAATCATCCAGCCTATATTTTTCATTTTATAATCCATCTGCCCTCTGCTTATGTAGCTGACATGTCTGTGGTTGTAAGTGAGCAGGGGATGGAGTGGGCTAGTGTGTTTCTGTTTCTTTTTTTTTTTGCTTTTTTGACAAGTAAGAGATGTGGGGAGGGCCACAACACACAGAATCACCCAGAATGGTGGCCCACTTGAATATAATAATATCAAACACCTACACAAATATGAACACTACTGCCTTATCTTGTTTGAAAATATCTTGATATTTGAAAAAAAAAATCCCAGCCCTACTTTGACTAACATCATCTTCATCAAATCCTTTTTGACCAAGAGGTGAAATATGAGTTTATTGTTTTTTAGCAGTACACATAGCTATATTTTCAGTGCAGGGAAATTGTACACATTTTTGACACTTTGGGCCTTATAAATATTTAGATCAAGTCTCATATCTGGCATTTCTCTGTTAAGTTAAGAGAGGGGTTCTTGTGAGCTACTTTAGACTGTCAACTTGATTTGAGCTCATTACCCACCTGACGTGCTTAATTTTGGAACAATCACTCTTCTCTATCTTTGCGAACATTGCCTGTATCAGTACAACACTCTTGCTTTCAACCATCCACCACCAAAGCATGGGCCTTTGGACTTCAACAGGGGGTGTAAGATATTATCTCATAATCGAAAACCACTTCCTATTGAGAATCAATAATCTTTAGTTAACAGTCCCTTATAAATTCCTTTTGTGTGCCTTCCAAATCAAGGACATCACACTCTCATCAGAGGAAGTGGTCAATACTGTGACTTAATTTTCAAACCTAAATGCTTACTGAACAAAGTGTAATCAACCTGCACTCATCAATGCAGCATGGAATTGACTGTAAGGAAAGACGTGATTAACTTTGTCGACACTGAAAACCAATGTGGGTGTGCTTTTACCCACCCAAAAATCCACAGGAACCAATCAAGGAATCGATTGGGTATTGTTAAAGATTTGGACCGACAAACAGAATCAGTAGTGGCATTGGTATCAATGAAATCTAATTGATCCCCTCTCTGGCAGTGAGGGTCAGAGCCTAAAAACCAAATTTAAATTATACAAAATGAAGAATATATATTTGCATTAATAAAAAATACACAAAAAAGTCAGTGACAGTAGTTCATAAATAAAAGAAAGGGCTAAAAAGAAGAGAAACAGTCTGTATACCTGACTTCAACAGATAGGTTGTTCCAGAACCTTGGAGCTTGTATAGCAAAAGGCCCAGAACCCTTAGTCTGTAGCCGAGCTCTTGGTACCACCCCACAAACCCTGATCAGCTGATCTGAGGGGACACCCAGGCTTATAACAAAGAACCCCTCACTTCTTGCAGTTTCTATCCACCAAATGTTTCCAAAGCATTGACCAGAGTTAGATACATCAAGAAATTTGCCTGCAATTTTGATAATTGAAAAACAATAAATAACCCAATGCTTGGTGTTTTGGACTTTTAACTTGGTGCCCCGAGTCAGTGCTGTTTGTTTTTATTTATAACACATATTGGTTGAAATTGATAAAATGTTGATCCCCATCCAGAAGTTACTTTTCAAAAAGATGGTCTTACAGTCATTTAGTATGTTGCTCTTAGTGGATCTTAATGCAAAACAGTGTTGACCAAGCAGTAGACCTGGCAGACATTGAATTTTAAATCAACATAAACTATATTGATATTATGATAATACTCTAGTCTATGTTCTTAAACAATAAACCCTAAACAGTGAACATATTCCCCAGCCCTGTTTTCTTACTTATTTGTCAATTTTCTGGCTGATGTTACTGCCATAGAGGGTGGAACAATCAGTCCTCCCCTTACCTCAAATAACTTACACTTATTAGGCACACTGCACATTCACAGATGACTAGTTCCCTAAATTGTAGCAGGTGTTCTGAAGGACTGGATGGATGCTTGCTAATTAAAACTTTATGTGTCAATTTACCAGCAGCACAAACATATACTCAACACAGTCAGTGAGTACCAAGAGCAGCTGCAAAATAGCATCTCATAAAGTTGATTTCAGCAAGCATGCCTTGTCATTGTAAGGTTATTACCTTATCATCCAAAAGGGGACACACCTTTTTCAGTGCTTGGAAAGACAGGAAGCATCTGTCTGAGCTGCGGAGGGCCGCTTCAACCGTTCCACCGGACGTGTTGTGCAGTCATCTGCAATTAGTTAGAATGACCATGTGTTCATGTGTCAACATTGTGCTTGGCTGATGATCAGAGGCATTGCACAAAAAGAGCCCTGCACATGTCCTGTCTGTCTGCTTCATAGGCAGGAAATGAAAAGAGGCACTGAAGGCGGTGTCACTGTTGTGGTTTTTACTTTATTGCTGGTGAATTATGTGTTCAATTAAATTATACCTGTTGCTTTAGTCTAGCAGGACTGACAAGGATGCTGTTGTAGTTGCTATAAGGGTTGGGCTATATTACCAAACATTCATATCTCAGTGTTTTTTAACTAAATGCCAATAATCAATTTAAGTCCTTTTTTTTTCCAGATAATTGATTTAAAAAATATTTATAAAGGATTTGCTCACCATCATTCCCCTTTTTGTTGCCACTGTAAAGATGGAAGAACTTAAGTTTAACTTTTTTTTCACCTGCTTTGGCATTTTCATCAAAAAATACAACTCTGCTGCTTATTTAAGTTCTTGAATACAGTAAGCCATTATTTTTTATTTTAACATGAACGATATCAGCTTACTCATTGATATAAATAATGCTGCCTAATTTGAAAATATGTATCATTATTTTTCAAAACAACATATATCTTCAAGCCCTACTCACCATCTTGTACCCATTCTGTCTGGTTGAAAAGTATATTTTTTATTCATATACAAAAGTCTTTGCTGTAATTATAATAAGCCTTTTCATTTAGCTTATGCACAATTCCACTGTGCTATGGCCCAATTTTAAAGCCTTAGGCCCCATCCACACGAAGCCAAACCGAGGTCTAAACGTATACATTTTTTGCCGAATCTGCGTATCATCCATACAAAGACGGCATTTCGGGGGTCTGTAAACGATCATTTTGAAACCAGGTTCCAGAGTGGAAAGATTTTGAAATGCCGTATACGCAGCTCCGTGTTTACTGGCTCTCCGTAACTTTTCTGATACGCTTACGTCATAGTTTCATATCGTCATTGACACGCATGCGCCACACGCGGCAACAACAACAACAACAACAATGGCGGCGTACGGTGTAGCATATGTGCTAATGAAGCTAGTGACCCTACTATCCCTGTTGCAGCAAAATCTCCTTCTTCTCAATCACCACCGAGTTGAACAAACAATTATCGATGACACCTTACGGCACTTTATGATCACTTTATCACAATCTCTGTTTACAACTTTTGCCTCAAGTGCGCATGCCCACTGTTTTTTCGTCTGTTTCTGCTTGTTTCCGTCATATCGTTACAGCGGCCCTAGAGGTCTGGCATGATTTCTACAGCGTTTTGATGCGTATCGAGTGCATTCATATGGACGCACACATTTTCTGAGACGCCTTCGTCTTTATGACGATCGTTTTGGAAACTGTTAAGCGTTTCGTCTTCGTGTGGATGAGGCCTTAAATTCTTCTAGGGCCAACAATCTCAAACAGCCATATCATGAAGCTATAACCCAAATATACTGGCAGTTTACCCTTGTGAGCTGCATGCACGCACACAAACCACAGAGGTTTTGTCTAAGCCCTTGTCACACAAGAAACCCTTTCCTAGAAAAAACACCATAGTGGCCTACCAAGAAAATTCCCTTACCTCCTTTTTCACACTAAGTCCTCACATCAGGAAGTTTACTCACAGATAGCATGTCAGTAAAGAGGGGGCAACAGATTCATTTCAGAGCAAAGTGTGGCTGAAAAACTCTGCTTTGAGGTCAGACTCAGATTCACACAACTTTATCCCAGAGGGTCATTAAGTGCTGCAGTCTAACAGACTTTACATACATCCACATGCAGTTCACCTTGGTAATTCAGAGTTTTTCTGTGAGAGTGAATGGGGTTCTAGACTTTAACCTGAAGCTAAGCTGCCAACCTCTGAGTTTCCCTCTTCCCACCCCTCCATTGACAGATGAGCCAATTAAAACTCTCTTTAGACAGTTAGGATAAACCTTATCTCACTTAAAAAGAAGAAAGAAACAGAACGTTTCCTGAACTAACATGTGTGGACACAGAGAGCTGAGCTTTTCATCTTAACTTAACCTGGAAACTAACTCTCGGCAAGCTGCGTGAAACCTTCTGCTGTGAAGGACAAGTGTAAACAGACAAGTCCAGGAATTTATGGGTATGTGGCCCAAGTATTTTCCAGGAAAATACATGGGTAATCTAACCATCATGAGTTTTCCTTAATAATTTTATCAGAAGATATGAATCACCTCCAGATGTGAGACAATCCTTGAGTCAGATGTTTGTTGGGATCACAGATGGCTTAATTAGAAGGAACATGTCTATGTGTGTCTCTGGGCAACAGTAAACATCAGAGCACAGTGCTTGAAAGGTGAAGTCACATCCACTTATACAAAGAGATAGAGTCGGACACAGCTGATTTATATTTACATTTAACAGGCTGTACAGGACAGGGATGAATCAAAGAAGTTCATAGGGATGCCAAAATCCAATATCTTGGATTTGTTAGCAAGGATCTTTTAAAATATATTATGTGGACATCTGCGACAGGTGCACACAAGGGGAGTCAGTCTATAGCATTCACCTGCAGTACCTCTGAAGCCCAATGGAAGGCTCAGCCCACACTTATAAAGCACTGCTCATGTGTCTTAATGGTCTCTTTTTACTGCAGTAATCTTGTTTGTTTCAGAACATCACTGTGCTTTTTTTAAAATCTCTGTAATAGACCTCAGTAAATTGTCAGGAGTGGCTGTTTTAATGTGCAGCACAGAGGATCATCTCAGGACTCAGGGTCGTATTTTATGTGTGAGCAGATTAAAAGTTAACACTGACAGTTATGTGTAGTTACTGCGAGCTCAATGGTGTGCTGGGCAGAAATTAAACATGCAGCCTGTAATGATTTCATGGCTCTGAAAAATCCACGATTACCCACCACCTCTCATTAACTATAGGAACTGCTGCAGGTATGTGATTTTAATGATACCATCAGTCACTGCTGCAGCACAGTCAAAGGCAAATGCATAGTTTTCTCAAGCAGGTAAACAAGTCACAAGAGGTTTGTCTAAAGTTTTTAACAAAAAGTCAGAGACCCACTTTGGCCAGGCATGTGCTCACTAATAATCTTGTTTATCTTGAGCAGCTGTACTCAGATCCGTATCTGCACAGAGCTCTCGGGTTTGCCCTGATTGGTCTGTAATGAAATCTGGGATTGACTTTCCCGTATCCCGCACATTTAAGAGGTCATGAGCAGTTGTCTTCCTCTCAGCATAATTATCGTCATGAATCATCATGCATCTCTTAATCACATCAGCGATTACATTTTTTTTATTAGTCCATGAATGCGGCAGCCTTGGGGAAACATTTTAATCAATGACAACCAAACAATATCCTAATTAACATGAGAATGTCCTCTCTCACTATCTTTACCTCCATTAGAACCTCAGCTCGACCACAGGCCGTGAGGAGAAAAAGTGCTTGAACGAGGACATGTTTTTCTACACATGCCTGATCTTTTCCACAAACAGCCTGGCCATCACTCAGCCTCACATTCTCCCATACTCTTAAGATGGAGGGAGGTTCACAGAGAGTGGATAGGTGCAGACCCCCAGTGCATCTCAGATGGATGTGTGTTGGTTTGAACAAACCCACTGTGCAATTCATCATTTCAGACACAAGTTACAAATAATTACTGCTCTCACTCGGACCCATTTTAATAGGGTAATAGATATTTCTGAAGCATGCTCCTTCACTATCTGTCTGCATGCCTCTCTGAATATCCAATGTGTGAAAGCAGAATAATCGGATTTCAAACATGATTAGTGGAAGCTCTGCTGCAGCTCCCCAGATGTTAGCAGAGGGGGAGTGTGGGATGTGGGTCACGTTTAAGGTGGTAAAGTGGTAATTAATTTGTATTTGCATAGAATACTGTGTAGTTGTTTTTAGGTCTTTAATGCTTCACAACAAATCAACATTCGGATGATTTCAGACACCACGAGTGAAGATACTTCAAGGCATGTGACAGTGCGGTTGAAATCCCCGCTATCATTCATTGACATTGACAGATTTTACATATTGTTTTCTGTTTTCCTTCCCGCCTTGTTTTGTTCAAGGTTATTTTAACTTTCTCTGGCACTACTTCAGTCTCCTCAGTCTCTGGAGCAGCAGAGGCAATTTGAGCCATCTGTGTGTTTAGTGTCTGGCTTGCAGGTACCATCCTCCTTTGTTTCAAATCTCATTCATTACAGCAGAGGGAGGATGGCAGATCCGTTATGGGAGCTGGTCCGTCTGTGTAGGTGCATTTTATCAGGACATAAGAAGAGGTCTGAAATTTAAAGTGGACCAGGGCTGGTGTTGCGAGGCTGCTGCAGTAGCCACACCAAAGCACATCATGGCATATCATCACACAAGCGCTGCACTCTGGATATTTAAAGCTACAAAGCACGTCATAAAAGAGTGGCGGGTTTGATTGAACACACATTTTAAATGGGCTGTAAATGACATTTGGAGGAGCTTAATAGGTTTGGAGAAAATGGCAGCCTGTTTCCTTTCATCACCACTTCAATTTCCTTTTGTGCAACAAAAAGTGAAGGGTCATTGTTCAGTCTAAAATACCATTCTATGCTATGAGGTGTCCCTTTATTGTTGTTATCTGTAAGGCTTGTGTCATCAGGACTGAGGGTTTATTCCATTGGGACACATAAAGGAGCAAATAATGTTTTTGTTGTTCTTGGTCGTACTTTGAGATACTAACATGTTTAATATGAAAGATATGATGCAGATTTTTGGCCTGCTCGTATAAGGTGACCCGTGCAAAGCATCTCATTGAATAATATTATAGCATAAGGCCAAGGATGCATGGATACCAGTATTAAAACAACCAATGCCTACAAAACCAAATCATAACACATATTTTGGTGCTTTACTTGGATTCAATCAGATAAATTTCAATACCAAAGATGCCGACCTCTCTGTCCTCTGACTTCAGACACTGACATTACTTGGAACAGAAGGTATCATCTTATCAGCCAAGACAAATCTAAACAGTTTAGAAAGTTTAGATTCAAGAGCTTTTTAGGCTCCAGTAGTGTTCAAAAGGCGTAAATTAAACACCAGGAATGAAAAATGAACAAACAGCACCCAACCTTGTACAGAGCAAGTAATCAAGTTTTGGTGACATTTAGGAATATGGCTTCCCATGGTCATCAAAACGGATAATGGGGATTAAACAAGAGCTGTACTACTTGCCTTGTTACCCTTATTTAGTCCTAGTCTTTGTCCATGGATGGACATTGTAATTATTGTAATAAATTATGTTGTGGAACTGAAAGATTTTATGTAAAAATACTGAGACCCCCATTAAAAAACAGACTTTTGTGACCAACACCTGTTTCATACTCTTGCCAGAGATATACTTGCAGTTTATTCTTCTTTTGTGTTGGCATCCATTGGCATCACGAGCGTTTCTTTAATTTACTTGCCAGGATGTAACCTCAGGCTGTGTGCAACTTCCTATTTTGATATTGGATACTTTTTTATATTCAGTTGCTTAAATTGACTGCTAACTTCAGCACACTGACTAAATTGTACATATACAGCATTTAAGTACTGGTCATAAAGAAAGTGAATAGACCTACGCACTTGAAAAGATTCCTGCTGATCTCTTCTTTATGTTGCTTTGGATTAAAATATGATCCATTAGAAGTTGCAATATGTTATGATACTGTATATATCAGTATGATGGAGATTGTATTTACAAAGTGTATCAAAATGTAGAATTTTTCTGTTGAGGTTAAACAAAATGACCATCCGTCTTGCAGTGCCGCCAGCTATGAATGTACTCTGTTTTTCTGCATAGATAGGATCAGAACATGGCACTTGAACTAAATGATTTCCTTTTTACAGGTCCAGGAAGGTCCTGTCCCTCCAGTCATGTCCCAGGATTTGAAGGAAATAACATTTCCATCACGGAACACAGACAGCCAACTCAAACGCATGAAGAGAGACTGGGTCATCCCCCCAATCAACGTCCCAGAGAACTCACGAGGCCCGTTCCCGCAAGAGCTCGTCCGGGTACGTAGCTCACCCAAAAACATGCATGCAGAGATCTAACAGATACACACATGCTCATGACTTGAAGAGAAAATGCTTTTTATGGTATGACAACCCTGTAGGCCCCTACTGCCCTTAGCTCCCACTCAGAGGGTTAGTGACGTAAACCAAGGGCTTTTGACAAAATGCTTCATGTTTACAGCACTTAGCGAAAGGTCACAGCTCTTTTTTTCTGCTGTATTATTTATTTTTTGTTTCGGGTGGGGGTTGCTGTCAATGAAGCCTGGTACTATTGAGAAACAGAGAAAAATCTGAAGTGCTCACCATCTGGATTGCTCCTCAGCCGACTGTCAAGATATTACACTCCTTTATCTTGGCTCAAGGACACACAAGGCGCGATTTATTTGCATCAATTCTGTGGTCAGGGCTGGGTGTGGGTGGCTGACAGGGGACAAGCAATACTGAGGACAGCTAAGAACTCTATCCTTTTCAGCATACTAAGCTGACTTCCTTAGTGAGTGTTAAGTCCTGTACATGCTATTTGTATGCATTATATTTAATCCGGCCATATTAGAAGGGATGTTTCTGGGCTTTAGTGGATGATATCCGAACGAGGAAAGTCTCTGTTTGCTCAGCATGGATCCAGGGTGAAGGCACTGAGAGTCTCGGCTTACATGGCAGGCAGAATAGACAGCAGAGCCAGTACAGGACTTTAATACCCCACTGACACATGCTCTATGTTGTATTAACACAGAAACCTATTTTTGACCTAATACGCTGATTCATGCCGGAATGATGGCTCTAGTTTATTGTAGTTCAACAGATATGATCACTTCTAAAGATATCTGCAGCCTATAAATCAAGCACACGCACTGATAGAATGCACAAAAGTACAATTATTTTTTAGATTTAAAGGAAGACTTACCTCAACAAAATTTAAAAGTAGGCTCCAAGGACTGAAGCTACAGTAAGGCCTAATTGTTCACACTAAAGACGATGTAGTTTTATAATGTGGTATTAAGAGTTAATTTCAAATTGAAATTATTAGCTCCTTGAAAGCTGGAACATGTTTTATTTTGTTCTCATAGTAACTCTCAGATGCTTCTAGACTGGGCTGGAGTAAAAGTTTCTTACCATGATGTATATTACTTCAAAACATAACGTTTGTTGACCACTAAAAACTCTGCTTCTTATGATACATTACCTTATAAGGATTTCAATTAAAACATTTTTCCTACATTTAATTGATCATGCACAAACCACACTTTCTTAACAACTCATTGGTTGTTTTCATCTAATTTTGCATGTGAAGTTGAAACAGGGTGAAGTAACTGAACAGTGGTTAACAATGTTCAATGCAAAATGTTAGAAATGAATCCAATATTTAAGAAATAGAGTTCTTTGCAGTTATAAAGCAGATGCTTTTATGACTTTAAAGTATGATCCCATTGATGGCCCTATATGATCATTTGTCAAATATATTTTCCAGTGACAATGCAAAGCCTAATTTTACACTACTGACAGAGGGTGGGGATATGTCTATTAGACATGAGTAGGAACCAAATGGCTCCAACAATAACTTTATTAGACCTTTATTTAATAACGTTGTTTCCTGAACTACAAGCATTGTTGGAGCCCTTTGGTACCTGGATCAAGACACGTTTATTCTCTATGCACCTTGGAAGTTGGTAAACTTGTGCCTCAACATCTAACTTTTGTTTATCATGAAATACTGGTCTGCCAATTTAACTACAAAAACATATTTGGGGAAAAAGAGGAAGACACATAATCTATGTCAAAATTCTGTCATGCTGGTTATCTATCTAGAGAAAAGCTGTGAAGGACAAGTTTAATGGTAGGTGAATGCCATGGCAGTATACCCTCTAGTAGGGGTGGGCGATATGGCAAAAATATCATATCACGATTTTTTAAAAATAAAATCACGATCCGGATTTTATCCCAATTCTTTTTACGTTGATTTTTCTAGACTAATTTACATGTTTAACCATTTTTTTCCTATGTTTAACTTATAAAACATCTAAATCACTAAAAGAAAAAAAAAGACAATTAAAGCCAAAGAAACTTTCTGAACAGGTTTTAATTTAAATAATGCAGTTTTTATAAAAATGTGCAATAAATGTAAACATAAAAGATAATGACTATAAACTGAGTGAATAATGCAGCTGCGTTGGAAGAGATTTTTGTTCAGACATCTTCAAGCTTTTATCTCCTTTTCTATTTCTGCCATGGCTTCACGCTACATAACTAAACATGAGATCCCACCATGCACTGCGCGTAATGTGCTACGATTGGCTAGTCGGGTGCGCGTCAGAGTCTCTGCGCCCACACAGACGATGTGCTGCTTTATGAGATCATCCCCTCGTTGTAATCCTTAACGATTTAATATCGTCATATCGCACACCCCTACCCTCTAGGATACTAACTTTTTGTTCCTTATTGTTGAAGTTGATCAGTTAAATCAAACTGGTAAGTGATGTTGATTAAATGAAACCAAAATATTCCTAAAACTATGATCAATTAAAGATAATAATGGTAATAATGGTCCGAGTTGCTTCAGGGAAAACGGCTACTTAAGATTACATGACCTCTGGACAATCCTATGACCCACTCAGTGTTTCCAATGAAAATAAGAGGGTCTTCATTTTGCAGCTCCCTCCCACAGCCTGTCAGATATGTGTCCTCCAGGGTATGGTTTCCATTTAAAGCTTAATGAAAACAGACTGATTTGATCATTGTTATTTGTAGCTCTCAAAATGGAATTGCAGGAAAACTTCACGAGGACAGTGCAACAAAACTTGGTTTGTTATTACTATTTAATTATGTTTAGTTATCAGTACTGGTGTAAGTAACTGAACAGATAATTTTTAAAATACTGATATCATTGATATTTTCAGAAAAATGAACAATGTTAATCATTATTTTTAAGAAGTTTTCATACCAAGAACTTTAAAGAAATAGTAAAATGAAGATTATTTTAATATAAAAACCAGTTTGCATAAGAAATTTTAGATAATTTTTCCAGATTAAAAAAGACAAAGCTAACATATCCACTATTATTAAGATGATAGTTTTCATTGTTTTAACTTCTAACAAACCTTTGCACCCACAGATTCGATCGGACCACGACAAAAACCGTTCCCTCAGGTACAGTGTGACAGGCCCGGGCGCCGACCAGCCGCCCACAGGTATCTTCATCATTGACCCCATCTCTGGAGAGCTTTCTGTCAACAAGCCCCTGGATCGAGAGCACATCTCCAGTTTCCATGTAAGTTAGACACGATATTTTATCTGGAATAAGCTTTTTTATGATAGTCTGAACACTTGTAAATGGTGTTTTTAATCACCCCATGGAGAGTCAGCATGTCAGCATGTGCCTCAGAGTCATGTGTTGCCCACACAGACTCCTCAGACTCAAAGCACACTGGGGTCTCCTCGGAAATCTGACTGATCCGTCTGAGAATTCAAAGGATTTAACGTGATGTTTTTGAGTGTGTGTTGGATCTATTATGATAACCTCAGGCTCATTCACAGCTGCTTTGTTCGTCAGTGACTTCTTCATTTCATGGAGATGGTCTTTAAATTATGATGTTTAGCTTTAAATGATATATGTAGTCTACCACAAACTGGCTGACATCAAGCAGGCATGTAGTTATAGTTAGATAATTTTTACCTTTACTAGGCTTTTTATGATCTCTTTGATGGCTTCAGAATTATATTACAACAATGTTTTACTCGTAATGGATTTTAGTCGATTTAAAGTTGCAATCAGATTCTAATTTAAAGGGAAACAAACCCAGCAGCTCATTGTTTTAGCAGAGCAGGTCACTGATTTTTGACATTGTAAGATATTTTAATGTACTCTGATGTTGTGTTTATTGTGTTGCTGTTGGTTGTTTTTGATATCGTTTCATTCTTTTGTTTTTATGCTAAAATAAAACTGTGGTACACTCTACTAAGGTATTTGAAGAGTAGGACACAACCTGCCAGTCATTCATTTCTTACAACCTAAACACATTCAAGAGCATGAATATGAGGGATCAAAGTACGTCACCGAGTTCAAATCCCGTATAAAGCACTAACCTTGGACTTTTTGTAAACAGCAGAGATTTGTTTGAAGTACATTAATATTCAGCAAACACAAGTTGTTTTGGAAAAGAACAGAACTGATCCTGTGCTGACCCAATGCAGGCAACTGTGCTGAGTTTCTGTTTTAAGAGACAAACATGAAAATGCAGCTAAAAAGCTCATGTTGTTGTCGACTCTGGCAGGTATCTCTCTGAATACAGTCATTCGCTTCTCTTGCCTCGCACATGATTGATTTTGTCGTGGGAAAAAAATGTGTTCTTCATGGAGGCTGTGAATTCCTCTTGGTCAGAGGCTGGTCTGAAAAGTGAAGGTTTCTCACCGTTCGGTATTTACAAGGCAGTAACAGGTTTTTAAAAATTTGTTAGTCATGATTAAAGCTTTTTTAGTGGTAAGATCAAAGTTCAATTTAATTTGAGTTTCATTAAATAATTTCAAGTATTTTAATATTCACAACTCCACAATCATTCTCAGTGTAACACCATTCCTGTCTCGGTGTAGGTTTTGAGTTAATTCGCAGGAACAGCATAAAAAAGTCACTGTAGATTTAACATTGTAAAATGAATGATAATTTACACCTTAGTACTCAGAGAGCTGGACATTGAAAGTCAGATGCAACTCAAACCATGGAGCAAAATTTAAGAATTACTTTTAAGTTTGGCATATTTATTAAACAAAGCAAAACATCAATACAGCAAAGAACTGAAACAAATCAATTGACATTGTATGAATTATTATTATGTAGGGGTGAGTGTTGGCAAGAACCTCATGATACAATACTTGGGTCATGATACGATGATCTAACGATATATCATGATACCACAATTGTTATTGTTATTTATTGTGATATATTGTGGTATTCTACAGTTAACTAAGAAAAAACTAGAGATGGGGTATATGTAAATCACACAATATTAATCAAAACTGAAAGTACAAAGCAAGTCAAAGCTATTTGATTGAAAACAACTTTTCCATTTCATTGTTTTTAAAATATGTCAAATGCAGTGTAACATGCAAACACTTAACCTGAAAACATGGAGTGCATAAAGTCACGTAAACTAATGTTGCAAAGAAATTATTCTTGTTTTCCCTTTTCCCTTTACTGACAGCACAACAGTAAATTAAAACAATCACATGTCTCTTCTAACTGTCTTAACTGAACTGACTGCATGAAAAAAAACAGTGCATTCATATTTATAAGTTGTATTTTACTTCCAACTCTGATAAAATTATTTTTTAGATTTACAAAAAAAAATCGATATTAAGATTTGAAATATCAATATTGTATCAGAGGTCAAAATACAGTATCACTATATATTGCTGTATAGATATTTTTCACACCTCTATTATTATTATGACTTGGTTGTCCTGGAGCAGGGATGGATAGCTTTAGAAACCTAGAGGGCCACACTCATTTAATCCTAACTACCAAAGGGCCAGTTGTTGCAAAGTTTTGATGTGCATTACATCTACGAGCAAAATACAAGGACAAACATACAGAGTGTTGTCAGAATTTAGTACAGTTGTGTTTGTGTTAAACTCAAATGCAGGTAGTAATGCTCAATTTATTGGTCAAGGATTTTAAATACACAGAACAGAATATGTACTGGTTAGTCTGGTTTGTCTTACAAACTTTGCTTTTTTTGCAATTGAAGTCAGAAGTTGATGTAAAAGACTTTTAAAGAAACATTAACCATCAATTATGAATCTGTTTTTTTAAAGGACTTAACACAGGACAGAAGTCAGAGATCATAATACAAATGTTTTAAGATTTAAGGTCTTTGTGATGGGTTTGGTCAATTTTTCTCCATTTTATATATATGTATTTTAATTTTTGATAGGCCACATTGAGTGAAGATGGGGTTGCATGAGTCTCTTGGGTCATCAGTAAGACCTAGGGCTGGGCGATATGGCCTAGAAATAAATCCCCGATTTTTCCCACAACACTAGATTTACGATTTTAATCGATTTTTCGCTCCCTAAAAGAAACAAAACTCACAGTGACATAAAAAAGAAACAAATCAAGTTTTGCCTTTATGTTATCTAAATGTTTCCCTCTTAGAGTCAAAGTCTGGGTCATAAAAGGTTGATTATGTAGTATAAATGTAGGCAGGTTTTTCTAAATAAACAGTAAAAGGCTGAGGTATTTTTACAGTATTAGCATGAAACTCTCTGATCAATATTTAATCTACTTAAATAACAAATACAAGCCTATAAAAGTGCTTGTGCAAACCCTACAAGGCCGACCATCATGGAAACTGTAATTTTTTCAAAAATTGCAACTACTTACAATTGGACTAAGGCAAGAAAAAAAATCTCAGTTTTGTAATTTTTTAAATCTTCTGCAGAAAATAATTTCAATTAATCGATTTAATAGATGTTTTGCCCAGCTCTAGTAAGACCTAATCAAGAATAAAGCTTCAGACCAAAACAATGTCACCCGTAACTGTTAGTTAAATGTTGCTTTCAGTTGTGACACTCCTTTACCTGATATGTTGTTCATCCAGATGGGAGTCATGTTTTTTGTTCAGTGCTACAGTCCAGATGTGTTTGTGTTTTCTGCAGCTGAGAGCTCATGCAGTGGACCTGAACGGCAACCAGGTGGAAAACCCTATTGACATTGTGATCAATGTGATCGACATGAACGACAACAGACCCGAGTTCACTCATCAGATCTGGAACGGCACTGTTCCAGAGGGTTCCAAGCCAGGTAGTAAACCCCTTTAAGTCAACACTGCTCCACACTCCACACTGTATGAGCAGCCAGTCGACTGTAGTCTGAGCCGCCGGCTTCACACGCCGCTGTGTGTTAGCAGATCAAACAGCATTGATGGCATTCCTGCCGTGCCCACTTTGTTAAGTTTGCTTCTGCTGTAGCATAGCCATTGGTGGTATTTTTATATCACAGGAAAGGTCACTTAATATCTGGAACACTTGATTCTGAAGTTCTTATGATTGAATAATGTTAACTTTTCTTTATCTTTCCACAGGAACTTTCGTCATGACAGTAACATCTGTTGATAAAGATGACCCCAAAACTGCAAACGGGATGCTGCGCTACAAGATCTTGTCTCAGAACCCTGAGAGTCCCACCTCTAACATGTTCACCATCAACAACAAGACTGGAGGAATCATCACAGTTGCTGCTGGGCTCGACAGAGAGGTGATTGAAACGTGCTTTTCCATCTTTGTCTTATTTTTGGCATTGTTTCTTACCTTTCCTCTTTGTTACTCCTTTAATACCTTAGTATTCACATCATTAGACTCCCATCATTTAGAGTTGTAAAAAAGAAATGGCTTCATCAGATTTTAAGTAGGACTTTATTAACAAGTTGCTCCATTATATTCACTAATTTTCCTCTTCATTTGCTGCCTGTTAAACATATCCATTTTCTATGTTCGTATAAATGGACTGTGCCTGTTTTGAAATAAGATAACAAAACACAGCTTGAGTTTATTTGCTTTTATCCCGACTGTCTGGGACCTAATGAACCACAGTGATTTTTTTTGATTACCAACTAAATGAGGAGTTGAAATGGACTGGGTGTTTCACACTTATTTACCCTTACAAAGAGGCAGCTTGCATCACTGAGCAGCTAAATGTTTCCAATTCTTCATTCACGCCTTCTGTCTTTCTGTGTCTTTTAAGCAGAAGTTTGAGTAGCATTTCCTGTCGCACTATTTCCCCTGTGCTGGAAATGCAGAAATTTGTCATTTAATTGGATCACATTGCTGTCTATGGAAAAAAATAAGATGATATAGAAAGCCGAAGCCATTTGGTGCAATTCTAGTGAGGGCAATCTGGCTAGGTGGCTGCTCAATCACTTCTGCCTTGGGGCCGCAGCTTTATGTTCGCCAGTTGCCACCATGAAAGTAATTTGCCCTACACTCATTACCCAACAACTGGTCCGTCACCACAGTGGCTTTTAATGTGAATGGAGTCATTTGTTAGCTTTATGATGGTGTACAAAGCAATGCTGCAAGTTTCTCGGAAGACTTGCAAAATCCCCAAATCCCCCACAGATTCTATCAGATGAAAACAAACATCAGTCACAGTAATTAAAGAGCAAGCAGCTCAGATTTGTCACATTTTAGTTGGGTATATCAAGACAGATGTTCACTGAGGTATCAGCTGCTAAATGATGCTTTAAAAAGTCCAGATGCACATTCTTTTTTCTCAAAGTCCTCACACATAATACTGAAATGTTAAGCCTGTTGACAATCAAATGTAATAGTCGTTCGTGCTGTCACATGTCCCCAAAACAAAATTGAATGGTTTTTGAACAGTGGTCCCAACCTTTTCTGACTATAGATCACCCATGATGCAGCAAGAGAAGCTAGATCTACCATCCTTAGTTCACCAAAAACTACTGTGCTGTACACGGCCTCTTCCACTGAATACTGTTTAATTGTACTCAAGCTGGTAGTTGCAATCCAACAAATTCTTAAAAAAAACAACCAAACAATTAACTTGTTCACTCTTCCACCATCCAAATCTCAGACTATAAGACTGTAATTGTGCAAGAAGGCCTGCATAACACATTTTAACAGCATAACCATCTTCATTTCATCTAAAAACTAAGAGAAAATGATCAGACCTGATTGTCTTTCAAAAAATTAAATTTACCAAATCCATACATGTCGTGGATATGCGGACCTCTCCATCGAGTAAATCAAATTAAGATCTTACGCACACCTTGCGTTACAGATCTAGTTAAACATCTCAAAGATCTACTAGTAGATCAAGACCTACAGGTTGGCAACCCCTGTTTTAGAACATACATGCTAATATTCTAAAATATTATTCCTCCTCTGCCGCTGACCTGGCTGCAACACTGACATTGGCATTGGCATTACTGTGGACCCCAGCAAAGATGCTACCACTTAACCAGTTTTAATGCTGGATTTAGAGTGGACTTCATACCAGATATTAGGATTGAAGCTTTGCATAGCTGCTGCAAAAGGCTTCTGTTTACTGAATAAACTAGCCAACCAGAGGAGGATCACATTTTTTTTAGTTATTCATACTGTCAAAACTGAAACATTTTTACCATTTTAAAAATTGTGTTTTTAGGGCAATTAGGGCATTATATAGAATCAGGAAGAGACAGTAGGTAATGACGAGAGAAAGGAGCTGCAGCCCAGATTTAAACTTGAGCTATCCCAACATGTATAACAGCCTCTGTTCATGGATATCAAATAGACCACTGGTGTCTAAAACTACATTTTTGTAATTCTGCTGTACCTTTTTTTCATTTGCTTTCAGAAAGTGCCTCAGTACACTCTGATCATCCAGGCCACTGACATGGAGGGTAACCCAATGTATGGCCTCTCCAACACAGCCACTGCTGTCATCAGAGTCACTGACATTAACGACAATCCGCCGGAGTTTACTGCTGAGACGGTAAGAAACAAATTCTCATCTGAGACATCAACACAGCAATCTGTGCCAAAGGGAAGCACCACATGGGCCCCTGTTTCACTCTGCTGTCTGCAGAATATGCACTCAAGCGTCACTTCTGCTCACTTACCTAGTTCTGCTGGCCCAGCGTTTCTGCTGCCATACAGATATACAAGTAGTCCGCCATGCGTGAAGTGTTATATCCTCCTCCAAATGTTGACACATGCAACTACAGAGATGTCTGCCCAAGTGAGAGAGGCACTTACTGTGCTGCCGAATCGCTGAAATTTGTAATGCCACTGTTGTGCTATCAGGGGAGGACAGGGAATGAGATGACCATGACGACATGATAAGTTACCTCAGATGTCTATTTACCCGAGATTGGTCCTGCTGTGCTGTGTGAGGCCAGGCTCGGAGTGTTTTCCGCTGCCGCAGCAGTATCACTAACAGCTCGCTGTTCTCTGCGTTCATGGTTTATTCATGCAGTTTTTCGGTGAGGTGCCTGAAAACCGTGTGAATGTCATCGTGGCCAATCTGACGGTGACTGACAAGGACCAGCCCAACACGCCGGCATGGAACGCCGTCTACAAAATCACTGGAGGCGATCCCACTGGCAGGTTCTCCGTGCCTACTGATCCCACCACTAACGAGGGCCTGGTAACAGTCGTCAAGGTAAGGCCGCTCTTTAAACTCCACCCACGTTATCCCTGGGAGATGCATGCTAGATGTATTAATACTCTACTGAGAGGGTTGACTGTGGTTGGCTCTTAATTTACATTTGAAAGTTTATTTATCTAATATTTGAGTTTTTTATTCTGGTTGATATGGGGAAGATTAAGAATTTCTTCCATCAGTTCATAAGATTTCAAGAAACTTGCATGTACAAGGCCAATTTAATCTTTGCACAACACTTGCCCACATCTCTGTTTATGCGTACATTCTATCTGATATACAGAAAAATATGAATGAGTTACACCAGAATAAAAGATGTAGCCCTTTTCTTCGAAACCTTTACCGTGTGTTATCAAGGTTCTTGTACTGCTTGCAATACTTGGTGACGTGTCAAATTTTGAAAAGTGTCAGTCTGCGTGCCATAGGTATTGATGGCAGCTGAAATGGTAGTAATGACAGGGCACATCTTAGAGTTCCACGCAATATTGTTGCAGTGTCTAGTTAAAGCTAATATTTGGCTAAGAAAATGTACTGAATTGCATTTAATCACTTCATATTACAGGGCATAAATTTTGATACATTTCATTGAGATTTTAATAGAACATCTTATTTTTTTGTACTGTTTGTGTTACTATGTTTGATATTTACCTCCCAAAATTTTACAAAAACATTGAAGTTGTTGCTCCCACATTCTGAGTGACAAACATTTTGATCTTGATACATTCAGGTATTTTTTTACTATTTGATTGAGAGCAAGTTCATGATTCATTTGTCTTTATCATCTATTTGAAGAACAGTAGCTTTGTGTTAAAGCAACTTCACAGCAGTCTTGTTCTGATAATATTGAAAACCACTGTGTATCTGTCAGCTGATCACTAAAGGAGACAGTCTGTTTATCTCGTCCTACTGTCCATTGTGAGCTCTCACAATGAGACTTTTCAGGCAGGAGGAAGCCAGAGCTTTAATTCTTTGCTTTCTCGCCAGTTTCACATCACCAGCGACATGATACAATTTCCTTTTGTTTAATTTATGCCACATTTAGATGTATGACTTTCTCTTTGTGTACTCTCTCGCTGTTTTCCAGCCCATTGACTATGAAATCAGTAGGACATATGTGCTGACGGTGGAAGCGAGGAACGAGGTCCCCTTGGCCAGAGGCATACACTCTCCTCGACAGTCCACCGCCACCGTCTCCATCAGAGTAAAAGATGTCAATGAGAGCAGAGCATCAGGTATGTTTTACAACAGGGAGAGGAAAGCTCTGTGAACCGTTACAAACCATCAAAGCAGGCAAGCACTGATCTCAGGTGTAGAAAATTTCTCCATCCTCTAATGAGAGGTTCATTTCCCCCACTATCTGTTTTTCCTAAGCACCCAGTACAGATGTAAAAATCCAAAATTCAACCTATCTAATTAGTTGCAACACCATGAGGATGGTGGCAGTTTTATCTGATTTTGAGTGAAACAACAGTGACATGATCAGTTTGGATGACTTGCCGCATCACTCCTGCTCAAACAAACTATGCCGCATGCATTTCCCTATCATTGTTTTTGAACAAGTCCCACTTTTTTCCTTTTCATCATCAGACGTCTTGCCTCACAGCTGTTTGGCCGTGGAAGTGTTTATCTGCTTGAAAACAGTCGGTGTGAAATGAGCTAGCTTTGTAATTCCATGGTTTGTCCTACAAATTAGTTTGAGCTCCTGATAACAACAAGCTGCTTCGGTCTCCCCTGTGAGACTGTTCGCAAAAGTTGGAATAATTATGTAAAATGTGTGGCATCTAAAATGTTTATTTTGTTTAAACAAATGGATGCAAAGAGCATTCGTGAAAGAGGAGATGCCAGACTGGAAGCGGAGTGAATTAAATGAGATTTCCTTCTGCACACGATAAAACTGCACCTTCCTAAACTTTATCTCTACTTGTTTATCAGAACTTGCTGATAAGCACTGTTGGAAGTTATTTTAAAAGAACAGTGCAGATTCTGAATCATTGTGTCAAATTATTTCTTTCTCCACTCAGGTACTCCAAACTCTCGGACCCGGCTAACTGGCTGAGGATTGACCCAAACACCGGACGTATCACAACAATTGCCATCCTGGACAGAGAGTCGCCCTATGTTAAAAACAGCTTGTACAATGCAACCTTCCTGGCTACTGACAGCGGTAAGTGGCAGTTTTTTTGGGGCCCTGCAGATGCCAAAAATACCATGTTGAGCTGCTGCGATGCACCAGGTTACATGTTAGAAGTGTTTTAGCCGCGCTGTTACACAAGCACTCCATTGCAGGCCACTATCGTCAGAGCATCTAGAGGAGATAATGCTAGCTTTTCAGAGAGCTGGAGAGAGTGGAAGTCATATGTAGACTTCTTTTCAAAGGTCAGTCTCAAGCCAGATTCACCCTGACTACCTCTGTGTGATGTTTTTAGTAGGGTGAAAAAGAGCACCAAATTCCTAATCAGGTGAAAAACACAATCTAAGTTAAAGCCACAAAAGACATCCTCCTGTCTGAGGGTCAAACTTGTTCCAGGCACCTGGCGCGTCTGTGACGCTGACCACATAAGTTGAAGGTTAATGGGTGAGCAATCCCTGAACTATCCAGCATGTGGATATATTCACCTCTTCTCTGCACTGGTGGGATTTACCTCTGTTCAGGTTTACCCTGTTCTGTGGAGCATAGCTTAGGCCAATAGGCTTAAAAACTCGACCAATAAAGAGGTTTCTCAGCATTAATGGGTCAGGATTGGATGACTAGCTCCTTTGAGCGTGGCCTGAATGATAAAAAAGCCTCTTAGCTGAGTGAATACATAGAGGAGCCTGAGAGCAGCGACAGTGGGCTCTGTTTGTCTGCTTTAGTATTCCCATCCCGCGTCCTTCGTCAGGAAGACGTTTTTTGGACACACATACGCACACACACTTGCCAAATGTTCTGATATCTCCCTCTTTCTGTCTTGTTCCTCACTTGAGATTAGATTCTCAGATCAGTATGCAGTTTGGACGGGTCTTCTCCCCCTTGAGTAGAAAGCTGTTTGGAGTGTCTTATTATAGCGTGAGACTCAAATTTAAAACCCTAACTTTACTTTTCTTAGTCAGCTGAGAAATGGCATTTCAGCCGCATATAGTCCTGTGCATATGTTAATTTTTGAAAGCCCCTTTTCCCTCATAAATATGTATGATCTGATCGTGTGTCATCTAATTGCTCATACAGGTGAACCTAAAGCCAGTGGCACAGGGACACTCCAGATCTTCCTGCTGGATATCAATGACAACGCTCCCAAGGTGTTCCCACAGGAGGCAGAGATATGTGAAAAGCCTGAGCCAAATGCCATCAACATTACAGCGCTCGATGGAGACCTTAACCCCAACGCCGGGCCGTTTGCCTTTGAGTTAGCCCACCGACCCTCTGATGTCAGGAGAAACTGGACCATAACAAGAATCAGTGGTAAGACGCTGAACACATGTCACATCATTAACCCTGAGTTAAAGCTTTATTTGATTCTATAATGCTATTGATACAGCTGATCTAGATTCATAACCAGATCCAACTGGAGAAAGTACATCACACAGTTTTTAGAATTAAATTTTTTCAATTCCCAGTCTGTTTTAAAAATAATAAAAGATTTATGGTTTTATTTTCAAAGCTGGGGGCAGCTTCAGAACACATCGCTGACCTCCTGTCAAATCTTAAACAAAGGTGACTAAGCCTTTGCTGCTCGGGAAGGGCTTACTTGAACACAGCCTGCCAGAGGAGAGTAGAAAAACTGCACAATCACTGTCTGAAACCCTTCTCCACCAATCATGTTGTGTATTATATCGTAAATATGCCATTTTTAGTGTTGTCTGAGTGATCATTGATGATCCCTAGTTAGTGCCCTTACTGTATCTCCTGAAATTAAGTGAACAACCAAAGGTAATTTCTCAAGGAACATTTGTCATACTGCATTGCATCAAGTGTCAAGGACAGGAGAGTGACTACACCCTTACATGACAGAAAAGAGTTGTGAACACTGTGGGAAAAAGAAGAACACAGAAACACATATTGTTTAATGTTCAGAACCATTTTTCCCTTAATCTGTGGCTCATATTTTAAATACAGAGCAAACGGCTTATGATGGTGAAACAGCTTTTCCTTATAATAATAGCAGGTTTGGATCCCAGTTTGTGTGCCAACAAAACAAACAATGGATCTATCTCTTTTTAATACTGCACAAACAATAACACTCTCTATCAGTAATGGGTACACAAATTAAGAACTGATGTGCTGCCAACACAAATCGGTCCAGTATCTGCCAACTCTAATCCTAACACTGACTTTGGTGCTTCGTTTAGGGGCCATTTACTAAATCTAAGAGCTGTAGAATACTCTGTACCATCTCTGAATAGTGACCTGTCAAGTGCTGGCCTCTTTGTACAAAGAAGGAAATTATATGTACTAGAGACTATAATGATCCTGTGGGAGCCTTTTTTCTTACAAAGTACCTATCCATGAACTGTTAAGACACCACTACTGTATACACATTTTTGAATACCCAACCGTCAGCTAACGAAGTGAACAGGGATGTGAAAAGGGTGTATACATTTAGACTCGAGCACTGTCATCTTTCAGGTGGAGAAGCTCCAGTTTGTTTGTTGCAAATGATTTTTCATTTAATTTAACCATGAATGTTGTGTGTCCATGTTTTTTTCCTACTGTATTCAGGGTTGAGGCCTTTTTCATCTCAAATCAATGTGTGCTTCAGTTTGCATTTGGAAGATTTGGGTGTTAAAACTGTATTGAAACTGTCCTTGTGTCTGTGGCCTCAAATGTCTCAAAAATCAGTTATGATTGAAAAACCACCCGATGTGTTGCTCACATTAAAGCAACAATATGAAGAAACAGAGATGACACATTTCATACCATAGCACCTCAACACATACTCTCTGCTAACTGGTGCAAATGTGTTGACAGACAGAGGTAGGCCTTAACCCAGCACACGAGTCATTGTACTTAAATAGAAATGTAATAAGTGCCACTGTCAGTGACAAGTTGTTTTAGCTTGTCTGGCTTCCACAGGCCTCTGGTTTTATATTTGGTAGGCTAATAAAAGAGAAAAGATAACCCCTTTTGGCTTTTTTCAATTACTGTTTGTGTTAGTTTGAGAGGAATTTCCTGAATAAATATCAGACTGGAGAGGGGTCAGGTAGCGCAGAGGAGGCCTATGATATTTTGCTCACATTACCAAACAATCCTTAATTGTTTATGCTAATTTAAGGCTAAAAATATGAGCAGAAGAAAATAATTTGTTGTGTGCTAGCTAATAGACAGTGTGAGTTGAAAAGCAGTGAATATATCTTAATAGGATAATAGCATTTGGATTACAGCTACTGGGAATTTAGCCTAAGCAGCATTATCAAAAAGGTATTCAGTGGATTTATGAGCTTTGAATCTAAATCCTGACCATGTTTTGGATTAGATATGCTGATGCAACTTCCAGGTATGAATTCACACTGCATATTTGTGGTAATTTGAGTGTAATCGTGCTTTGAATACCCGTCTATACAAACCTCTATTCAGAGTTTGGAATTAATCCCTGCTGAAAAACTGCTCTGCTGTATCAACATGATATTTTATTTTCATGCACAATGAGGGAATGAATTCAAGCTTGAAAGTCGTCTTATTTTCTCATTTTGGTCTCTCAGGTGACTACGCTCAGATGAGCCTGAAGATCGGCTTCCTTGAAAGCGGCATCTATGAGGTCCCCATCATTATCACAGACTCAGGCAACCTTCCTATGTCCAACACCTCCTATCTGCGGATTAAAGTGTGCCAGTGTGACATAAATGGAGACTGCACTGACCAGCAGCACATCATGGCTGCTGGTTTGGGCACTGGTGCCATCATCTCCATCCTCCTCTGCATCATCATCCTTCTAAGTGAGTGTCTGTGTTTCTCTGTCTCATACAGCTCATCACACGATCACACACGGGGATTATGAAGGCAGCTAAACATGATCTGTGGTATCACTAGATTACCATTGGATTACCAAAAAAAAATAGCCTTGGTCAGTCCTCTGTCCAAGCTCGAAAACATGGGATCAGATCAGGCTTGAATAGAATATACAATTTGTTTTTAATGTCTTTTGTAATATGAAAATTCTACCTGTCTTTTCTACAGTTCTTGTTCTAATGTTTGTGGTGTGGATGAAGCGACGCGATAAGGAACGTCAGGCCAAACAGCTCCTCATCGATCCAGAGGATGATGTGAGGGACAATATTCTGAAGTATGATGAAGAAGGAGGAGGAGAGGAGGATCAGGTAAGAGCCATACCGTAAACTGTTGTCTGTATTTATTTCAGAGGCATTAATGGCTCATAATTAACCACAAAATTCTTAATTAAGTCTCAGATTTTTAAATGTCATCTGTTTTAAATGTGAAAGACCCTTACTGCACATGAGGGTAAACAATGACGGAGCAGCCTCTTGTGTTCTTGTCATGGTGGTGTTCAATCAGTAACTAACACAGAACATCTGACCAATTTCACTCACTAACAACCTGATGGATTTAAGGAGGAAGGAAGCTAAATGTGGCAAGTGTCAAAATACAAAAGTGCTAATACGATAAACCTTTTTAGATTAAGTTAAGTAGAGGAAACAGATTAAGCTCTCATGTTTTGTTTTTCAACCTTAAAATAGCTTTAAACTTTTTTGAATCGCTTTTGTTTGAAATTGAGAGCATAGTCTGTATTTTTGTCTTTTTTTCCCCCACACTTCTATATGATCTTAACCTTGTGCAGCAGCTGGATTTACCTGATTCAGTGTCTACAATAAGGTAGCCCCATCTTACCAAGCTCTAATCCACAACAACTGTGTGCAGCCCAAAGCAGCATTCTCATACAGCTCAGCCCAATCAAATTGATTTTAGGCAAGAAGAGGCGGGGCTGCAAGCATGACGACAGCAGGAAGTGACTGCTGGTACAGAGATTAGCTTAGATGCCTACAGCTTCAGTTTTATAAGATCTCGACCTCATTTCTTTATCAAGTAAAAACAACTGGAAGCCCCTTCTCTATTGGAAAGATATATTTTTATCCACTTCTGACATGTTTTGTAAATAGTTTGTTTAATGAAGTGGTTTATATTTTGTATTTCATACCATGGCAGTTGTATCCACCTTATTATATGTTATGGAATGTGATTGTTATTACAGTTACAATCGTCCAGTAACCTGCCGGATAAGCTTTTAAAAGGCACTGCCTTTTCATAAGCACTTGCTATGGGCTGTTGCCCTGATGGACTGGTGAAATATATTGAACAGTCCATCTGAGATACAGTATCATGTGATCTAATAGCTACCTGCAAAAATGCAATGTTGTCATCCCTACTATAAACAGTAGATACTGCAGTCTTTTTGACTTAGTGTGCTGTCTTATTTAACAACAGTACAACACATTTAGTAGGTTAAATTTTTGCAATTGTGTTATTCTTGTGTTTCAAATATATTCATCACATCAGCACTTGTAAATGAAATGTCAGGCATCACCCAGGGCTGCTTACCAGAGAGCTCCAATGTGTCTGAAAAGGGTGACCTGAGGAGCCACCAGTGGGTTGTGTTAAATATTCAGGTCACATCTACGGTATGCAGCACAGGAGCAGTTTCTGTAAAATTGAAGTAGCATAAGGACAAAGAGGCCCACCTTGAATATTCCTGTGAACATACATACACTTGCGGTCATTCTTGCTCTTATTGGTCCGCTCAGTATGCAGTTCCAAGAAACACCCCTCACACAAAGGAGTAACGCAGTAGCTGTTTAAGCCAGAGATAGTTTTTTTGTTTAGAGCTTAAAATATAAACTAAGGATCAGTATGGTAAATGCATTTTGATTCAATCAACCCTGGAATTATTGGAACTGCTCCCTCGACTGAAACTGTATCCTGCTTACGCACAAACACAGAGTAAATGCAGAGCCATAGGCATCAATAAAGTCACATCTCGGTATCCCTCCTTCACTGATCAGGCACATACAGACACAAATTCAATTGTCCTCATGACCCCTTGTTAGCAGAACGGAACCATTTCATAAAGAAGGCAGCTTTATTCCAACTGGGCTGTCGTTTTGCTGCTGGCTAAAGTGCTGCGGAGGTTTAGGTAAAGTAGAAATGAGCTGGAGACCTCGATCTGACCCGGCACTGTGCCAAATTAGCCTCTGAGATGTGTAATTGGTGAGCTGATGTCATTCAGAGATAGACATCTGCTGTGGCACAATAATGAAGCTCTGTCTAAGGCAACAATATGACTGGAAAGCCATTACCCACATCAGCCAGTGATTAAGCAGGAGGGAGTGGACCTCTTGTGTATTCACATCCTCACTTAAACACGAAATGCACAAAAGTTTTTGCCCTGAACGTTTGAGAAAAAGCAAACTTGTGCAACGCCCCTCAAAGGCAAATAAGCTGCTGCAGCAATTTATTGTGAGAAAACAAGCTTCCATTTTGAGTGGCGCAGAGGAAGGCAGGGCGCCAGAAGAAAATGGTCTTGTCTGCGGAATCAGGCGAGTCAGTGTTGGTAAAAAATGTCCCTTTCTTTCCCAGCGATGTGGTCTTTATAATGCCCACCTCTGTTCCCCCTATCTCCCGCTGGGGAGGAAATTGAAGTGTCAGACCATTGGACGCTCTCAGAGTATATGATTTTAGTTGCCGCTGCCGTCGCCCTGGTTTGTATTGGTTTGTGAGGCACTCATTTCATCAGGAGCAGACAGCTGATCAGGCAGCGCCGCACAGACAGGGGAAAAAATGATGCCGAGATAATAGCAAATTGAGAAGTTTCAGTGTGAAGGTTCACAGGTGAGAAAAATAAAATGTAAGACAAGGATGAGTCATCTGCTTCTTCAAATCACCTCAGAATAATTTGATGCACATTAACCTTAGACAGAGCGGCTTCGGAGGCATGCTTTGAAAAATGTTTTGATTTGTATTCAATCCCACACAGTAAGTGAAACAAAACGAATCAGACCTGTTTTTGTAGATACTTCAAGTGCCTCATGTTTTGCCCATCAGAGACAAAGACAAGTTGAACATCTCAGCCAGCTTGGGTTTATTGTAACCTGGGGGTATTTTTGGTCCTGTTGTAATTATGAAAACGTTACACCAAAGGTAATGCTTGGTTAGATTATGAATCACAGCAACAACACCACAACTAAGCCACGCAAAGCAAGAGACAGGAGTGATCACGTTTCAAAGAAAAGTTTGAAATGTGGAGAAATATGCTAATTAGCTTTCTCGCAGGGTGCTAGATGACATGGTAAACATGGAGTTTAACTGAGCAAAAAGACTGGGAAAGTAGGGCAGCAGTTTTGTGAAAAGTTAATAAAATCTATCCTCTAGCATTTCTATTTCTACATTTAGGGAAAAACTAAACTAGCAGGCCTTTGGCTTTGGTCTGGAGCTTAACCGGAAAGAGGATGGCATCTATTCATATTATTTTATCATGGAAAAAATCCAATTTAATAAAACAAAAATGTCTACTTGTTCTCTTTGTAGATTCAAACAACCTTGTACCAACAAGGAAAACATTGCAGATGAGGTGAAACTTGACAAATTATGCAGTTGCAGTGGTTTGACCAAGTGTTAATGTTGCCTGCAGGCATTTCAAACAGTTTTTTTTTTTCTTTTTTTTTTGGTATAGTGACTCAAACCGCTACAAGGATACTTTGTGCTTCCTGAAAAAGAAATATTTTTCACAATTGGTCTACATTTAAAGTCCTCTGTTGCTGTGACTGTCCGGACAGTTTTGGTAATCAAAGCCTCTTTCCATTCAGGACCAGCTGTATCCTCCTCAAAATAAGAAAATCAGTGGTATTTGAGCTCATGTACATCGATATCTTGTGTTGTTGGTGTTGTGTTTATCTAGGTAGATGTTTTTTATGTTTATTAGAAGTACGATATCTCTGAAGTTGGGCCTTAGCTGGAGGTGAAACAGTCCTCTAAACACACATTAGTAAATTTTGCCTCTGGTATGAAAGGTTATACTCAGATTATATTAGCAGTGATTAACAGACACAGCTTGGAGCTTGTTTACAGGCATGGACACAGATTAATGTCTGTTTTGGGATTATATTCCAAGTTCACAGCAGTCTTGAGTATGTGAAATCTCACTTATCTATAATCAATGCATTTTAGGAATGATCTGTGATTTGTTTGTGCCTAGTCAGCCTCAGCCTGTTGATGAAAACAATATAAAACAAGTGCACATGGACAAAAACTAAAAACAAACTGATGGACATTTTCAATCAACACATAAACTAGACAGAAATGTTTGACAGAGACTTATTCCAATCAGACCTTATTTCGTCATGTAGAAAGTGGGACAAGTTAGGAATATATCCAATCATAGCTACGTTGGATGAGTTAAGAGGAACACCTAATCACAACTGCCTTAGCTTCCATGTTTGCAAACAGTTCACTTTAATGAGCCACGGCGTTTATTGTACAACTGGAGCTTGTGGTTCATTCCAGTTGATCTCAGAACTGGGATAGCCTGAGTTGCAAATTACTTCTCCAAAAATGCCCCATTTGGTCAGAATTTCCACTTAATTCCAACACAGTACTAAAAGAAGAGCTATTTGAACACTGGAAGACTGGCTCCTATAACTTTGCTTATCCTATTGTAACAGATCATTAAAAATAGCTGGAATACAAATTACCACGAACAAGGCTAAACAAGAGCTTATAAAGATATTTTTCCTATTTTTAGCTTTACGACAGACTACCACAGAGTTCATCAGCAGCACGGTGTTTAATTCATTTTTATCTACAGCACTCTGTAATGTTAACACAGTAAGACTCCTGTGCCTTCTGCTCTGCTTATTTTCAAGGTTGTTTGTTAATTTATGAGCAAGATAACTTGAATACCACTAAATGAATTGATGGTATTTTCAGGGCATGTTGGTAATGGCACAAGGAGGAAGTGATTAGATGTTGGTAGTAATCTGAGTCAAGATACAGATCCATGAGTTTTTCTTATAGGATTTTTAAACTATACTAGATAGGTCAGTCTTCGCGTTTGCTAAAAACTAGCCTAACAGTGTTGGAAATGACATGGCAGAGGTTTGTGCTCTCAGAGCATTTCAAGATTTCTTTTTAAATACTGTGCCCAAAGAACTTGTACCTCTACTCTAAAGCAAATACAGCCTGATTTCAGCAGTTCTATCAATAAAGGTTCAGATCAATAAGGCACACTGTTAATGTTCTAAATATCAACAGAAGGGAACCATCCTCATCCTGTGCGATCTGCTTACTGGATTTTTGTTCAAACATTT
This sequence comes from Scarus forsteni, assembly GCA_036419115.1. Lineage (NCBI taxonomy): Eukaryota > Metazoa > Chordata > Actinopteri > Labriformes > Labridae > Scarus > Scarus forsteni. The sequence continues at coordinate 22,387,978 of JAZDUH010000157.1, read as the reverse complement.
TTCGTTTAAAAGCCCAGTGATCATCAGACCGTTCTTGTTTCCTGCCATATTGATTTATTTTTAGGGATGTTTCCCCTTCACTGGCTGAAATTGCTCAGCTATATCTTCCGACAGATAAAGTGTGTAAAGGCTTTGCAATGTTCACTCTTCCATTATCGAATGTGGGTCAGGAGAGCCAGGGGCAGCCATTTCACCGGGCCTCTGTATGTGTGAAGAGTCGACTCCCTGAAGGGGGTTGGTGTGTCATTAGACCCTCCTGCTTAGTTCAGCCATTATACGGCTCCGTCGCAATCCCTGTCACCAACTCCTGACCCCTCTGGTGTGTGACCCCGTGGAAGGTCAAACAGGAGTCACGCTGGAATGAACCGCAGATGATGGATGGCGTTATTGCGTGATGTGCGAAGGCTGTCGTTCCTCTCCAGCTGGCCTCGGGGTTACTGTCATTCTCCATGAAAATCAAATCACACATGAATAATCAATGTGTTTGTTTTAGATCTGAAATGATAGTGTGGGGTTTGTTTCTGCTAAGTGCTCATGTCCTTCATCGTGCTTGCATGTCTCGGTTGTTTGTGCATCTTCACAGGGTTTATATTTATTCCCGTGTTTATTTTTACATTCAAGCCTCGGCAGCCTTTATTTCTTTGGTGTAAGCATGAGCGTGTGTGTGTATGCGTGAGTGTGTGGGAACATGTGCAACTGAGCAAAGACAATTTTGAAGGGGATATTAGAGATGGATGGATTACCAAAAATCTTCTAAAGAGGGACAATCCATCATGCACGCTTATTAGGCACACACCCTGATTCTCATACAGGGTTTTTCTCTATCATATCTGCTGTCACTGAGATACCATCCAGTCATTCAGCTTAGATTTTTCTCCCTCCTTTTCTCCCCTCACTCTTTTTTTTCCACCTCCTTTTTCCCTGCCCATGACTTTACTCAAACTGCAAGCCATTCAGGTTGCCTTGGTAATGTTAATAGGATTAGTGATGGCTTATGCATATCCACCATCCCGTGTCTGGGCATTGATTAGAGAAAAACAGTCGCCTGCACATCCTTCCTGCAGCACGCCGCACTAGTACAAACACTTCTGCAGCGTATGATGTGGTCCTCAGCCCCGGACCCCCTCAGTGCCACCTCCTTTTAATGTGTCAAATCGTCCCTGGGCTTTTGCTTCACAGACAAGAAGATTAAAGTTTCCCCTCTTGTCCCCTCGACTCTTCCTGCTGCAATCCAACTTTAAAATCGTCTCCACTCAGCTGAACTCCTCTTTCTCCATACTGTACAGAATGTGTTTGACTTTTTTTCCTTTGAACAGTCACACTGGGTTTGGGGTCCAGTCACACCCACTCAGCTAACTCCCGTCTGTCCATGTGACTCCCCCCACAGGATTACGACCTCAGTCAGCTCCAGCAGCCTGACACGATAGAGCACGATGCCATCAAGCCAGTAGGAATCCGCCGTCTAGACGAGAGACCCCTCCACCCTGAGCCGCAGTACCCCATGAGGTCAGCAGCACCCCATCCCGGAGACATCGGAGACTTCATTAACGAGGTAAACACAAAAAGTGAAAAGTCTCAAAACTACAGCAGATTTTCACAAAGACAGTCCGGTGCATTTGTGTAAAGCAGCTCACACATGAACTTAACCAAAGTTATGACAACGAAAAGTCACACAGCTTGAGTTTTCTCTGCTGAAGAGGAGGGGCAGGGGTGTCAGACATCACTTGAGATAGGCCAATGAGTGTGAAGATATCTAGTCTACTAGTTTACTTTTTATTTTACGTTCATCTATCTGTTCTCAAGTCAATCCTCTGGTTTTTGTTTTGGGGTCCTCCCCAATAACTTTAAGACTAAATTCCATTCTCTAAACCAAATCAATCAATCAATCAATCTTTATTTGTATAGCCCCAATTCATAACAAGTGTTTTCTCAAGACTCTTTACAATAGAGCAAGAACTCTTCATTTTGTGGATACACATATATGCATAGATACATATATATAAAGATACACATGTACATATAAATACAAATATATACATCTAACACCCAACATGAATCCATACAGCCAATCATGGATCCCTCCATCATGGCGGCAAGAAAAAACCTTCTGTTAAGCAGCAGGAAATCTTGAATGTGGATCCCAGTCTCATGATGAACAGCAAATCCACACGATGCTGTGATGGGTGCGGGGGCAAAGGAAGGGAGGTAGGAGGAGACAAGTGGACTAAAATAAGAACTTAAGTTAGTGACAGCTCTATGAACCATCGACCTGTCGTCTGATTTATTAGATTTATTAGAGGTTAGCCTCTTGAGATGCTACATCTCGTTTTCAGGAGGGTCCCCTTGTCTGAATAGTTGTGGTGATCATTTTATCGTAGTATAACCAATAATATTCTTACTGAAAATAAGAATGGTCTTTTATCTGAACACATTAATTTACTTTAACTCTCTTGTGACAGTACCTTGGAAAAGTTTTTCCAAGTTAGGCACATTTTGCAAATCTTATTCCCTCTTTTCTGTAAAACTCTCAGCATATTCTCACATTAAAAATACTTTATTTTACTGTAATTCACATGTGTAGAGCAGTGGTTTTTGCACTATGCACATCTTAAGTCAGGAAAATATCCCAAGGTGCACCGTGTTGATGTTTACATTTTCTTAAATATATTGCAGCAAACAAAATTTTTGCAGAAATGTATTTCAATCTTTGTCAAATTCAATAAGTTCAGTGGTTAAATCTGAAAATATAAGTTTTTGAGTACAACCTGGGAACCTAGTAATTGGGAGAGATTAAAAAGTAATAATTCCCTCCATACATTAATTTGATGTCTGGAAAAAGAAAGCCTTTTGATGGTTTTATGAGATTCTTGAGGTTACAGAATTGCAGCTTCATATGGATGTCAGTGCACCTTAAGCACTAACAGAGAGAAGTGAAACCTCAGACATCAGTTGTGAAATAGGTTATTGATTATTGTTTTGCTGAGTCCCAAGCCACACCTAGACTTGCATCAAGGCACACCATTTGAGAAGCACTGCATTAGAGTCACCAAACTAGGAAGAAGAAAGTGGAATTACAGCTCAGGAGTCACTGTTCACACACAACAGCTCAAAACAAGCGAGAGAAAAGTTGACAAAGATGGATGGAGACAATCTGAGAGGCAGTGCAATTAGTAAACTTCCAGCTTGTTTGGAACATTTAACTTTGGGAAAAAAAAACAGAAAAGAGACTCACTCCCACACGAAGATTTCCAGAATAGCTTTACGTTGCTTGGTTGATTCTTCATCATAATCAACTTGCTGAACATCTTAAATTAGCAGCAGTTGGTTGAACTAATTCTTTATACAGTTTCTCACTGCAGGCACAATATTTCTCATGTATTCTTCTTAACTGTGACTCAGTAACTGGCTACAAGTAACTACTTAAGCCTTACTGAATGGAATCTGTGATAAACAAAAGACAGTGAATGAATGCTGAAAAAAAGAAATGCATTTGTGTAATCTCGTTTGCTAGTATTTTGATCCAAATTGGAATTTAGGTTTTTTTAACCTGTGCTATGTTATACTCTGAAGCACCTGACTGAGCACAAAGTCTGAGCATCAAACTAAAATGAAGACTGTAATTCAGTGGTGCCGTCACTGCTAACATTAGCATTAGCAACACCCCGGTCCGAGTCTGATAAAATTTTTATCATAAAAATGTTCACAGAAACTCATAATTATTTTTCCTTTGTGATAAACATTTATTTCAGGGCTTTAAAAACAATTAGATCACCTTTTCTTCCCAAAGGACATTAATAAAGAGACAATCAGGGAAACTTTTCCATACTCTTGGGCCGATAAACTTTTTTGGAAGTAAAACTGAGTTTTGTGCCATTTAATTTAGCAAGACCTTTTTTTTTTGTCTTGTAAAAATTAAAGAAGAAGAGGCTGTGCTGCAAAAACCAGCACTGTCTCAAAGGTAGAATGTTATTTTTAAGTTAAATGAGTTTCTTTTAATGGACTTTTATCTTAATAAACAATTTCAGTATGAAGCAGTTTGTGCCGTGCTTCGCAGAACTTTAAATTAAATCGATCATTATTAATTGTTTTCATCTTTTTCACAGCAGAGAGTAAGAACTTTTCTCATTTAACGTCCATCCGTTCAGACATGCATAAAGCCGAGACGGTACATGATGCCAACTCATTTTGATTTAATTGTTTTCCTCCTCACTTTCCGCCAAAGTGGAGTTCTCGATGTGTCAGCATTGAAATTGGAGATGAGAGCGGCGATACATTGGCTTTCTATGGGAGTGCAGTGTTCAGAGTGCCCTCGTTTGCCTGAGGCCATCATTGACTCCAGCATGAAGGGAGAATGTAAAATGAAAAGAGCAGTCATGTATTTTTCACGAGCTCCAACCGACAAGAGTTTCACGGCATTACAAATGGAGTTCTCTTCGAGGTTCTGGACGGCGCCCATGTTTTTAGATTAGAACTTGCTCTCTCAGCTCTGCTACCCCCTCTCTCTCCTCCCCTCATACAGACGCCTCTCATTTTCACCCGTGCAGCGCGTGTCATTAATACACCTCGTACACTTGCCTTAACAGTGATACCGAGTGAAATTTAATATTTTCTCAGCGCTCAATAAGGAATGTTTCGCAGCACACACCATCTTTCATCACACTTGTTATTTCAAAATTCTCGCAAGACCTAAGAGACATTTCAAGTCTGAGCATCCTGACCCAGAAAAACGCTCGCTGCAAACCAGGCAATCTGTTTTTAGTCCCACATTTGATCGTCGCCGAAGCTCAGTCATGGTAGCTGCTGCGCTCACATGGAGCTGGAATCTGACCTAACTGATAAGGGACAGCTGCCAGGGGAGGGGGGGGGAGCAGGGGAAGGAGGGGGTCTGATCTCCATCCTGTAATGTGCAAATGCCAAAGGAGCTTGTGGCTCTTAATTAAATTAAAGGGAGAAATAAATTAGACCTAGGTTTAACATAAGAACTTTAACCTCACAAGGGGACAAACAAAGGTCTCGTGGTCTGCGGGGGCTTATATCAAACACACTTGGGTGACCTCTGACGGTCACAGGTGGACGAGGTGTCGCAGAGCTGAAGTGATTACGTTCACTGTTTGCCTTGTTTTGGCTCAGGCAAGGCTGCAACTAAGCAGAAAAGCCAGAGGGTTTTATCAGATGTCTCTTTTGTTATTTGTGGGACACAGTAGGGCTGGAAAACATGAACCAAAAGTGATCTTAACTATCATTTTAACTGTACCTCACTCATTTAAATTACAGTACATACTTATAATCCTTTATTAAAACACATTTAGGTCTCAGTTTTGTCCAGTATGGCTCAGACCTAAATATTTTTTCTTTATTCAGAATACTACTAAAAACAGGAAACATTCTTGTGGTTGATTATTTCCCTCCTTCTAGTAACACCAATAGATATTGTTTTTCATGTGCTTTGAAAGCCTGATTAGTTATATTCACTGTGAGGTCCAACTTGGCATGTGGCAAGAGCAGCACAGGTAGACATGTTGTAGTGTCCAAAGTGTAGAAAATCCCAAGAAACTGGACTCTGGTTCCAGTAGGCAGAGTGGCAGCATCATGTGTTTTTAGCTCTGAGATCACTAAGGACCAACCTCAGTGAGACTGGTGAAATCAAAGACGTACTGTAAAGTGTGTATCTGAGGAAGACAACACTCCCAGAAAGACCAGTTTCTCACTCCTGCTTCATGGAGGAGCCTAAGACATCCTTCGCGGTGAAGAGGGGATTTTGGCCTCCATGTTTAGCTGTTTTGCAGAGTCTTTACATGTTGTACCTTGTTGTAAAGGCAACTAATCATGCTTTCCAACGAAATATAATACCAGTTGGTGTTATTAACGGGGAGAAATAATCCACCAATCCAGACTTTTTTCGAGAACTATCGATAGTCTTGCGGTCAGTTTACATTCTGCTTTGGATCTTCCTGCTGTTCCTCTAACCACACACAGAGCGGGGTCTCTGGTGTCATGTTTTTCATCTTCAATCAAAATCACATGAGTGTATCCTATAAAATTTACCATATCATTTGCAAGTACACTTAGATATCTTACGATCTATTTTCCAGCCTAGGACACAGTGGCTCCAGAAAGTGAGGGTGGATTGAGTGAATGTCTGCGGCTCTGCAGATGACTCAGTTGTAATGAAATAATAAGCCCTGAGATTGACTAACCCTCTGAGAGTGCCGGTGGGTTTCTGGTTGTGGATGTAGGGGGCTATAACCATCAGAGTGCTTATGGCTGTAATTGTAATGAACGATCCATTTATCATATTTCCCACCAAATTATCAGCCCGGCAGCCCTGAGCTAATACTTAACGAAAGCTAACAAGTGGAAAATAATCGCTAAGTGCCCAAGCACTTTAATTCAATCCATCTTTTTATTTGAAAGCGTTTGGGCGCTGTAATGGTAGAGTAGAGGAAACTATAAATCTTCAACAACTTCACAGCAATCCAAGGTCTCGTTTCTCGATGTGATGTTGCTCCACTTCTGTTAATTCATATATTATTTGTTGAGGGGGGATCCTCAGTTGTAGCGATGAGAGGGGAAGACTCAGGCTCTGATCCAAAGGGGGTTCATGGCCAAAGCACATCTCCTCTCCTAGATTAGCAATCCATCAACTCTCCAGAGTCCCGTTAGGGGAACGGGCATAGAAATCAATAACAATCCATGAGGACCTCTCATGATGCCATGAGGATTTCTAGGAATGTCGAGCACAATTTTTAAAATAGAGCCGCCCCCATCGGTGCCGTGATCACCCAGATAGCACACATGTAGCACACCAACACACACACTCTGCTCTGCTTCAGCTGAGCTCCGAGCTGCAGTTGAGATGTGATATATTAAAGATTGCGCTGTCTAGATTATGGATGAAAAAGTATCAGTGTGAGGTTCTACTTCCTGGATGAGACCTCTGATTAGAAAAAAGGGGCTTACAAGAGTCAGAGTGAAAAAGGAGGGGGGGATTTTTGTCCCCTTTATTGTTGAACAACCTACATGAAAAGATTAAATCAGTTTTGTCCTCAACTACGATACAAAATCCCTAAAAACGAGTCTTTTTCCAGTATTCTAATATTATATTACAGTGTAGTGTCTCATTGTCTCACTAACTGTTGTGCTGTAGGCCAGAAATTTCCCCAAAAGTCCTTGAAAATCTTTTTGATACAGAAGCTTTTTGTGTAAATTTGAACTTTCTTTTAGACATGTATCTCCTCTATTACACACTGACAGACTCAAATATACATAGTTGTTAGACATAGATCACATTTGTACTTCCTATCAGAATAGCTGCCTTAATACTGAATATTATTTTGTTCATATATCTTGTGTGTTGTTTTCACCACAGAGACTCTGCTATTTTTCTCTGTAATATTTGTAAGTTTTTAATCAGTTGAAGGATGTTCATACTAGTTGTTTTTTTCTGTATCCTCACCACACTTAGTCTTGGCTTAGCTCACTTGGCACCCTGGTAGAGGTGAATTGAAAAACTGTGCCAGGTACTACCAGGTACAGTCCCTAATGGAGAACCCAAAGAACTGGGTAAAGTGGAGCAGATACCATGTCATGGAAAAGCCCCGTAAATGACAGTGTTACCCTGCGGTGTGTTCATGGTCCAGTCTGTAAACCTGTTTGTGTTCCCACAGTGGAGTGCATATTTGACAAAGATGATGACATGATGTGTTCAAATGCCATTGCAGGAAAAAGGGGGATTATATTGAAGTTAAGAGGCTTGAATAAATACTGATGTGTGCTTGTGAGAGTAACACGTTTGAATTTTTTGTACTTTTTCTCTGCCTGAATTTTCTGTACTAATGCATGAATCAAACTAAAAGTGAACCCACTGGTCATGCTCACTATTGACTTTTCATCATGCAGCACATGACTCAACATCCCAGACACCAAAGCACACGCAACAAAACTCATGAACAACACCAGAGTCTGATTAATCTCATTTCCTGAACAATTGGAGGAAGAAGTAGCGACAGGTTTAAGGCAGATTAGCCTGTAACTGTGTGGGTGGGTGGGGGTTTCGCTAATGTGTCTCCATCCTCATTGCAGACAGAGTCGGTGTGCAGACAGTGCTTCTTTAATCTCCTCATCTCACCACGGCTTTATTCCCTCTCTGTACAGGGGCTGAAGGCAGCAGACAACGACCCCACTGCTCCCCCCTACGACTCCCTGCTAGTGTTCGACTACGAGGGCAGTGGCTCCACAGCCGGCTCCCTAAGCTCCCTCAACTCCTCCAGCAGCGGGGGCGACCAGGACTACGATTACCTCAACGACTGGGGGCCTCGCTTTAGAAAACTGGCAGACATGTACGGCGGAAGCGATGACTAGGACACACAGCCACTCCCTGAAGGATGAAAACATTGAAGAAATGAAAAAATAAAGAGAGGAGGAGGAGGAGGAGAGATTTCTTGTTGATGGACACAGACAGCTTCTGATATCCCTGAGAGAGTGACAGAACTGTGACAGAAAAGAAACAAAAAAAAAACAAACATTGATTCAGAAATATTTTCAAAAACAACCAACCTAGGCTTATTGTTGTAGTCTACGCATACATATGCTTGTTGAAAGCTTAGGCATAGGCTGTGGTCCAGTTTTGGAGGCTGTCGGAGGAAACACTGGTGGACTGTCACCACTCGGATGTTGGGATTGAATGCGCTCAGTTACACTTGAATTTCACAGTACAGAAGCACTGGGATATAATGTGCCTTTTTGTACATTTTTTTGGATCTAAATGATTAGTTTTATGTTCAAGGCTTTAATGGTACTGACTTTTGGAGTGATTTCAAACAAAGTATGTTACACTCTGGTATGCTTCTACATGCTTTTTTTCTTTGGTTCCACAAATGCTCCTGTTTGTTGAAGATTTATTTAAATACAAAGAAAATGAAGGATCATCTGTTCACTTTCAGATGGAAGGAAAACGATTAAGAGCAGCACTGTACAGTACGCTAGACTTCTAGACTTTTTTCACTAAAAGATTAAAATTATGCAGCTGGTTGCAATTAAAGGGAGTTCCGAATCATACTTTTGTAGCAGATTTATTTCTCTTTTTTTTCCTGAAGTGATGTAGTATTTTACAAAAACAACAAAAAAACTGTTTTGGTCTAATCTATGTACACTTCATTTGCCTTAGTCATCATCTGATATTTTTGACTTTTACTTCACTGTAAAAAGATGTGTGTACATAATGTTTTTTTTTTTCTTTATCTTTTTTTTTTTCTTTTTGATGTAGTATATGAAAAAGTGCAAAAAGTTCCAAACTTGTAAATGTATAATTTGGACTACAAATTCAAGTTTTTTGCATGTTTTTATCTTTTCATGACAACAAAAATGAAAAAATGTTGTTTCCCAAATTTATTTACAAAGTGAAAAAATAAAAATCTGGGTGACATTAAATGTGTAGACGTAAGGAGAGTTTCTTTTTGTATAAAACCTGGAAAAAAAAAAACACTGATAAAAAAAATTTCAAAAGTAGTGATCTGTCAGCACAACTGTTGAATTTGTACCAAAAAGGGGGAAGGGGTGGGGTGGGGTGACATGCTAGGCACTAATTACTGGATCAGCTTTAAGACTGGAAAAGGTGTTGGACTTAAGCCGTGTGGATAACCATGTGTACTGGAGAACAAATTATACATCTCTGACCCCAACCATCCAAATAAAAGGCTAATTTTGGAGCTAAAATCTGCCTCTTTATTCATGTGTTTTTGTTCATACTCGGCTCCGTTGCAGAGGCTTGATAGATCAGATTCCTACGGCGGCCATTTTCCCGTGGTGGTGGGAAAGTAAAGTGTTGTTTTCACATTGTGATGCTTTATTCCAACTTTTGGTCATCGTAAATCTCAACACCCTGGCTGCAGTTTTTATTCTATCGTATATTTCCCAGCTGATACGTGACATACTGTACACCATGGGGGCTGAAAATCCTGTTGAAGATCTGAACATACTGTATCTTGAATAGGGATGCACAAACAGTAGTGGGGCCGTCGGCGCTTTTTGCAGTCCGCTCTGAGTGACAAAGCAATCATGGCTATCAAGGTTTTTTTCTCTTTACACAGGTTAAATGACCTCCACAATGTCGAGAGCAAAACAAGGAGGGTTTACGTTACACCTGTGTCTGCATGTCACTCTGGATCTTCCCATCATGATGACAGAAAGCATTCAAATCTTTGTCATTCACCAAAAAATTCAGTCAGTGATGGAAAATATTTGGTTAATGCGACCCCTGTTTGTCCTCATGACTGCAGCATAACATTGCGCCTGTTTTGCACCTGCTTTAAACTGCTGATAAACCTCACTGCAGGTGCTAAATGGCTACATTTGCATCGCCTCCTCAATATTTTGTGTGTTCTGATGATCTGCATGTATTAAACATGTTCATGAGGACAAACACGCTGAATGGACTGCCTGTGCTATTTTGCTCATTTGACTGATGCAATTGTCGGTGCACTGTTATAGGGATGGGATGAAATATCGTTTGGCAATATATCCTGATACAGTACGTGACGAAATGCACCAAGTTTGAAAAAAATGGATCGTGAAATAAAGACGTCACGTCTGGTAAAAGCGCATGTGACCAGAAGTTACGACAACAAACATTTGCACCAACTACCTTGTCTCCAAAAAGCCGAATGATGGAGTTGAATGAGGTTGAAAATTGAGGACGCTTCACCTGGATACAAGTCATCTGTCTGGCAGTATTTTGGCTTTCTCATTAAAAAAGACGAAGACAGCAAAAACGAGCCTACCGCTCGTTAGCATACTCTCTCTCTAACCTCTCTAGGGTTAGAAAGAGTGTTATTGTTTGTGTTTGGCCTGTTAGGCTTTGTGTTTTTCCTGTGTGCAACTCAAACAAAAACAAATAAGTTGTAATTACACAGTAATATTTTTTCTTTTTTTACTTTTCTGATATTGTATCGTGACGTATCGTGACCCAGGCATATCGAGGTGCAGCGTATCGTGAGTTTAAGTGTATCGTCCCATCCCTACTCTGTTAGTAGATCAGCTTCACACACTATCAAGTTTGCATGTGTTTTTATACACTGACATCTTAGAAGAACAGGCCCTAAGTGTTTTTTTAGTTTTGCCATAGGCTAGTTTTCAACTTGGATTCCCCTGCTTGATTCTCACCCAAAAATCAGAATGACTGTGAGCCGCTCTGATGTGGAGTTCTCATAAACTGAAACTATTCATTTGTGTTGTCTTTAATCAGTACATTCAACTATGTTGCTGATGCAAAGGGTTTAAAGTAAAATATGCAAAGTGATATTAAGTGGGTCTTGAGAAAGGTCTAAAAAGTGTAAACAGTTTTTCTGTATTTGTTCTGAGCCATGACCGCTGCTCTGTAGGGCAGAACTTAACACTGGGTATTTTGTGGATAATTAACTCTGTCAAAGAGGTTATGTTTTTGCCGGTGCATTTGAGCAAAATAACTCAAAAAGCTTTCATCATATCTTCATGAAATTGCCAGGGAGTGTTATCAAAGCAGAAGACAGCAGTCGATACATTTTTGTGGTGATCTGAATACAGATGCAGATCCAGAACTTATTTAAAGGGTTTTGTTAAGATATATTTTCCCTTATAACTTCTACAGTCCTGCTTCCAATATAAAACAGTTACCATGGAATACCACTTTGTAAATGATCAGATTATAAAATAGCTAGTATACATATGAAAATGTTAGAAATAAATATTTTTCTGACTCTCTGCATCAATAATAGTGTAGAAATAAAATAATGGTGGATTTAATGGAAGACTTACTATGTCTCTAAAAGTCACAAACTATCCAAGTTACTCAATGTTAGTATAAAAAATTGTTTGGCCTGTCATCCACGAGTAAAACCTTTCCTCTTTACTGTTACTCTCCAACTAAAAAAAAGTCTGCTAAAACAGCTTGTTTGAAAATTACCCCTCCTGATGTCCCTCTGCCTGCTCCAGGAGTTTGTTCAGACTCTAGGCAGGTCCAGTAAAAGGAACAGGTATTGGCCCGTCTGTCAGACACAGCGCATAAGGATTTATACCAAATCAGGCTGTTCTGAGTAGGGCTGAAACTGAGGTGTTTATAGGCATGCCCAAATCCAATATGTAAGTGGATTTTAAAGGGACTGTGAGGAGTTTCTAAGTAATTACAAAAAAGTCTCACTTTAAGATATATGCCTGATCGAAATACACACTTTAAGATGAGTTTTATAGCATCAAAATAGGTTATCTATAAATGCTATTCCTTAGCCTTCCGGTCGGGTCGGACAGGGCTGGACTGGCCTGGATACTCAACTTTGGGAACAAGACAATTAAAACTAGAGCAAATTTATACTATTCGGACACGTCTGAGAGCACTGGGCTGGTGCGTTCCAGTTGTAGTCTGAAGTAGGAATTTCTGGGTTCCAAGTAGGAAACTAAAACTGGAAAGTCCCCCTAGTCTGAATTTCCTACTGGGAACTCGGTGAAACCTCGCCACCCCCAAGTTGATAATCGAAGATGGATGCCCCCAGTGTGAACAGTTATTTAGCTCCTGTAATAATCAATTTATTTGCACTTCTGACTGGGGTGTGTCGCTCTAGATCAGCTGTATACATAGTATTGTTAGACTTATATTTACAAAAATGCTGCCATAGTGCTAATCACATTCTTCATACAACAACACAGGGTGTGCTAACAACAGCTAACAATAGCCTGGTAGATCGGCATGTTTTTTTTCCGACTTCAACTGGAATGCCGATAAGTCGGAGATGATGTCACTCCCAGTTCCGAGGTTACTGAAAAGTAGCATTACGACAGTCTCCGCGCGTGCTCATGGGTAGCAGAGTCTTAATGTCGGCGGAAACAGATTCTCCTCACAGTCCCTTTAAGGCTAGAAACTTAAAAAATATATGTTGGTGAAATATGTGATAGTGGTTTCCAAACTTTTACAGCTGGGCCCCTTTTGGCCGATGAAAACCTCTTCAATTTTTTGGCTTTTCAATTGTGAAACAAGGTTTACATGACGAACAGCCTGGAAAACAAAGCTAGACAACAGCATTGAAATGTTCTGCTCTGAGTCACAGGAGCATGGCCGTTGAGGGGATATGCTGTATTAGATTACAAACCGTGCAAATTGAGTCTCATAGGACAATAGTTTTTAACACAAAAAATTTATTGTACAATAATCCACCAGAGGGGAGAATAAATCCTTTTGCTCTTATTTCCCTTGGTTTGCACTCAGTGCATGAGTAAAATGCTTTGGGCTCGTACGAGTCTATGGATGATAAGTTGTGTTGCTCTCAGGCCATTCCGGGAAACAATAAGCTCGTTCTACAATGCTATCTGTGCACTTCTGAGCCAAACCAAGGTCAAAAGCTCATGGAAATGCCAAATCCATCCAGCACCTGTCTGCTATCGGGGATTTGTTCAGTAAAGTACTGTAGGTCAGGGAGGACTTGACCTCAAAATGAAAGATGCCTGCAAAAAGTCCCCCTGGGGAATTTGCATGATTCTGCACTCGTGGGACGGGATGAAGAGGAGGATGGTGTGTGTGCACTGTAAATGCCAATCCGCTGTGGTCATGAGCACGTTGAATGTAGAGGGGGAAAGTCACAGAACAAGGATGCACCGTTTAGCCTTCTCCTGCCCTCTCTCTCTGCTCTGAGGGACTCACTCTTACACCAGCCAAATTGTTGGCGACATGACTTATTAATTCGACCAAATTAGACAGCAGCAAGTTTTGATTTTGTAGTCCTCACACAAAATAACATGAATGTCTATTAGAGAGCAGCCAGGGAAGCGTCCCTGCCCTTTGTTTTTCAGCGTGTGTAATCAGTGTAGCAGCTCTGTGTTAATCAGTTCCACATCCTGTAGCACACATAAACACTTCACTTTTCATAATTTCCTCTAAGATGCCAGAGTTTTTTCTTCTATGACCTTGTGTGGTGAATATCACTTATCTCACAGCCTGCCTACGCCAGAAGGAGCATGAAATTTGACGTCAACAAAGCATCTGACCTCAGGGTGTTGTTTCTATTGAGTCAGAATGGTTTTGCCAAATCACTGCATTTAACGCCGAGGTTTTTCCAGCCAGACTCTGCTTTAATGTATTTCTGGTATTTTTATTCTTTGTTTCTGCTCTGACCTAGGCTGAACTGCTCTCACAACTTTGATCTTGTGTAGGCACAGATGTGGTTACAGTGACTAAACATCTCAGAAGTGCTTCATCAAATCCTTTTTATGGACTGGTTTTTGCCCGGAGTTAACACAGCTGAGCAGCTCAGTAGGGTAGACACTCAGAGGGAGACTTTGCATGAAAGGGTGAGGGAGACTTTTGAAGGATTTTTTTTTTATTAATCTGTTTTGGGTGTGTTGATGACAACCAGCAACTTTCAGTGTTGAAAAATATAGTGTCAGATGGACTGCTCAATTTTTTTCACTTTATGAACTGGAGTAAAAAGAAGAAAGACTTTAGAAGGAGTATCAGCAGGCAAAATCAACATGCACAAGTAGAAGAACACAGCCATTTGCTGCATCGTACAACAGCACCAACTTCAGCAATACTGAAATAGCCCTTTATCTGGGGTCCCCCTCCATTATCTGTTCCTGCTCTGAGCTGTAGGCCTCCCATTATGATCACTCTTGTAAATACTCACAGCTGTTCTGTGTGTTTCTGGGAGACAATGAGCCATTTTCCTTCATCACTGCTTGGGCAGAACATAATATACCTGAGTAACACGGCCAGTGGAGGTGCCTTCCTTAAACTGAACCCCTATTATCTGAAAAGCCTGCACCCACTGCTAGACTTTCTTAGGGTTGAATACAGACCCAGAAGTGGGCACAGAGGTCTAATATGACTAAAATAAAAGGATTCCAACAGGTGATTAGGCATCCCAAAATCCAGTGAATGTATAATACATTCAGTTGAACAAAGACAAGATATGTGATGTTTGAACTGATAAAGGTTTGTTTTTTGCTTTTTTAAAAGCAAATATTCACTCATTTTGAATTTGATGCCAGCAATATGTTCTAAAAAATCTGGGACATGGGCATGTTTACCACTGTATATCAACCCCTTTCCTATGATCAACACGTCAAGTCTGTTTGAGAACACATAACTGAAAGTTGGGGAATGCAAAAAAGACCCTGTTTGGAACATTTCACAGGTGAACACCTTCATTAGAAACACATGAGTGTCATGACTGGGTATAATAGGAGCACCCCAAGGCTCAGTGTCCACAAACAAGAATGGGGGTAACATTCACAACTTAGTGAACAACTTTAAGTGCAAATAGTCCAACCGTGGAAGAACCACATTTCTCAAAGTACGCTTGTGAAGAATGTTGGGATTTCAACAAAAGATTCAGAGAATCTGAAGAAATCTCTGCACATGAGGCTGAAGGCTAAAAAATGAAACTGAATACCTGTGACCTTCAACCCCTTTAGGCCATACTGCATAAAAATTGTCGTAATTCTGTTTAGGCTGTTACCACGTTGGCTTGGGTAGTTTGGATATCCATTGTCTGTTAACACAGTTAGTCACTGCTTCTACATGTGCATGTTAAAACTCGACAATGCAATCCCAATCTATATATCAACAACAGCCACAAAAAGCTTCTCTGGGCCCAAGCAACAGAGTGCCTTCATAGTAAAAGATTGAGGTACAAGACTGGCCTGCCTGCAGTCCAGTCCTGTCTCACTCTGAAAATGTTGGGAGCAATATGAAGTGCAAAAAAAGACAATGGAGACCCCAGACTGTTGAGCACATATGAGCTTTAATGAAGCAAGAATGGGAATGGGAAATTCCACCTATAAAGTAAACAATTAGTGTCCTCAGTTCCTAAACTCTTATCCAGTGTTGTTAAAGGAGAGGCAATTTAACAAGTGGTCCCAATTATTTTGGAACATGTTGTAGGCATCAATTTGGCGATGAGTAGTGCTGTCAGACAATTAAAATAACTAATCTAATTAATTACAGGATTTATAATTGATTAATCTAATTAATTGCATTTTAATCTCATATCTGCT
The DNA here is from genome assembly GCA_036419115.1 of Scarus forsteni. Taxonomy (NCBI): domain Eukaryota; kingdom Metazoa; phylum Chordata; class Actinopteri; order Labriformes; family Labridae; genus Scarus; species Scarus forsteni. Next base: position 22,371,961 of record JAZDUH010000157.1, on the reverse strand, counting down.
TAAAGTACCCAAATAAAGAATTTGAATTCTGGGATATTATGAAATTGTAGTGCATGACTAATCAAATGAACACACTAAGAAGTGAAGATTTGTAAATCCACATTTTTATTGGTGATTAAATAAAACCAAAGTCAGGGCAACTTGTCCAGAAAATTCTAAGCTCAATCAGGCAACTCAAAGTACACTTTAAGTGTGTTTCATAAATCAAATTCAACATAAGAAAAAGGTCGAGGACATCCAGCAAACCAATTAGGCCTGATGCATTATTAAAGAATGTAGTACAAATATAGATAAATAAATTCAAAAATAAAATAAGACTAAGTCTTAAATATGCCATTCCTGTTGTCACCTGGGCTTTGTTTGGTTTGACTAGAGACGCATGTGTGAAGTGACGTGCCACTGCCATGTACGGGTCCTCCAGCTGGCCAATATTAAAATGTTTGTGTGCTATGACTAATCGCGATTAATTTTTATAACGCATTAATTTGTGGTGTAATTAATTAATCTAATGAATGCACTAAAGTGACAGCCCTAGTAATGAGTGAATATCTGCAAAAAACAACAAAGTTTAAACATAAACAATCTTGTCTTTGTGGTGTACGGATTTGTAAATCATTGTATTGTGATTCTAATAATGCTTACACTGTTACGATTCACTCAAAATTGGATCTCAATGCAGAGGAGACAACCAGAAGGTTTCAAAAATTTATTGCAACAAGAAAAAACAAGAACAAAAAAAAACAGGCAGGCTGTGGAAGCAGGATGTCCAAAACACTGACAAAAAGGAGCAGCTGCAGATTCTTCTGAAACCTGAAGAAGAGGGAGGATTCAGTCAGAAGGGTTCCCAAAAAGAGGTCAAAAAGCTTTTCAAAGTCAAACGGTTGAGCAACGAAGTGACTCTACCTTACAAGAAGGAATTATCTGGCAGTGTGGTCGACTCCTGCCCCAGCTTTTAAAGGGAACTTGATTGCCAGAGTGACCACAGGTGAGCATGATTGGCTGCAGCTGCTTCACCCTGCTTCCACAGACCTGCAGCAAAAACAGGAAGGGAGGGAGAGAGCAAAACCAACAGAACTAAAATGGAAACACAACAGTACCCCCTCAAGGACGCCTGGCGGCCCTCCAGGTTTTCCTGGATTACGGGCATAGAAGTCTCTAAAAAGTTCAGGGTCCAGAATGAGTTTGGGAGAAACCCAAGAACGCTCCTCTGGCCCATAACCCTCCCAATCAACCAGGTACTGATAGCCCCGACCCCGCCTCCGTACATCCAGCAACTCCTTTACTGTAAAGGCAGGGTGGTCATAAATGATCCAGGAGGGGTGGAGGGGGTTCTGCTGGAGGGCTCAGAGGACTGGTGGAAACAGGCTTTAGGAGTGAAACATGGAAGGAGGGATGGACATTCAAGGCGGCAGGCAACTTCAGTTTAACAACACTGGGGTTAATGATGCTTTCAATTTCAAAAGGGCCGATGTACCTGGGTGCCAGTTTGCGAGACTCAGTCTGAAGAGGAAGGTCCCGGGCAGATAACCAGACCTTCTGGCCAGGCTGATAATCGGGAGCAGGGATACGATGTCTGTCAGCCAGTCTCTGATTTCGAGTTTTGGTGCGTGTTAGAGCTGCACGGGCCTCATGCCAGACTTGACGGGCTCTCCGAAGGTGATGCTGAACTGAGGGGACCGCCACGTCAGACTCCTGGGCTGGAAACAGAGGAGGCTGGAAGCCATTAGAGGCCATGAATGGAGACATACCTGTGGCGGAGCAGACCAGGGAATTATGGGCATATTCCACCCAAGGGAGGTGAGTGGACCAGGAGGCTGGGTGATGAAAGGTCACACACCGAAGAGCTGCCTCGAGATCCTGATTTGCCCGCTCTGTCTGGCCGTTAGTTTGTGGGTGATATCCTGACGATAGGCTGGTAGATGTTCCCAAGGCCTGACAAAATGCCTTCCAAACTTGGGAGATGAACTGCGGACCTCTGTCGGAAACAATATCTTGAGGGATACCATGTAGTCGGAATACATGCTTAATAAGCAGATTAGCAGTCTCAAAAGATGATGGTAATTTAGGGAGTGGAATGAAGTGCACAGCCTTAGAAAACGGTCAACAATAGTCAAGATGGTGGTATTACCTTCTGAGGGAGGAAGGCCTGTGAGAAAATCCACACCAATATGTGAGCACCCCCACTGAGGAATCGGAAGGGGACGAAGAAGGCCGGCAGGAGCACGGTGAGAGGCCTTACTGCGGGCACAGACAGAGCAGGCAGAGACAAACTGCTTTGTGTCAGAGGAGATGGAGGGCCACCAAAACCTTTGCTGGAGAAGATGCAAGGTCCGCCGAAAACCAGGATGACATGCGACCTTGGAACAATGCCCCCACTGAAGAACTGAAGATCTAGCCATTGGCGGAACAAACAGCTTACCACCTGGACATTCTGCAGGAATGGGATCAGAATCTTGGGCTTCCTGGACCACCCTCTCAATCTCCCACCTGGCTGCCCCAACAACACAGGGAGCAGGAAGGATGGTTTCCTCTGCAGGCTCCTCAATAGCAGGGGAAAACTGGCGTGACAGGGCATCAGGCTTGATGTTTCTGGAGCCAGGCCGGTAGGTGATAGTAAAGTTGAAACGCCCTAAGAACAGAGCCCACCGAGCCTGACGGGAGTTGAGCCTGCGGGCAGAACGGAGGTAAGATAAGTTCTTATGGTCGGTCCATACCACAAATGGATGAGTTGAGCCCTCCAACCAGTGCCTCCACTCCTGAAGCGCCAGCACAACAGCCAACAACTCCCGGTTTCCCACATCGTAGTTTCTTTCAGGAGGGGTGAGTCTACGGGAGAAGAAGGCACAAGGGTGCATTTTCTGATCCACAGAAGAACGTTGGGAAAGAACTGCACCAACCCCAGAGTCTGAGGCATCAACCTCCACTACAAACTGAGCTGAAGGATCAGGGTGAGACAGTACAGGAGCAGTGGAAAACAACCGTTTTAACTTCATAAACGCTGTCTCAGCAGCTGATGACCATACAAAAGGAACTTTCACAGAAGTTAGCTTGGTTAAAGGTGTAGCAACTTTGCTATAGTCACGGATAAACCTTCGATAAAAATTAGCAAATCCTAGGAACCTTTGAAGTTGCTTTCTTGATGTAGGAGTGGGCCAATCGACCACTGCCATGACCTTGGCAGGGTCAGCTTTGATTTGCCCCTTCTCCACCACAAAACCCAGAAAGTTCACTGAGGAAACATGGAATTCACACTTCTCGGCTTTGACATAGAGTCTGTTTTCCAAAAGTCTTTGGAGTACCAGTCTTACATGTTGAACATGTTCATTAAAGGAACGAGAAAAAATCAAAATGTCGTCTAAATATACAAACACAAATCTATTCAACATGTCACGCAGGACATCATTTATGAGTGCCTGAAAAACTGCAGGGGCATTAGTTAACCCGAAGGGCATGACCAGATACTCAAAATGTCCCAGCGGTGTGTTGAACGCTGTCTTCCACTCATCCCCCTCTTTTATCCTCACTAAGTGGTAGGCATTGCGAAGGTCTAACTTAGTGAAAATGGTGGCTTGGTGGAGGGGCCCAAAAGCAGAGTCAATGAGTGGAAGGGGGTATTTGTTTTTCACCGTTATTACATTTAGACTCCTGTAGTCAATTCAGGGGCTCAGAGTCTTGTCCTTTTTATCGACAAAAAAGAAACCAGCCCCCACAGGTGATGAAGAGGGACGAATGAGTCCAGCAGCTAATGAGTCAGAGATATATGTCTCCATGGCTTCCCTTTCTGGTCGGGAGAGATTGTAAAGTTTACTGGTAGGTAAGGGGGTGCCAGGAAGCAAATCAATGCTGCAGTCATATGGTCTGTGAGGTGGAAGTGACAGAGCCTGGTCTTTATTAAAAACTTCCTGAATGTCATGGTACTCCGAGGGCACAGAGGTGAGGTCAATAGGTTTAGGGGGAGCTGGTGCAGCAGTGACTGTGGCAGGGGTGGCTGACTGTAAGCAATGAGAGTGGCAAAACAGACTCCAATTAGTGATGGAGGAATGAGACCAGTCTATGTGTGGGTTGTGCAGCTTAAGCCATGGGAGCCCTAAAACTAATGGGGATGCAGGTGAGGAAATTATGTACAATGAAATGGATTCATGATGGTTACCAGACAGGTGGAGGGACACAGGGGTAGTGCGATGAGTGACATGAGCCAAAAGCTTCCCATCAAGAGCAAAAACATCCTTTGGCTCAGGTAAGAGTTCAGAGGGGATCTTGGATTGAGAAACAAAATCAGAGTCAATGAAATTGTCATCAGAGCCAGAGTCAATCAAGACTTGAATAGGGAGTGACACATGTGACCAGGAAACGGTACCTTTCAGTTGAATTCTGTTGGAGGGTGATGATATGGAGGAAGTATGGCTCACCAGCGCCCCTCCTGTGGCTGATGAGCCAGGTCTTTGGCCGAACAGGACAGCTGGCTAGGACATGGCCAGCCTGACCACAGTACATGCAGAGCTTTTTGGAGAAAGCGGCGTTGACGCTCAGCAGAAGTTAGTCTCATCCTCCCCAGCTGCATAGGTTCCTCGCTGCTCAAAGATGCGCTGGGTGCTGGCTGATCTGGAGACTGTAGAGGTGGAACTGAAGGTGCAAGTTGTCTGGGAGGCCTAACAGAGAAGCCCTGTCTGCCTGTTCTCTCCCTACGTCTCTCTCTAAGGCGATTATCTAGACGAATGGTGAGGGAAATTAACTCATCCAGGGATGTTGTTTCATCACGCAGCTAGTTCATCCTTTAGCTCTTCACTCAAGCCACGAATATAAACCCCTGTAAAGCCTTTCATCCCACCCGCCTCGCGAGAATGCGGAAATCAAAAGAGTAACCAGAAACTGAACCGAACCTTGTCAGAAGAAAGGAGGCGGCTACTAGCCTCCTTTCCTTTCACTGGGTGATCAAATACTTTAAGCATTTCAGCTGTGAACAACTCAAAAGACTGACAAATGGGTGAGTTATTGTTGGAAACAGCTAAGGCCCAGGCTGAGGCTTTGTCTGACAGTAGACTCATAATGAAAGCTATTTTGGATCTATCAGAATTATAGGTTGAAGGCTGCTGATTAAACACAAGAGAACACTGGTGGAGAAACTGACTGCATGACCCTGAAATTCCAGAATACCTGACTGGTGGTGAGATGTATGGCTCTCTGGGTTGGCTGGGTTGGACATCCGGGAAACTGGAACAGGCACAGGTGGAGCAGAGGTGGAAGGCATTGGTGACACTTGATCCTGGGCCGGGGCTGCCAGGGAGTTTAATTGTGTGGAAACTTGGTCCATCCGGTTGCCAAGCTGGGTAATGCTGGAAGCTAAGGTGTTCAGAGTGTCCATAATTTGTTGAAGAGCTTGCTCATGTTGCCCAACCCTAGCTCCTTGAGAGGAAACAGCCTGTTTGATCTTCTCTACCTCTGCGAGATCCATTTTGGCCAGATAATTCTGTTACGATTCACTCAAAATTGGATCTCAATGCAGAGGAGAAAACCAGAAGGTTTCAAAAATTTATTGCAACAAGAAAAAACAAGAACAAAAAAACAGGCAGGCTGTGGAAGCAGGATGTCCAAAACACTGACAAAAAGGAGCAGCTGCAGATTCTTCTGAAACCTGAAGAAGAGGGAGGATTCAGTCAGAAGGGTTCCCAAAAAGAGGTCAAAAAGCTTTTCAAAGTCAAACGGTTGAGCAACGAAGTGACTCTACCTTACAAGAAGGAATTATCTGGCAGTGTGGTCGACTCCTGCCCCAGCTTTTAAAGGGAACTTGATTGCCAGAGTGACCACAGGTGAGCATGATTGGCTGCAGCTGCTTCACCCTGCTTCCACAGACCTGCAGCAAAAACAGGAAGGGAGGGGGAGAGAGCAAAAACCAACAGAACTAAAATGGAAACACAACATACACTTTGTCCCAACTTCCTTTGAATTAGGATTGTATATTTTATAAGCCAGTGACACAAGCTGCATATTTTTTTGAACACAGTTTTTTTTTTTTTTTAATTGAAATTTTACACAGATAAACCACCTTTCAGTACAGCTTCATCAATATAACATCATTACAACAATACAAATTTGCACTGTGGTACAGATTACAGAAATTAGATAGTCAGATAGAAATATAATATAAACAGATAAAACATATTTACTGTGACTGTACTCAAATATATAAAATAAGGAAACACAAAAGAAAAAGAAATAGTATAACAAGTAAAACAAAAACAGAACAAACAAAAAGCTCTCAGACAAAACAAACTTTCAGCTTCTAAATCTTTGCTATTCGAGGTCCTTCATTGTTCTAAATTCTATAGACATATTAGCTCCATCATAGGGGTGTGCGATAGGACGATATTAAATCGTTAAGGATTATAACATTTGAATGATCTCATAAAGCAGAAAGATCATCAGATCATCTGCGTGGGTGCAGAGACTTTGACGCGCACCCGACTAACCAATCATAGCACATTATGTGCAGTGCATGGTGGGATCTCTTGTTTGGTTATGCAGCGTGAAGCCATGGCAGAAAGAGCACAGGAGATAAAAGCTTACAGATGTCTGAACAAAAATCTGTTCTAAAGCCGCTGCATTATTCACTCAGATTATAGACATTGCAGTTAGATAACATTTGTTCTAAATTGTTGCACTTTAAGAGATAACCAGTTACTTAAGTTTGCATTTATATTTGACCCTTTTCAATAAGCTATTTGGTGTGTTTAGTTTTCGTGTAACAAAAGTGCACTTTATTGTTGTTCATTACTTTAAAAGTTTACATTTATTGCACATTTTTTTTAAAACTGCACTATTTAAATTAAAACCTGTTCAGAAAGTTTCTTTGGCTTAAATTGTCATTTTTTTTCTTTTGAGGTTTTACATGTTTTATATGTTAAACATGGGGAAAAATGGCCAAACATGCAAATTAGTCTAGCAAAGTCAACGTGAAAAAGAATCCTGATAAAATCGTGATCGTGATTTTATTTTCAAAAAATCGTGATATGATATTCCTGCCATATCGTCCACCCCTACTCCATCATGAGGTTTACATCAGCTACAACTCAATCCTCTTCATGTATTAACTCTCCCAGGGACTAATTTAACACGTCACACCTATCATCTGGTGACACTTCTGAGGAAAGCAGAAGTTTCCGCTGAAACATGACATGGTACGTGAATTTTGTCTGAGATAAAAGAAAGAGAACTATTAATACACTCCATCTTAATTATTAGGTTTCTTTTATAAGTTTTGTACATGCTAAGACGTTGGTTATGTTGGCTAATTTGGTGCAGCTGTAGAGGTTGCCATGCAACAGGATCATAAGAAGGTAAGGATGTGGATGAGACAGCTAATCTTCTATATCCCAGACTTTCTTCTGTGCAGCCTCAGTGGTGGCATACCTGAAGCAATGAGGGCTACTTCCTTAGTGTACCTCAAAGGATGCTGCTAATGCTAATGTTGGCTCTAGCCTTTCCCTAAATGGACACATAAGAGGCTGCATTAATCTTTTTATCTCACCCTCTTCCAGAAAGCAGCCAGGTGTATTTCTCTAAATGTCAAACTCTTCCAGTAAATCACCCTCCTCAGATGAGAGGCCTTGTATTTTCCTCATGGTGCTGTAACGTACATTTGTCCAGCTCTTATTGCGCCCGGCTCTAACTCCTCTACGGGCTCTCCCAGCGTGCTCGCTGTGTCATCTTGATGTTCAGATTACTCCAACGGGTTCATATCCAGCAAGCAGTGGAGTCCTGTTTCATTTTTTAACCCGCAGAGGGAATAAAAAAAGAGAAAGAATTGATATTCTGGCACTGCACTTCAATTTCACAACATGGATTATCCCCGAAGGAAGGCTGGCAATCATAAAGAACCCAGGATATAAAGGCTGTACAGCTCCTCCACTATCCACACCCCAAGCACTTCTGTACATTTATAGACATGTAGTGCTCCAGACTCTTAAACAATGCAGGGAAACCACTGAATGTTCTGCATGTTATGGATGGGAAATGAAAGTATTTTGAGGATTATAATTATTGGCATTGACTCACTGAGCTGTAATTGGACTGACTATTGTGTGAGATTTGCCATATGCTCCATCAAGGATGGCAGAAATAATTGCTCCAAAATACAATCTCATTTGTACATTTTAGGGAGGAGACAAATGGATAAAAATAGTTTTAAAATAAGAAAAAGATTGTGTGCAAAGCTAATAAAGAAGGTCAGGGATGAGACTGGTTTCTTCTGCCAGTTGTACCTTTGACATACATTTGAAAGTCAGAAAAAAGAGACCACCTCAGGAATACAGAGCTGTAAATAAATAATGAATGTGCTAGCATTTGTTGGCTAGCTCTGTGAGCTTTGTTGTCTATCCTGGAGCGAGGTGCAGCTCTCAGGTCCACATTGGATTCCAGTGACTCCTTATCTTTTTCCCATTAGATGCTGCAATATGTGCCCGGTGTATTATTGTATTCGAAATATTAACTCAGAACAAGAGGAGGAACTCAACTTATAACCCCTGAGCACTCCCGAGATGTTCTCTTTTGGAAAATGGCTGCAGATTGCTGTTCTTACAAGCACCCCAGGGCCCTTTTTATTGACTGTGAAACAATGCTTTCACCAACAACACCCCCTCACCATCTCAGATTTACAAGATCCTCCGCTCATCTTATTTCCTGTGTGTGTGCGCAAGTGGGTGTGTGTGCTCAGACGGCTAGTGGGCAAGTGTCACATAGCCACCCGGTGCCCCCCCTCATGGGGTGGGAGTCAGGCAGTTAACATGCAGAATACAGACGAGGACCTGATGCAAACCAGCGTCTAAGTTATGCTGCTCCTGACCTTTGGTGGACTTTGGGAAGATGGATGCTACTCGGGCTATCGACAGAAAATTCTGGCCCGCAGCAGCAAGAGCATATTTCTTATGGTTTCCCTGCCCCGGCGTGCTACCTTTGGAATGAATAAGTAAGCAGGCTGGATGACAGAGTGCACACACACATATACACACACAGAGGCAGGGCACTCGCAGGCTTTAATGTATTTGTGCATAGAGCCAATCACTTGTGCAGAATCAGTCAATTTCATTTCTATGTTGTTGCCTTCTTAGTGTAATATCAGATCAATTTTGTTTGGTTTGCTTCGCTGCCGAGAGCCGGGAGGTCCTTTTCCTTGAGTCTCAGGTTTTTATGCCTTCAAGTCTTGTGTTTTTAGGTTTCCTGTCTGTCCATCAATCTAAAATGCTTCTTGTGGGGTTTTTTTTGTCAAAGTTTCCACAAATACTCTCTCTGTCTCTTGCTTAAGAATGCAACATCTCAAGAAAATACAGGCTTTTGTCAAACTTTTCACAGAAGTCCACTTTGACTCAAGGATCACTGTATCAAATTTTGAAGGTCATAAGCCAAAGCTTAATCAGATTCATTTTCAGTCAAGAGCTTGGCTGCTTTCTGTGGCTCAGAACTGATTTAATATTGGTGGGTCATGCGTCAAAGGTGATTTAGCCTTATCATCATCTTCTGCTTGTGAATATGATTTCTCAAAAACATTTTAAGGAATTCTGCAAATGTTCACAATTTCAGGGACTAAAGATGGAGATTAGCTTGAAGCTAACTCTGAAATGGAACATTTGTGTTTAATATCAAGCAATCAGTCTTTTTTTGCATGGTGCCAATTCATTGTAAGTGTTTTCTCGACACTACAATAGAGCAGGATGAAGACAAACTCTTCATTTTATGGATACACATACAGTTTATGCATGGACACATATATAGATATATAGAATACACTTATATACATATATATAAGAATATTTACATCCAACACCCAACATGAATCCAACAACCAATCATAAATCCCTCATCATGGTGGCAAGAAGAAACTTTCTGTTAAGCAGCAGAAAACCTTGAATGTGGATCCCAGTCTAGGTTTAGTAATTAATATTGCCCATGGTTCCTTTACATATAAAATGTATTAAATCAAAACATAACAATAGCTGCAATTGGGATGATCCCGCTTCTGTTAGTTAAGTTACCCTTTTTGTTCCCATGTTTCATGTTTGTCTTGTGCTTCCTGTTTTATTTTGAAATTTTGTACTGTTGTTTTATTCCGTGGCTTTAGCTTCCTGTCTGGTCTTGTCACAACTTCATCCTGATTGTTCCTCCCCAGCTGTGTCTTATCAATCCCCTTCACCTCATGTATTTCATCTCATGTCTCCCTTTGTCCTGTGCCAGTTTGTTGTACATCTGGCACAGCGCTGGGTGGCACAGAGTGCGCAGAGCCTGTCGCACCCTGTGCAGTGTTAATTTCGTCCGGCGCACCGCCGTGTGCTGCCAATTTGACAATTTGGTGGACCGACGGTGCAGAGATGGGTGTGACGACGCATCGGGGGAGGTGCCGACAGATTCAGGTTGGCGCAGTGAAAATTTCGTGCCAAAAAACACGGAAGGTGTTATGACCCTCCTGTCAGACTTACCAAATTCTGAGGAAGAGCAGTTTTGCTCAAAACGTCACTGTTTGAAAATAAAAAATTTCAAGGGAGCTACTTTATGGTGTGCGGATCTCCATACACAATTTTCATGTCTTTTTCCTGTAAACATGATCTATTGAGAACTTCCTGAGTTTTCTTCTATTGACTTTTCTAAGATATTTGCTGTGAGTAAGAAAGAACTCATTAGATACGCATAAGCCACGAGTTAAGATAAGTTAGTGTTGTGATCATCTCTTGCTTGTAATCATCACTTCTCAAAGGCATTTTGAGAAATTTATTGACAATGTTGGACACGTCTTCTATGACTTATGCATGAATTGATAAGATATTAGGACTCGTAGATCAAAGGTCATTTAGCCCCATGAACCTCTTTTTTTCCGTGGGATCATGATTTCTTCAGGACATTTTGAGGAATTTCTAACTTTGCACAGGTGTTGACTCACTGATTAGACCCTGTAGACCAAATGTCAAAGGTTATTTGGTCTCATGATCATGCCTTGCTCCTGAATGTGACATCTCAAGAGATCTTTGAGGCCTTTCTGTCAAAGTTTGCACAAATACAGGAGCTAAAACCCACCAGGCGGTAGTTCTAGTTCTTTTTGTCCCTCACCGACATACAGCCTTGATCTACAACTCCCTGTGTTCTCCCTGACTGCAGGCTGATATCTCTCCAATGGCTCCCCCTCTGTTTCAGCAGATATTGTTCTGCCTCCTGTTCTGAGATACTGATTTATCTGCTCTCATTTATCAGGCCCCCATCCTGCCGTTATTCTCCGTCCACACAGAGCTAAAGTGACACCGTGGTCACAGGAGGAGAGGAAGAAGGAGGAGGTGTGAGGAAGGGCGGGGCCCACTGAAACGAAAATGATGAGGGCTGCTTTTTTCATAAGATGCATATCGGCCGAGCATGAGATTTTCCAGCCTGCCTATGAAACCGCCAATGTCACTTTTCTGCCGCCTGCTAGTGCACGCGAGGAATTTCTCATCTCGCCGCGGCTCCTCCTGCATGAATGGTTGATGTGCCCAACAAAGGACATGTAATCATAAACCATGCACACATTTACAGACACTGGGCCATCTCTTTCTCTGTTTCTATTTCTATTCCTCTGACTCACACCTCCACACATTCACTTTATCACAACCTGGAAATGACTAACAAAGAAAAAACAATTACAATTACAGCACTAGGGAGAAATACTTTCTGATTTCTTGTCCTTTCTTGCAATAAAATATGCAAAAACAGGGCAAGGAAAAAAGGGAAAAGAGCAAAAACAAAGACTCCCTCGAGAGCCTTTGGATTTATTCCTGCTTTTAAACACTTGACACTCTGTCACCCTAGTGCCATTAAGGCTTTATGTCCCTTGGCCACATTTGCACAATAACAAGATAATATCCTCCAATGAGAACAAATATGTGACTCCTCTTGTGGTTCCTGCTGCTGACTAGCTGAGTGACTTCAGCGGCTAATAAATGCGCTGAAGGCTACATGCCCCTGAGATCAATGCGCTGCTGATTGTACATCCCCGGCGTTGTTACATTATTGTCTGAACAGAGGAGAAAAGAGGCCACTGGGTAGGCCAGACTTTCCCGTCTGCTGACTCCATTGTAGTCACCCATTGGTATGGATAGCCGAAGGCGCGGGTGACAAGCCATCAGACGAGCGGGAACAAAACTCCAGTATGAAGAACATCAGCTTTTATTCACAGAGTGTCAAAGAAAAGACGTGACATTAGGGCGCACATCAATCCAAGCGAGCGAGGATCTGGCTTTTATTTATGTGACATCTGTAAAATTAAATAAAAACATGAATTATATCGCTTATGATTGGGGCACAGCGATGAATTAGGGAGGGGAAGTCATTACTTACTTTGACACACATGTCAAATTGGCAAAGAAATGATCAACATGGCGATTATGAGCGCCTTTTAATGCGTTTTACACTTCAAATTCAATTGGAAAAATTCTCATGATGCTCTTAACACCTCCGACAGTTATTTCATGCAAATAAAATGTTACTGAAGGTGGGAAAAATAGCAGAGTTCAGCAACTGCATGATGCCAAATGAGTTTTCACCCAGCTCTGGCTAATCTCTCCTCAGGCCATCTTTTTATACAAATGCTGACTTCTCTTGATTTGACCCTTTGGCCTCAATTCAGGGAGGAAGGGAGCTTCAAAAAGCTGAGTACATCTCTCTCCATAACAGGAAGGTTTTTCACACAAGCTGCGTCCTTTAAAAGTCACGAGTCCAAGAACAGAATCCACTCAGGGGACATTTCAGAAGTGTGGCGTTGAACCTCAATGCCACACAGTCCTCAAATCATCTACATGCCCCTCATCGGTGTAAGAATTACAGAAATACATCCAGTTATTGCTGCAGAGGAGGAAATTGAATTACACAGCCATACCGTGTGCATGCTGCAGATCCAAATGACTCGCATCCATGAAACACCTTCATATTTTGTTACAGCTTTGATTATAGCCTAATAAACTCCTACACTGAGGGGAGTATAAGAAAGGGAATGAAAACTGCAGCAGCCACACTGCTTTGAATGTTTCAGAGCATCTTTTGGGTGTTAAATGTCTCCCAACTGAATATTTATCTCTTTTTGCTATTTTCTCTATCTTTATTGTGTTCTGTTCAACCACAGAATATTTTTAGCATTGGAAAAAAGAAGCTGCTTTCTGAAGAACAGCAGATTAAGGATCCACAAACCAAAACAGTGAGAGGTTTGCTACACTTGATATGTCAAGAAGACAAAAGTGCATTATGGGTGTAAAAATTACAGATAAACTAGATGTAGACTGGTCCCAAGATAGATAACCAAACTTTTCCAGCTTTCTACAGCAGACAAATTTAATGTCCAATGTTACATTTGTTGTTGTTTAAAGCTCCTGTGAATTGTTTTGTTAAGTAGTGCCTCTTACTATTTGTATGTCTTATCCTGTGCATGCAAAGTAACCTTAGATCAATTGTGCATTGCTAAAACAGTCAAACTGGTCACTTCTTCGTTGTCAATATGCATTACATACGTAGTATTTTATGGTCTATTCTCTGCTGAGGTGAATTTGAATGAAGTAATGTTTGCATATGAACCCAGAGGAGACAAATGTTTGAATGTTGTTTACTTGATTTGAGGGTAAAACATGTTTGTTGTGTCATGATCCTGCTTTCTGTTTTGGTCAAGTTACCCATTTTGTGTTCAGGTTTTTTGTCTTGTCTTGTACTTCCTGTTTTATTTTGAAAAGTCACCTGTCTTTCCTTGTTTAAGTAGGTTTTGATTCCTGTCTGGCGCTGTCACACCTGATCCCTGATTGTTCCTCCCCATCTGTGTCTAATCACCCCCAGTCACCTCATGTATTTAACCCTCATGTCTTTCCCTGTCTTGCTGCCAGTTTGTTGCACTTTTGCTGGTAAAACCTCTTTTGTGTGTGATCTAGTCTTTAGCCTCACGTGTTGGATACCATTGCCTTTCTCTGATAGATTTATTGTGTACCTAATAAGGCTGTGACTTTTTCTAAATACCAAACTCGAACAGTTTTCAATCATGTACCCAAATAATTGAAGATATTCGATTATCCCCCCCCCACACACACACACACACACACACACAGTAAGGGACAGAGACTCCATTATCCAACCCTGCCGGAAAAAGCGCAGTCACACGGGGTTAAACTCTTGACGAAGCTCCGCTGCACTCGGCCGTATAACTTGGATGTGACTGAGGGTCAAGCTGCGCTCAGAGTGCCCTCTGTTGGACGGAACGGTCCGGTGCTCCAGGCGTCCTGATGTGCCACTACACTCAATATTTTACATTTGAATATTTGTTTACTATTCAATTATGGATATTTATCCCTATATTCGAGCAGTTATTCGAATATCGAATATAAAGTGATGGCCAGAGTAATTAACCTTGCCTGATTTATCAATAAATCAACTGCTATTGTCAAACCAGTAAAGAATCATTCTGCCATTTTAAGGCGTAATATTTACGCTTCTGTGATGTTTCGCCTCAGCTGTGAACATTCATGAGACAGAATGGGGGGATAGAGTTGACCCCCTCTTTGCTCAGGCTCTAGATGTAGCGACAGAGGCTTGATATTGAAAAAGGATGTCATGCTGAATCAGCAGGAGACAGGAGTGCTGTGCCTCTCTGCCTTTGTGTGTATTTTGGGGCATGTGCCTCATTGGCACATCCAAGCCATACTACAGTGTGAATAGCCCTTGAGGTGTAAATATAAAGAAGTCCCGCCGTTTTTGCACAAAGGCACTGTGGAATAGTGAGTGGGCAAAACTACATGCCAACAAACTGATCATTAGTCAGACCCTACCTTTTATGGGGATTAATCCTTAAGCCTCACCCCCTTAGCAACTGTTACTATGTTCGACAAACTCTTACGTTACCTGCTTCTGTCCTTTTTTAATCAATTGCAAATACCTTGCTTTTCAACTAAGCTTTATTATTGTTTATTTGATTTTATTCTTTTCAAAAATTGCCCTAAATGAAAAAATGAAGGCTGCACTACAACAGGGTTTAAAAAGAAAGGGCAAAATTTGAATGAATTAGTCAACAAAAGCAAAACTAATACTGGTGAATGACCTTAATGATGTAACACTGGCTGTTAAAATCAAGAAATGCGCCACTCATTTGCACCAAACTTTCCCAAAATACCAATACTGTCATTATTTTAATGTTTTATTTAGCTTTAGTGTGTAAGAAAGCTTTCTTTGAGATTTTTCATGTTTTTATACTGCACTCATCTGGGCTACATGTCTTAGCTTTAACCATGCAATAACTGCCTTGAAGAGGAGCTCTCCCGTTCTGATGGGTTGTCTATGAACCAATCAGAGAGCTCACAAAGGGTCTATTACTATATAAGACAGCAGTTAATGACCACTGCAAAGCATGGTGGTGACAGCATCACAGCAATATGCCGCCAGATATCTGTTTATACTAATGCTCTTGCGTAGTGACTTTGTGGATATGCAAATTTCTTTCAAAATATATACAATGGAAAACTAATGCTTCAAGATTTGGACCATGACTGATCAACAATGCACCAAAAGTCCCTTTACAGAGGCTTTACTTAAAAATGTGGTTTTGGGGTTTAGTCAATCTTTAAACTGTACATAATCATTCTGGTCACAGCATTTTTGTGCAGTATTTTCCAAAATTTCCTCCAAAACTTTTCGGTGAAATAGTCCTATAAAGCCCCATCGTGTGCCTTCTCTGAGGCACAATTCTTGGATGTTTTGTTTCCTCCTGCAGTATGGAGACTATTTTATCTTCACTCACAAAGAAAAAGAAAGACGAAGACAGCAGAGCAAAAGTGAAGAACCTCCATAAACTCTTCAGTTTATAAACAAGCAGAAACACACGCCTGCCAGGATGAATAAATCATCTTCATGGCTTTTAAGCTGAAGGCAGATCTCAGAACTCCAAACTCTCTTTAGGATCAGTATGTAGAACATCCTGGAAGTGGTTCTGGCCAGGTGCACAAGCAAAAACAATGCACGAGGCAAAGAAACAACAATGGCAGCCTGCCTTTTCATAATGCTGTTTGATTATTGTAGTTTCTGGCAGGCTTGTGCAGCATGAGATGGCCAAGAAATACAAATATGCAGTTTGTATTTACAGCACAGTGTTGAGTGAACAGCCAGAGCTTGCTGCATGGTTTAACAGCATTAGACAAACAAATAAACATGTTATTTATCAATTACTTACAAATTTCCCTGCCTTAAAAATTGTTTGCATCCCTGACTTCATCCACATGATCTTACGACCTCCTGAATCTCTTTACATCTGCGATTCCTTGTCCAATTAGTAAGACAACGCAGAAACAATAACACAAATTTATTTTAATTAGGTGTAAAATATGGTGTAAACGATGCTGGCCATGAATGCAGAACATAACCATTCCTGCTCATTATCCTCATGTATTGACGCCAGGACTGAGGCAGCCATTGTAGATGCATCTCCGGGTGCATGTTTCATCGATTTCCCTCATTTCAATTCAAACTACAAATTGCATCATTGCAGCTGAAAATGTCGGTGCTTGTTGGCTCTGCAGCATGATGCATTTTTTTCGTCTCAAGACACGCTTGACAGCCTCAGTAAAAAAATGCATCAATAACAAGGTATCCAAGGACTAAGACATCAATTGCATACAAGACTGAGATCAATAATTAATTTAATATAACACACCACAGTTTGAGATCCGTTACTGCCCATTAGTGTCTTAAATAGGAGCCACAGAGATGTCATTTACGCACATTAGACATGAAATGACTATGCAAAGCCAATAATTCCTCAGCTGTAGCCGCATGGGAGCCATTCATGAAACATTCACATGCAAAAAAGGCTTTTAATAGAATCCTGACCAGGTTTTATGCTGCAACTAATCAAATTTTCTAATAATAAAAGCACAAGTCAATCTGAGTGCAGAGATATGGAAGGGTGAGTGAAGAAGTGGAGGGTATTGCCGCCCCGTCGAGGAGCGACGCTGCACAATAATGTGGTAGCATGACCTTGTTATCCCCGACACCTCACTGCGAGCCTCAACACCATTAATGGCAAGATACTGTGATCAATCACACCTTATAATAAGAAAGAGCTGAACCTTGTCCCAGTCCTTCATCTGGTTCCCTTTTTACCTGCACTACTTTTTTCCATTCTTTCTGACACATTTGGCTGGTTTAATGGCTGCTCGTTGTGCTGCAGAGGCTCTCAGCAATAAGTCCATCTTCTCAAACCTGCATTTTCAGTTTATGTGGATTATTTGAGATACAAGGGCACATGGGTGAATAAGCCCTTTCTTAGGGGGGCTGAGGAAAACCCTAACTTTTGTCCCAGCTCCCCTAAAAGAAAGTAATCATGTAATTATCATTTAGGTTAATTCACATTTTTCCCATCTAATCCCTTCTCTGCTTGTAGGTTTTTGTCTTTGCTGAGTGAAATGTTCCACATGATGCATGTTTATACTTCATGCTGCTCATATAGCGCTAAATAGAAGGGATTGTTGCCCAAGACAGACAAATCATTTCACACAGTGCAACATCATTGCAATTAAAACATGACTTCTTTTGGTGATATGGATGGATTATTTTTTGTTTGAATCTGTAGCAGGGGATTGGTAGAAATATTGCTCACATCTACTTTAACAAAAAATAAAGCTGCATACTGGGCTGTTAATTATTATCAATACAAAATGACAACTTATTATCAGACTTTTACAATTAGAACATACATCCTTTTTCATTTTTTCTTGTTTCAGTTACGGTAGCATCCAATTAGAAGCAGCCAAAGGTCAACAGGAGAAAATATATTTACCTTTCACTTTCCTAAATAATTAAAGATGCTATGAGGAGAATCTATTTGCAGCGGCATTAAGACTCTGCTACCCATGAGCACATGCGGCGACCGTCATAATGCTGCATTCCTGTAACCTCGCAACTGGGAGTGACATCATCTCCGACTTATCACCGTTCCAGTTAAAGTCAGAAAAAAACATGCTGATCTACCAGGCTGTTGTTAGCTGTTGTTAGCACGCCCTGCGTTGTTGTTCACAAATATCACATGAAGAATGTGATTATCACTATGGCAGCATTTTTGTAAATAGAAGTCTAACAATACTATGTATACGGCTGATCTAGAGCGACACACCCCAGTCAGAAGTGCAAGTGAATTGATTATTACAGGAGCTAAATAACTGTTCACACTGGGGGCATCCATCTTCCATTGTCAACTTGGGGGTGGCGAGGTTTCACCGAGTTCCCAGTAGGAAATTCAGACTTTGAGGGACGTTCCAGTTGCAGTTTCCTACTTGGAACCCAGAAATTCCTACTCTGACTACAACTTGAACGCACCACAAGCCAAAGCGTGCGTTTGTTGTGATGCTAATAAAAATGTAGTTCGGACCTTCCTCAGAATCTCTTTCTAGTTACGTAGCGGTAGTTTTTGATGTATGACAACAAGCAATTTTTGGAAAACTTAGTGTCGTAGTTTTGTGGCCGGCTATATATCGCTACTTACAGCCTGGTGCTCTAAGACGTGTCCGAATAATATAAATTTGCTCTAGTTTTAATTGTCTTGTTCCCGAAGTTGAGTATCCAGGCCAGTCCAGCCCTGTCCGACCCGACCGCGAAGCTAAGGAATGGCATTTATAGATAATCTATTCTGATGCTATAAAACTCATCTTAAAGTGTGTATTTCGATCAGGCATATACTGTATCTAAAGGTGAGACTTTTTTGTAACTACTTAGAAACTCCTCACAGTCCCTTTAAAAAGGAATTGTGAGCAAATTTATGTGACTCTTTGAAACATTTGAGACAAAACTTGCTTCCAAGAGTAGAACAAATACCTCGGCGGGGAAAAAATATCCACCTGGAGGAGTAATTGTTATTATGTCAGTATTTTTATATTTAACCCCAATAGTGATGGCTTGAGGGAATCATATTCTGCTGTGAAAAGACTTGCTCAAAAACAATCTTGTGTATGGGTTGTACAAATTTCTGTGAAATCAAAATTCATTTTTTGTTTTAAATCTTTGTTATATCTCTTAGGTCATACAACCTTTAATACATAAATCTGACATCAGTACAGCATACATGTTATGTTGCCCCAGGTTATCAAAAAGAGACTGTCATTTGATTCATTGTGCTTAACAGGGTTGAAGCTTTACTTATATTTAGCCAGATGGATCAGAAATCAGAAAATAGCTTAGAGATGCAAGGGACAATGCTCACAAATGTATATTTTATATGTAGATCAGTTTATGGATGAAAAAAGGGGTATTGATTCCCTGTATTTGCTAGGTCTAAAGAAAACTGTACACCCCTGCAGGTGACCTGATCCCTCACAGTAAAACTCTTTTACTGTTGGAGCTCCATTTCATACAATTGTATACAGATTCACTTCATTTGTTTTTACATTTGCTGCTTGTTTGAGTATGTATTTAATATTTTGCTGAGCCTCTCCTTCCTGTCCTGACACACAGAAGAAAAACCTGAACAGAATGATAATCTCTGCAGCTGGTGACAAGCTCCTTGGGAGGAGTGTGAATAACACACACAAGGTGGCTCTCTGGTCATCTGTCATCATATTGGGCACAACCTTATCAAGGGCGACAGTCATGTTTACACATTGGAAATTACCTCAGATGAATATCTGATGTGGTTTCCTCTGGAGTATTACCCATCATGCCTCACTGATAATACCGTGTTACCGCTACAGATTGCGTCAGAAAAAAAATCTGTTTTAAAAAGTGGGAAACAATGCCAGAGAGAATGAAACAAGACACCACGCATCATTAAACTTTCTATCCGTGATGAATGCATAAAAATAGGGACAGAAATAGAGCTTCTGTTGTATATGCAGCGAATGTGTATACAATAAAAATGTGATTCCAGGATCGTGGGTGACAGTGTCAGGGTCACAGTGTTTACATAAAGTGTTATAATTAACCAGATGAGAAACACCCACACTCTTCATATAGCTTTTCTGTATATCCTGTTTTATGGTACTAAAAGAGAAGAAGACGTTTTACTATCTTCTAATTTGCACAAATAAAGATGTGATTATCAGTGAGCTATTGATAACATTTTTCATACTGTACTGATTCAAAGACTGAATTATGATTGAATATAAATAATGGCACAGCTGAGACGGTAAAAATCTGCTAAGTCCATTTGCTGTCATTATTTTGCCTGGTTTTATACTCAGGTTGAATGTTGACTAAACCTTCTAACAACTCAGTCCAGTGTCATAATAGTTTAGCAAACAGTCTGTGCTGATTTCCAGTGTGGGGGTTATCACTACTCAAACTCATTCCATTATTTTATTTGTGATCTCTTGTTGCCAACAAAATGTTGAGTTGAATCACATGACTATTAATTGGCTAAATTTTAGGGAAAATCTTGATAAGGAATGTAGCTCAGTGCAGGAACTAACACAAGAACTAGTTGAGTTTTTAGACAGTGAACAAAGTGATTTATAAAAACGATGAGCTATGAACCTAGTTTGACCTATGACCTACTTTGTTTTGGTATACGTGAACTGAACATTAAGCGAGCAGACTGTTTCAGCAAACGAACACAACATTGCTACAGACCAATGTTATCTTCAGCAAATGGTAAATAACAAGCCAAAACAAATTTTCTTGCCCGAACTGTCGAATTGTTTTGCCTCCAACTATTGTGACACCCGTTAAAAACATAACAATGTTTACAGACATAAAAGGGTCTCAAATTAAACTATCCTAAATAGATAGCTAATAATAATAATAATAATGCGCGAGGCTTCTCACAAACATCACACAGTTAAACAGACATTCTTGACAGGTAACTAATAATTGATATAGCTTACTAAACATGCATAAATTAGCCTTTGATGCTAGTTAGCAACCCTGTCATTTTGCATTGATTATCATCATATCAGGAAACATTACATTAGGATAAACTTGAACTAATTGTTTTCCAGCACAACTGAGAGAAAGATAGTCTTGCATGAATATTGGTGTATTGATCTGCTGCTTTCTTACAAAGGAATCATGATCACCTTGCTAAATCAATCTTGGAGGTACTTTATCTGTAAATGTTGCTTGTTTAAAGTAACACAGTTTAAACAAATTAAATACTTTAAACCAAAATGAAAAAATAAAATAAAACAATGGGGACCAAAGAAATGACAAGGACTTAAAACTTTAACCACAGTTGCTGGCTAATGTAGCATTTTCAGTTTGCAGTCACTGACCAGTAACCCTTTTAAATGACAGCTCTGCACGAGTGATGTTTGCTCTACTATTTAAGTGAGTCTTTCTTGTAAGAGATACATTTCACTTTGGAGGACAGTCTTTGAAAATCACATGATGTGATACAGCATTTGAGGCAGTTCTGGAGGCATTTGCTTCCACTAATCAAGTAAAATACTGTGTTTCCTTTGAACACATTTTATTCATGTATTTATTTATTTCGCATATATTTAGCCAACACTGAGCACACTTCAGAACTAAATGCCGTGGTTAGACATCAAGCATTTTTCCACACACCTAATCTAAATTCTGAAATTGATGTGAGATTACGACTGGCGAGGATTCACGGGTAACCCTGCAGTGTTTGGCAGCACACAGCCATTGTATTCCAAGCACTTGACTCGAATCCTCCTCTGAGGTTTGATTGTCCCCTGTATGAAGGAAAGAGAAGACTGTACAGGGGGCTCTTAACAGAGGCACGGTTCTCCTTCTTGCCAATACCAGCATTTTGCATTTTTCCCAACGGGCACCTAGGGACAGTATTAAGGTGGACACGTTTCTCCTTTGTGTTTCCGACATGCTGTGTCGGCTGCCAGGACTCACAGGGACGATTGGCGTAGAAAAGAGGGGAACCTTTGAATGTGTGTGGGTAGGGTGCAGTAGGAAAAACCAACAGGAGCTCCTTTTTACTTGAGAGGACACCCACAGACATCAGTGGGAGATGTTCTGACTGAGCTGCCTACAAAGCTGGAGGTGGAGAAAAAGACACGCACGAAAGAGCAAAAGGAATAAAAAAATTGAAATTATTTGCTCAATATATGGAAGGAAAATTGTGGGATACTGGATATTAAAGAATCTTCTCATCTCTCTCAAAATAACCTAATTTAAAGTCAGAGGCTTTTACACGGCCATGGGAATTAGCTATTCCCAGGACCCTGCAGGCTAATTAATGGGACACTTGTACCTGCATGGAGATGCTTACAGATGTAGCACTCAGCATTCAGTATGCAGAAAAACACATCAAACATGATGACATTATGTTACTTTGAATGCCAGATTTTATATTTGATGCATTATTCTTCAAAGTATTTGAAAAAGAAAAAAACATTTGGATAAAAAGGACTTTTTTGTTTGGCAACATGAATCTACTCCCACATTTTTCCAACCACGAGTGGGTCTGGGACATGATTTTGCAACAAACCGCAACTTGAGTGCATAATTTGTTTATAATATAGCTGCTGTTATCACTGACTAGTTTGTACCAAGCTCTCTTGTTTAGGTCATAAGTATGCCACATTTTCTGCTAAATGAGGTGAACTTTTGCTCTACTTTGGCTGCTTCACTTTAACAGCATTGTTAACAGCATTGTAGGTGTGGATACAGATTTTAATAGATGATTAAAACAGGGACTTTCTGCACATAAGCTACAAAGCCAAAAACACTTAATACCTGTGACCCTTTATGCCTCAGGTGGCATTGCATTAAAAACCTTTATACTTCTGTAAATGATATTATCAAGCGGGCTCAGGAACACTTCAGAAAACCATTGTCGGTTAACTCAGTTGGCAGCTGCATTTATAAGAACAAGTTGTAACTCTACAATATCAACAACACCCAGAAAAGTTACTGGCTTCTCTGGCACTAAGCTCCTCAGAGATGGATGGAAAAGAGTGCTGTGGTGTGATGAGTCCACATTTCAAATTGTCATCCACGGTAAAGATGAAAAGAACCATTCAGATTTTTATCCATTCAAAAGTCAAAAGCAATTTGAGATAGTATGGGGGTGTGTTGGTGCCCATTGCAAGGGTAACTTGCACATCTATGAAGTTACCATTAATTTTGAAGGCTAAGTATGGGTTTTGGAGTAACATAAGCTTCCATTGTCGTTTTCAGAGACATTCCTGCTTTTTTCAGCAAGAAAATGCCAAGCAAAAATCTGCACACGCTACAATAGCGTGGCTAAGTAGCAAAACGGTGCAGGTACTATAATGGCCCTGCCAGAAGTCCAGCCCTGTCTCCTATTGAATATATGCAGCACATTTTGGAGTACAAAATACAATAACAGAAAACCCTGGACTATTGAATAAAGTCATACATCAAGCAAGCATGGAAAATAATTCCACAAAGCTTCAACAATTATTGTTGACCCTCAGTTCCTAAACACCTATACTGCTTTCCCACTAACATAAGCAGGTAAATGCAGATTGAATGACATTTGAGCACCGATGATATGAAAAGTCTTCAGCGCTCAAATGGAATTTGTTGCTGAGATGGCAAAAAGTCGCAGAACTTGCAGATGTGAGGAGACGGGCGTTAAATCATGCCATAGACATGTTACGCCATCGTCATCACATAAATTAGCGCATTCTCTTGGGTGTGACATTCCCACTAGGAGCCGATTGAAGGCGAGCCAATAACAATAGCAATTCTCACTGTGTTTAAACTGTTTTTTTGGCCAGTGGAAAAGAGGTATTCAGAGCATTGTTGGAGGAAAGGTGATGTAACACAGTGGTAAACTTGCCCCTGTCTCAGCTATTTTGTTGTAGGCATCAAATACAAAAACAGTGAATAGTTGTGAAAAACAATCAAGTTTACAGGTTGAATTTTAAATATATTGTCTTTGTAGTGCATTCAGTGTATTTTTGAATATAGATTAAAAAGAGTTTGCATATCATTGTATCCTGTTTTTATTTTTGTTTTATAAACCATACCAACTTCATTGAAATTGGTGCTTGTACAGTATTTGATAGTTTACTATTAAAATGAATTCTTAGTCATTTTATCTTATGTTGCAACCTTTAATATCATAATACTTCTAATGTATGTCATTACAACAAATTAATTTCCCTTGTTTTTGAAAACAAGTTTTGACAATAAAGGTTTTTGAGTTGAATTGAGCTGAAAGAGTGGGGGGTAGATAGATGTGTGAGTGTGGCTAAAGATCAGACACATCTACAAGGGCTGTAAAGGGTCTATAGATTATGTTTTCAAGACAGAAAAACAATCATGAAGCTGTATTTATGGTAGTATAGCACATAACCTTACCCCACAGGCTCATTAAAATTGCATGTCTTTATGAACCCATATGTTTTTCCACAGGTGAGCAGAGAGGTGAAGAGGCACTGACCCACTTCAATAATGAGGGACAATGAGATCCATCCCAAAGCAAGCCAGAGGGGAGGAGGGGTCCATTCATCCCTTGTTAACAGTCTATATTTTATTCATATGGATATTACCAGTGTGGAGGAGAAGGGATAAAGACAAAGATTAATATTAGAATCTTGACAAAGGAAGAGACTCTAAAATGGTCAGCGAGTTTGTGTCTTCAGAAACACGTCTGTGGAAAAGACAGAAAAGCTGAGTGATTAGTTCAGGCTCACTGGTCTCAGAGCTTGGAAACAAATGAAGAATCCTTTGCGCTCCCCTGTATGCTTGCAAGACCACAACCCCCCACCACACACACACACACACATTTATGCACATTTGCACTCCTCCTCGTCCCACCCATGAAGTGGTACCAGCGATTAGAGCGCCATTAGTTGAGCGCATGGGAGGTTCAGTGCTGGACTGCAGTAGATTTATGATGGCGGGGGCCCACGCACCAGTGACCCTCTTCATGCTGGCACCTTTGTAAAGTTCCACCATAGATACAGTTAATGGGTGCACACAATGAGCCATGATGGCCCTGCGATGATGGATCTGGGGCATGGTGAAAAGCTCTACAGACAAACCAGGTATTTCAGACGCTTGTCACCCAAACTTAGCAGCAGCAGGAGAGAGAGAGAAGCTGCACCCACCGCGGAGATGGAACATTTGGAGGAATATAATTGGGGCACTGTTGAGTATTCCTGAGTGTTGTTTTAATTGTACATAGAGGGAACAGATTGGAGAGGAATCTTGCCAAAGGTCTGACCTAGAAGTGTCACTGAATCTGAACAATTGTGCCCACATGTCAAGACCAATATTCACAAACACACTTGAGGCACACGATACTACACATCTAAGACACAGCATGCAATCATGTAGCTAGAAACAATAAATAGAACAACCAGTAGCATAAAGATATCTTGACTCCATAGATGTCATTATTTAACCTTCCAACCCCAATGCTGATGAGGTTGGAATGTTGTGTTAAACACACTGCAATGAGCTGCAAATTCCTTTTAGACCCATATTTAACACATCATAAGAAAAATATATCAAATGCTCAGACTGATATACTTCATTGTTTTTTGCAAATATTTATTAATTTGAATTTGATGAATGCAACATGTTTCAAAAAAGCAGAGACAAGGGCCAACGACTTGGAAAGGTAAACCTGTCTGGACCATCCCACACGTGATCAGGTTAATTGGAAACAGGTGAATGTCATGATTGGGTATAAAAGGAGTATCCCCATAAGGCTCAGTCCTTCACATGTAAGGATGGGCTGCGGTTCACCACTTTATGAACAACTGTGCAAGCAAGTAGCCCATCAGTTTAAGAACAATGTTTCCCAATGTACATTTGCAAGGAATTTAGGGGTTTCTTAATCTTTAATCCATAATATCAATGAAAGTTTCAGAGAATGCAAAGAAATTTACATGCAAACAGCAAGGTAGAAAGAATATCACCTTCCATCCCTCAGGCAGCACTGCATTGAAAACCAGTATCATTCTGTAAAGGATGTTGCCACATGAGCCCAAGAACACTTCTGAAAAAACATCGTAAGTTTACACAGCTTGTTGCTTCATCTACAAGTGAAAGTTAAAACTCTGTCATCCAAAGCAAAAGTCATTTATCCACAACAACTTAGGGGTGAGCATGCCTCTACCATGACGTCTGTCTAAATGTTTTGCGGGCATCAAATGCCAATAGAGTGAACATTTGCAAAAATGTTCTGTTTTTATTTACATCCCAACTTCAATGGAATTGGGATTTGTGTTATTAACAGCTGATTTACCTTATGTAATAATTATAAAAAGACATTATGCACTAGGGCTGGGTATTTCCAGCAACCTCACAATACGATACGCATCTCAATACTGAGGCCTCGATACGATATGTATCCTGGTACGCGGAAATTGTAAACATTGACGACAATTTTCCCAAAATTCTCAAGTTTTTTTTTTTATTACAAGAAGAAAAAAAACAAGCATGAGTTTAAAATGATTATGTAACTTAAAAAAAAAATCAAATTCAGGTCCTTAAAGATGGTAGACCTAAAATCAAATTTTGAACATGTGCCTTATCATGTAGCTTGGCTTCTACTTTGAAATGTGCCATTGTCAACATTACCCAAAGTGCACTGATAACAACTGCCAAAACATTAAGGCCGTATTGATTCTGTAGAATCCGTATCCATACACGTATCCCCAAGGAGTGCATGACGATATTTTGCCGTATCGATATTTTGAGCACAGGCCTATTATAGACATGTATTCATGACTTGTTAATATAAATTTATTTAGTAATCAATGCCAATTTTGTTGATAGGTTTCACTGAATCAGAATAGCCTGTGTCTCAGAGCCTTTTATATATATTTTTTCATAAATCTTGCAACGTCTAAACAAGAAGCCCAAACTTTTTGTTGTTGTTTTTGTTGTTAAATAATGTTTGATAAATAAAAAAAGACTGCATACCCTCAAAATATATCTTTCAATCCATGATAAGTTTTCTCCTCAAGGGTCCAGCCTCTATTTATCACTCAGAAGTTTGACAGACATATTCCTGCAGGGGCACAGATGGGATTTTTGAACTGGGAAGCCAAGCTGTCAGCAAATGATTTCAACACAATAAGTTATTTTTGTGTAATTTTGGCTTTAAGTAGCACTTTTGTAATAGCCCATGGACCAATGGTTTGCACTAAAAAGTCAGTGGAGAACTGTTGTTTGAAATTATGGATAAACAACAATGAATATTGTTAAATAAAGGCCGAGCACAACACTAGCCATACATGCTGAAACTGGTATTTGTCTGGAATGTCAATCACCCACCAAAACTTAATGCCTTATGCAAAAATATTTTTTAGTTCTACATTTGTGCGTGAAGTCAGAGGAACAATAAATAAAGATAAAGTTTTTGTAGTGCAGCCAAACACATTTGTCCAACAGCAGCCCCCAGTGAAGTACCCAAAAACATCTCTTCTCTACCCTGAACATACTGCTGGGCAATTTTATGTCTGTCCAGTCTGTCAAGCCTGTCTTGGTGAATATGGCACACTGAGTCATGGCTGATCTCAACTATGTTTTCGATCTGTGCACAGGTGAAGCTACCAGTTTGGAAGCTGGGGAATGAGAGTTTGGTGTGTTGTACTGGAAGTCATAACTCGGAGCTCTGATCAATGAAACCCCAAAGTTGAGTATTCCCAGCGCTTCTCGGCCTGACAGATGTTCAACAAAACACAAAAATACTGTTAACATACGGTAAGTTGCAGATAGCATGAACTCTATGTCAGGTCGATGAGATTACTCTAACTTTCTGAGCAGGAGATCCGACTTCAAGGGGGCTCCTGATTAAAATTGGCATGGAGCTTGGATATTCCAACACCCGTCTTCAATGGGAATGGGCCTTTAGTTAAAACACACATACAAAGAAGAAAGGATTATTTCTTTCTTAAGTATTTGTACTTGTCTTTACCCTCAGTAAGAGTTAAACTGTACCCTGATGGAGATATTTTTTGTTTTGTTTTTGCGTCTAAGAGCAGAAGAAAGTAGTCCTGAGTCTTGTGATATTTAAATGTCACTGATGAAAACAAATATTTTTGCCCTTTACAAAAAAACATTAAGCAAACTAACCTAGTTAATGTAAAAAATGCAGCATAACATCATTCTGTGTTCTGTAAAAATCAATGTGTTTTATCTGTCTTAGTGTTGTTTCCGGATTTGGGTGATTGTGTTTTTATGTCTAATCTTTTTACCTGCCTGCAAAGCAAATTTCCCTTAGGGGACTATAAAGTGAAAGTAAAGTTGAAAAGCCTTGAGCTTGCTTTGTAAAGAGCAAAAAAGATGACATCACACTCATACTGAAAACAGTGAAAGTTATTTACAGCTCTGCAGTCAATCTGAATCAATACAATTTGGTTAATCACACCCGCCTAATTGCATCCCTTTAATTCCACCAGGTCGTTATATGATCTTTTACTTGCCCTGTTCCCCATCAGCTCCTCATGCCAGTGTGCAACCATTAGGCCTCACACTGGAGTCGTCTGCTGAACTTTGCCTCCACTCAGTGTCTAATGACGGTGCTGTGTGTGTGTGTGTGTGTGTGTGTGCCACGTGTCTTTTCCCTGCAGGCAAAGCTCACTGCAGGGTAGAACTGTGGTAATTATGAAAATGTGGGCAGTTCGTGAACCTGGTACAATATGATGGTTGTTATCCTGTCAATGTGTTTGCAGAGAACAGCAGCCACCTGTTGCAGCAGCTTTGTGTAAGTTATGTCTTAATTTGTTGTGTTAAGTCCACCATAATGTATTAGAAACAAGTTAGACTGTAACTTTAGTTTTATTTTTTGTTTGGGTGCACCACAAAGACGTTAAAATGTATCTTTACTGGTGATGTGTAAAATCTAAACTCAACATTAATAATAGATGAATATAATATATAAAAAACAAATATGTTTTCACTTCATTTATTAAACAGTCATTACTCGGTTAACAAAACCAGTGAGACTAAATATGCTCTTCCTACTTGATGTTAAAGTGCTGCTTAGGCATCTCAAATGAGTGCAAAGCCATCCTGTGACAAGAGAGGTTTGTGTGTTCATGTGTTCTCTGCTTCAATTCAGCATGTTGGTTGTGCATGTAAGTCCAGAATTAAAGGATAAGTTCGGTTTCTGCAGCTTTCACATTGTTTATAGAATGAAGTAGAACAATATACTCACCCAGAAGGCTTTCCTGATCCAAACAGTGCTTCGGGAGATATTTAGATCCAAAATCGAGCGGCGGACATCCGTATAATGGTAGCACATAGGGCAGACAGCGCCGCTCCTAAAACTGCAATAATCGTCCAAAAACTCATTAGTTTCACCAATATTTCATCATGGTCCGTTCAGGCTACTCCTCCACGACAGTCTGTGTGGCTCCAGACATGTTGTGTGACTGCACTGACCTCAGAACTGAAAAAGAAGAGCGCTTGCTCCGCACATGCGCAGTACGGCTCATTGTTTCAGCGGAAGACAGTCGGCCACACAACAACTTTCTTCTTCCAGTTTTCTGCAAAATGGACGAATATCTATCGGATGAAGATGTTGTGGAGGAGAACTTTGAATATGATGGGTGTCCTTACAGTTTCGAGCCAGAGTTTACAAATGAGGAGCTCATCGAAAGGAGGACGCAGAGGCAGCGCTCCAGAGAGTACTGCGCAGGCGCGGAGGCAAGCGCTCTTCTTCTTCAGTTCAGAGGTCAGCACAGTCACAAAACATGTCTGGGGCGACACAGACTGTAATGGAGGAGTAGCGTGAGCAGACTATGATGGAATATTGATGAAATTAATGAGTTTTTGGACGATTAATGCAGTTTTAGGAGCGGCGCTGTCTGCCCTATGTGCTACCATTATACGGATGTCCACCGCTCGATTTTGGATCTAAATATCTCCCGAAGCACTGTTTGGATCAGGAAAGTCTTCTGGGTGAGTATAATGTTCTCGTTCATTCCATAAACGATGTGAAAGCTGTAGAAACCAAACTTATCCTTTAAGCTGCAGTCTAAACCATCATGAACATACCACCGTTCAACCAAGACTAAGTTGAGGAAAGTGGAGTAAATTTAAGTGGCTCCATCTGTTGGATGATTGGCCAAAAATGGACACAATTAAGGCCCCACAGGATACATGAGGAATGGCTGAACACAAACATCATGAAGGGACTGATTATCAACACAAAGCAGGGTTATGTCTATCTAACTTTCCAAAACTGGAAATCCTCAACAAAATACAAAAGGGTGGGATTAAAAAAATAATAATAACTATCATTAGTGAGGACCTGTATTACTCACTGTCAGGCACAAACCTCCTATCTCCAAAATTGCTACTTTACAGAAGCTTTAAATAATCCCTCTATTGCTGTATGAAAGAATATTCTATTTTCTTGATTTAAATGCTTTTCTGTATATAAAACCTGCATCAAAGGTGCACAACAGCACTATTTTATAAAAAAAAATCACAATAAATGGGGATATGTGGTTTGTGTCCGACGGTGAAGGTACAGAGAATCAAGCTATTTGTTGAAACAGTCTATAAATACTGTATGTTTACACAAGCTGTAGAAATGTATATTCCTCACACAAGTTCATATAACCTCGGGGTTACTGCAGCCAGCCTCAAGTGGACACTTGGGGAACTGCCATTTTTTGACATGGAGTCCATTTTTTGGCACCAGTGGTTTCTGTTTGGTTTTAATATAATTGAGCTGTGTCTGACCATGACCCTCTTAAAAGGTAAAGGTGCATGTGTACTGAGCCATCAGAGCATCCATCCATCATCTTTACTGCTCATCCCACGTCTCTCTTTCTCTCTTCTCTTTATAGCTAGTGTCAATGTGTGTGGGCGCAGGTGTGTATGTGTGTATGTTGATGTCTGCGAGTGTGTGTCTGGATATGTCTCTGTATTGGGGGGGGGGTGTCTGTTTTTATGCTGTTTTTAGCCCCTGTGAGGCACTTTGTGTTTCTTCTAAGTATGAAAAGTGCCTAATAAAAATAAATAAATAAAGTATAAATAAAGTTTGATTTGATTTGATTTGATCCCTTTTTTTCATGGAGGGTCTGGAGCCCCTCTCACCAGACCATAGGCAAAATCAGACACCAGCCGATCACAGGGTCACATAAAGAGACAGAGATCTCACACTTACACTCGTGCCCAAGGGCAATTTCGAGTCACCAATCAACCCAACAAGCAGAATTGCTCACTTGCAGCGCTCCTGTCTCCTGCCGAGTCCTCCTGCCCTCTTCTCTCCAATATCACACCTCTGGAGACGGAGCAGAGAGGGGGTCAACTTGTTTCCCCCATTCTGTTTCCAGGATGTTCACAGTAAAGATGAAACATCAGGAAGGAAAAAAATTACAGAGAGAGACTCAGGTCAACTCAGGGAAAAAAACAGCAATCCTCTTTCTGTGAGGCATGCACACAAACCTGCTGTGCCAGCATGCCACCCTCATTTTAGTTGTCAGCTTTAGTCATTATACTTAACTGATATACTGTAGGCATTTTTGTATCACTTAGTGATGCTAAGTGCACAACACTTAATGATGGAAAGCTTACATTAGTCTACCTTTTTGTAATTTTTACTTAGTGCTCTGTGTGAGAAATGTAGCAAATTACAGAAATCACTAAAGTCAAAGTCAAAGGGCTGATACTACAAACCACTAAAAGAGTACAAGCACATGAACTCACTCATAGCTAGTGCAACCTTCAGCAGTTTGTTGTCGTCTTGCTTCAGGTAATTAAGTAAAGAAATAAAGGCTCCTGTTGTTAAAACCATGTCACAGCTATCCCATTGTGGTGTTCAGTAGAGTTACCCCATGGGTGACCAAAGCTATTGCCTGACATTAGTAAGCTAGTTGTGATTAATGGCATGTAACTGCAACCCCATTCCATCCCATGAAGTGCAGTGTCAGAGAAACTTTGTGTTGAGGTGATCTGTTTCACTACACCGCCCCCCGCCCCTCTCCAATCATCGTACACAGTGTTCTCTTCCACTCAGCAGCTTTGATCATGCTGAGATTGTTTGCTCGAGCCTGTCACTGCTCTCTCATTTTTTTCTCCCTCCAATCATCCTCAATGCCAGCAGTGTCGTCCTGAACTCTGGTGACATGGGTAGAAAAAAAAGGAAAAAGGGAATCAACAATGGGCCTCATTTGCCAAACAAGAGGGAGACACAGACATGTGTACCGAGAGCGTCTCTAATAATGTGCAATCAAAAATAATTAAAGTGCCAGTTAGTCTGCGGCTAATCTTTACAAACATTTGGCAAGAAGTTTTTTTTTGTGCTATGAATCTGTTTTGGCTGTAGAGTCTGATGCCTGTCAAGACGCTGAGCAAATATTTTCATTCCAATCATTATGCTGGCATGGGTTAAAGTGTCACTATCCTCAGGTATAACAAGAACCTATATGCATATTTAGACATATTTATTTTATTATATTAACATTAATAATAATAATCATACTAATAATAATACATTTTAATTTTATTGCATTTTACCTTTTTGCAATCTCAAAGTGCTACAGAGTAAAATAAAAACAATGAACATTAGCGCCTTTATGTGTACAAGTAGAAAATTTTAAGAAATATGTTTAAAAACGTACATGTTGGCTGTCTTTGTTGTGTAATACAGAATGAATTATGATGTGAAGAGGTCATGCATTAAAAACTAATCTCTCATGTGATTTGAAGTTGATAGTATCTCAGTCATGGTGAAACATACTGTGCTTCTGGATGGTTTAAGTAGTATGACCAATTTGCATGACAGTGTGATCTAATAGCAGCACTTACAAATCATAAAACATCCTTATTTACAGACACATTGAGGCCATGGTTGCGCAAGGATAAAACAAATTAATAAGTAAACATTTTTTAAGGATCAAACTTACATTAGTCATATTCTAAAATAGGGGAAAAATCACCAATTGGCATCAGAAGTCTTTCATTATGTAAACATACTAGTGTTTGTCTGTGAATGTAAAAAAACTACATGGTTGTGCACATTTATGAGTGAATGTTTGTGTACTGCATTAGAGTCACAAATGCAGCAGTGGTGCACACTGTTTTGTTTTAATGATTTATGATTCTTCCTTCTGCAGCAAATGATAAAAAAAATCTTTCATTCATTTCAGCCTCTGTGCCACAGAAATGTAATTTTCTTCATTCTCTTCCTGGTTGTTGACGTGCTTCACTGGTGGAAACCTTGCATCACATGGCTCTTTTTTTTGCCTTCCATTCATAAGGTGTTTAAGGCGTTTTGCATGGCTGTTTTTTGATGAGTGTGGCTGTATAGATGGAGGACTAGGAGACTAACCCACATCTACAGATGAGTAGATTTATAGAGTGCATTGCAGGACAATATGCATGTGCATGGTGTTGTATCCGATAATCTAGTTGCACATCAATTTGAGGTGTTTGGCACAGATCAAGCATAGCATTAGTTAAGGCAAGACTGCTAACATACCAGCACTCTATTGTTAAACAGCTGATGCAAAACTAGCCTGCCACTGCTGAAAGCCATCTAAATGTCTCTGAGCTACATAGGAGTAAAGCACCCAGGCTGCTCTAGCCTGCCTACTCTTTACTGCTCTCTTTGCAAGCTGCTTTACAACACTCCTCTATCCCAGCTCCCTGTTTAAGCCATTTTCTAAAAAATAAATGTCCATATGACAGTGATTCTTTTTCTGGAGGGGCTTTGGAGGAGATAAACTTGCAATTTGTCCTTGCATTTGCATCTGCAGATGTTATGAACAATTTTGTTTATTCACTTGCCTGTGCGGTACATGCATTAATAGAGGTTACTGCTATAGGGGACGAAAGACTTCAGGCTCATGTAGCAACCTGTTGTGTTAGAGGTAAACTTCAAATATGATGGTATTTCTTGAATTGAATATATAAAAAATAAACACCTATAATTAATATCACCATCAAATATTTATCAGCATCTGATGGCCAGTGGTCAAATGTCCCTATCAGCATTATCTGCACTCCATTTCTACAAAACCTGCATGGCCAAATAAGTGACCCTGTTGATTGCTGGCTTTTGCCTGACTGTGCTAATAGATGCTGAGGTAAAGCACTGGTACAAACAGAAGATGTACCCGTATGTGCTTCATTGTGACATGTTTGCTTTTGAATCATTATTTCAAAAATGCGTTTTAGTAATTCATATGTAAGAAAATCAGGGCAAAAAAATTAAACCAACTCAAGCACTTCCACAGATGCAGTCAACCATGGTCACCATTTTACACAATAACACAGTCCTTCTTCCCTATTTCCTGACGTCTGAAAGAGAATTTACCTTTCATCAGCCAGATGAACAGCCATGTTTGTGTCTCTAAAGTTTCACACATTATATAGATACTTAGTATTGTGGTCATGATTTATCAGTTTTTCTTTAAAACTTTTTATTAGTTTTCCCTGCTACATTAATCCTACCTGTGATATGCATTTTGCAGCTTGTGTCTCCGTTAGGGTGGAACGATATGGACAAAATTTCATATCTTGATGTTCATGCCAGATATCTCGATACAATATGACTACGGGCTCAGTGAAAACCAAGTGGTGCATTCAAGGGTAGACTTAAAAATGAAATTTATTGTGACTTCCAGAGCTGTACATGCAGGCAAACGCCAGGGAAATCTATATTGTTTATATTTTCAAATAGAATATCTTGAATGTTCCTACTCGATATGGATACAATAGCAATATATCTTTCAGTCCTAGTCTGCGTCATGTGAATTCTGAATAACAGACTCAACCAACAAGCTGAACCAACACAGGGGACACATGGCGGCCCACATGCATCTGCATGGTTAACAGGAAGTGTGTCCTCAGCTTTACTCTTGCAGCTCAAGTAAGAAATCTTTTTTTACTTTTTCCTGAGCATAATGTTCCAAAAGAGATACTGTCTGACCCCAAGTTTTCTGCACAGCTGTCTGAACTCGTTGATCCTCACTCCTTCATCAACGTGTACCAGCATTGTCCTGCAGCGCCATTATGGCGCAATGTCATAATTCTCTCATGATTACGTTTCTTGCTGTGGCACCCTGTGGTGTGGTGTAGTGCTGTGCAGTGTGGTGCAGTGCAGTGCAGTGCAGTGCAGCGCTGCGCTTCTGCTGCCAGTGGGCGAGGTCACACACCGTCACATGCCGCTGACCAAAGCCACCACCAAAGCCACTGTGCATACAAGACACTGCACTTTGTAAGATGTGGAAATCTAGGGAGAGATACATAGCTTTCATATACCAAACCTAAACACTTGGGCAAGGGCCCATTCAATGCAGCATTTGATTAAATTAACATCCATCCATCTGCTATCTATACCACTTGTCCCTGTTGTGGTCCTCAGTTGCTGGAGCCTATCCCAGCTGACACTGGGCAGGACTCAGGACACCCTGAGCCAGTCGTCAGCAATCACAGGGCCACATACGAACAACCATTTACACGCTCATAGCTAAGGGTAATTTGGAGTCACCATTTAATCTAATGAGCGTGTTTTTGTGGGAGAAAGCTCGAGTGCCCAGAGATCACTTGCGAACTCCACACAAAAAGGCCCTGACCAACACAGGGTTCAAACCAGCAACCTTCTTACTGTTGATTAAATTTGTTATTGCTTAATATTATGTATTGAGCAGTAAAGATTCAGTTTTAGTTTAAACTTTATCTGCCCTTTTTCTTTTACAATTAAGATGACAGACAGAAAAAAAACACTTCATAGCAGCTCTCATATGTTTATGCAAAGATAAGTTTACTTTTAATCAGGATAAGTAAACACCAGCAGCATTCAACTCTTTCCTTAAGGCATTACTCCAAATCTTTAAGTCCAAGGCAGCGGATCAAGAAACACTTTCTCTTTTGAGATTGCTCTTTGTCGTCGTGCAGAAAACACCGCCACAGCTGCCAAGAACCGTCCTTTATTTGAGTTCACGGTCACTCGGCGCGTACGGTCTGAGAAAAATATCAAAGCTGGGTGCAACAGAGAGTGAGAAAGAAAGAAAAACGACGGAGAGAAAGGTCACATTGACACCAACTCGGCTAATCTCCATCCTCTCCAGTCAAGAATACACGGTGACGGACAAATGAGCTCCTCTCAAATACATTAACACCGTAAATAAATCCCCTACTATGCATCCTATTCCCCCACTGAGATGCCTCTGCGAGCACCACACAACAATATCTCCCCTTTGTATCCTGCTGGGCAATCTCTCCATTAGCTCGGTGATTCGGAGCCTGATGAGTCTATCACAGGTGACAGTGACAAGGAGGCCCCTCATTATACTTCATACACAGACCAGATGAGCACAGCTGTGCACTTCAAAGGAATTCCTGCATGTCCTCTTTTCACTCACTTTATCATCCAGACACAATGACACCATGTGGTCAGTGACAAACAGCCAAAAGTGGATGCTATAAGTGTCTCATGAATTATTCCTCACCTATGTTTTACTTAAAGAGACACTGGGTCTCTCTGCTTCTTGCATGCTGGACTGTCCTTTAAAGTGTGCCTTTGGGGATGGATGTTGGACTTGAGTGGTGAAATTATTGGCAAAACAGTTCCTGTAAACCCAAAATTGCGTATTTTTGATGTAAATCCACATGACTTTAAAGTCTTAAACAGTGATTAGTTTCTGATTAATGCCTTTTTTATGCATTGCATTGCTGTTTAATGGAAGAGCAAACACCTTGTGGTGTTTCCCTGTAGTTAAAAGGAATGACTGCCTTTGAAATGATTAGTGATGTTTTAATTAATGGGATATTTTTACAACTGATTTAATGGGAAAAACTGAATATAAGTGTGGCTGCTTTTTGTCATAATTTTAATATTTTTTGAGGTGTTAAATTTTATTCTCTTTCTCAAAGTTGTTGTTGTTTTTTTTACTGTCGTTGTATTATTTCTGTTGTTGCCCAAAGAAAACCTACACATGCACAGGGAGAACATGACGACCATAGAGCTCCAACCTGCAACCATCTTGCTGTGAGGATCACACAGTACCAGATGAACCACTTTGTCACCTTCTTTGTTTTATTTAGAATTTTATTTAGTAAATTAATTAATTTACTTATTTATTAATTCATTTATTATTACTATTATTATTATTTTTTTTATTGGTATAGAATTCTTAGTATATTTATTTATTCAAGTATTTGTGTATTTACTATTATTATTAACTCCGCAAAGGAGGTTATGTTTACGGGAGAGTTTGTTTGTCTGTCTGTCTGTCTGTCTGTAAACAAAATAACTCAAAAAGTAAAGGATGGATTTTGATGAAATTTTCAGAAAATGTTCTGCATGGAAAAAGGAAGAACTGATTCGATTTTAGTGTTGATCCAGATTAGTGTCTGGCCGCCATGGCAAAAAATGTGATTTTTGTGAATAACTACTGAACTAAAATAGATATCCTTATAAATCCAATTCCTCATGGTATGTTTTCATGGTCAAGGAATCTAAATATTTAGATGAAGTAAAGGTAGGACTAATATTTACGGTTAAAATCACAATATAGGAGAGGACTGTGGTGCTGGCAAAGGTCTGCGCTCTCTGAGTGCTTTTCTAGTTATTATTATTATTATTATTATTATTATTATTACTATGTTTATTTTCATTATTATGTTTATTATTATTATTATTATTATTATTATTATTATTATTATTATTATTATTATTATTATTATTATTATTATTATTTGTTTAGACTTTTTTCAAACACTACTACTGTTGTGATGTGACTACTTTTACTTTATTTATTTATTCTTCATATTCAGTATATGTTTTATTAAGTTTAATCTTTTTAAAGAGAAAAAAAGAGAACTTTGTCAAAGAAAAAGAGGATAAACTGCCTTCATATTGATTTAATTCCCCTTACAGACTGAGGAAAGCAGCCTATATCAATTATTTTATGTGTTGGCTTGACATTATTACCAGAGGGCATAGTTTAGTGGTAGTTTGTATTTAAAAAGCAGGGAATCAATCATATTTCCCCCAAAAAATGGTGTGTGTGTGTGTGTGTGTGTGTGTGTGTTGAGGTGTTTTTGTACAACAGAAAGGATTTGGCACAGAGCATATGGCTGCTCTGCCAGTCCTGCTTTCACAGTTTGGTAGGTGCCAGATTAGTCAAACTGATTGCTTACATGCCCTGTGCTCCAATTGTTCTTGGTTTGAAGCAATATAATAAGGAAAGTATAAAAGCAGGGAGACATCTGTGTGTTTTGTTTAGCTGAGTGTCTTAAACCGCAGACAGGGAAACATGTGCTATAGTATGGAGCTGTTTGATGCTGAGGCGGCTGACAGTCCATCTATTTCTGTCCACACACTTGGCTGCAGCGTTGTGCTGACCTGATGCCTCTCGCTGCAGTGCGGAGACCCAGAGACGAACAGTAATTCCCCTTCAGCTCACTGGACCCACACTTAAATTAAACAGCTAATGTTTAAAAGAACTCAACAGTGTTTCTGCCCTGCAGGGATTCTGAGAAACTTAACTTCTGTCAAGCTTATTGCTTTTTTTTTTTTTTGAGTGTGCATTTTTTTCATGGATTGATTTTTGTGCCAGCTAGACGTAGCCAGTGCCCTTTCTCCCAAAAGACATGGCCTCCATTTTCAGCTATGAGTGTGAGACACAGAGGTGTGTGTGTTTTTCATACAGCCAAGTGGTCTGATTTCTTCGAGGCAGAAGGTTCTGACACAGATGTGTGAGTTGACGAGTGACACTGAGAATATCTGTAGAGTCGGACAATATTTGTGATGCTCTGCATGCACAGATTCTAC
Organism: Scarus forsteni; assembly: GCA_036419115.1. NCBI lineage: Eukaryota > Metazoa > Chordata > Actinopteri > Labriformes > Labridae > Scarus > Scarus forsteni. The sequence continues at coordinate 22,333,293 of JAZDUH010000157.1, read as the reverse complement.
ACTTTTCTTGTCACGTCAAGGGCTTAAAAGATAAATATGATTTTGGCCTAAAGTATATGTTTGATAAAATCAAAAGCAAAAACAACTGACTGATGTTTTCACTGCATGCAATATAAGGTGTAATATCTATCTATCTATCTATCTATCTATCTATCTATCTATCTATCTATCTATCTATCTATCTATCTATCTATCTATCTATCTATCTATCTATCTATCTATCTATCTATCTATCTATCTATCTATCTATCTATCTATCTATCTATCTGTCCACTGAGTGCCTCCACAGCTTTCTCACCAGATGTGTGGATGTCCTGGGGCCTCATCCCCCTGCTGTCACAACTTTCTTCCTCACCATCACATCAATAATATGGTTCTATTAAAAGTTTTAGAGGAATCACAGTAAACCTCCACACAAGGAATCTAATTCATTGCAGAACTGGCCTGGAACACATACACAATGAAAACATTCTGACAAAAAGGGGAGTTTGTCTACAGAGGAGGCAAACTGCAACTTTATCTCTGGAGGCACAAACAAGAAGAGTAACTGGACATTTTGGTCTTTTCTGTGACATATTCTACCATTTTGGACAAACATACCAGCTGAAATAAGGTATATATGACTCTCTATATATTTGTCAATTTTTGTCTGTTTTGGCCCAGTAACATTTGCGTCTTGGGGAAAAAATAGACAAGCCTCCTAATCTCCAACCAGAAACACCGGCAGAACCTTTTAAAAGCAAATGTGATACGTGGTTGGATGGGTCATTTAGACAGTGGGCCTGCGCTACTGCTGCGGTAAACACAAAATGTAAGCCATTACAAAAAAAACCTATCGTCAAACATGTCCAAAGTGGAGTGAAAATATATGTAGAGAAGTTTGGAATGCGATTTGTTTTTCCTTTAACATGAAATGTGGTCCAGATAGAATATAAGTTTTATATAAGCAGATACTTTTTGCTGCTGTCTTGCTTGAAGCTTCCACTATTTCCTGCTCCTGCTGGGCTGCGCTGCTTTGAGCCACCCACATTCATTGTAGGTTAGAGCTTGTGAAAAAGGATCTGTCTATTTCGAGACAGAAGATCAGGTGGATTCATCTGCAGTGCAAGGTTAACTTTTCTCTAGGTTTTTTGGGACATGTGGCTTGTGCTTCCAGTCTGAAAACTCAGACTTTATAACATGCTTACCAAAAAGAAAACAGGCGTGCACTTCTGAATCACACAAGTATGCATCCAGTTTGCGTTTAACACAGCAAATTTGACCCAAAGAATGCATTTTTCCCGGAAAAATTTAATTGTTTCTCAAGTATTATTCAACATCAGCTAACTTATGCTAATGTGTGAATGGGCCTATAGGCTTTTTAAGTTGCCCATGTTAATAATATCCATATTCCAAACATGATCAAATGACAATGTAACCAGAACAAACAAACAAAACAGTAACAGGGGTTCTAGAAATATAGATTTTTTTTTTTTTACTTATTAGTGGTTGACAGAGTTAACTATCATATTTGTCATTTTTATTTAGTCTATAGAGCTTTAAAAGTGCGAAAACAACATCAGCTTCAATGAAGCACTCCTGTGCTGGAAGATTTTTGGCTTCAGTTTCTTCTAACTTTAAGCCAACATCAGTTATCTTCAGACAGAGCCAGAGCTGTGATTTCCAGTGATTGTGCTAAGCTAAACAAACTATTGGCTTGGTTACACAGTTTCTGTAAAGACATATGAGAGGCTTTGATAACACCAAAACAAAGAATTAAATCTCCAAAATGTCCAAAAACCCTTCCAATTATGACTTTCCTCACCCAGCAGGAAACACACAACACATTCATTTGTCTAAGAGATACCAGAGCACGCATCAGGCATATGCTTTGTCTTCTCTGCTCACAGGACCAGTAAAGTGTTTTAAGAGGCATTTGATGCGTGCAGCCTTCTGCAGAGGTAATGTGGGAGTTCAGCCTAAGACCAGAGGATCACAGGCTGAGCACTTTGAGCTGCTATACAGTCTCTTTCAAAAGTGGTTGCGTGTGCGCACAGAATTCAATTTACCAGAAAATGATTGTGTATAAAGCAAAGTAGAGTCAGGTCATACGAGAGCATAGCTTTACTCTGTGCGTGTGAGTAACTTTATGTGCCTATAGCAGTTCGACTATAGGTGCATTTGTTCAGGAGTGGATGCATAATGAATCTCTGTCTCTCTCACCCTCTCTCTCTCTCTGGCTGCTCAGCAGAGATCAGCCGAGTGTCACAGGGGAAATAAACAGCAGCAGCTCAGCAGGATGGGCCTAATTAAACACAGTGCCTCAGCGCTGCGGCCGACAGACTACTGCAGTTTGGACTGGTCTAGACCTGACTGGCCCACGTCAAAGACTCACCGTTGCCATGATCACCGGCTGCCACAGCGAGTGAATGCCAGAGGAAACGAAGAAGAGGAGGAACTGAGCTGAACCTACTGTAGCCCATCCATGCTCCGTGTTGCAGCTATACAGTGAGGGAGGGGGCAGTGCTGATGATTAAAGAAGTCAGGTGGACCAGAAACAAGGCCTTTGATCTTCTGAGATAATGATGAAAAAAAAATTAAACCTGGAGGTCATGTGTTACACAAAATACTCTATTTGACATTTATTTCACCAAAACAGGTTTCCAGGGTCCAAAATCCATCAGACTACAGCCACCTCTTCTAATTTGTGTGTGTCAATCTCAGAAATGCTTGGGTCCAGAGAAGATGGTGGCATTTCTGAGTGTTGTTGATTATAGCAAAGACTGACAATTGTTTCTACAGTGCTCCTGAGCCCATGTGCCCATGTCCTGTACAGAATGATGCTGCTTTTTTTAATGCAGTGCTACCTGCAAGATCAGAGGTCACAGGCATTCAAGGTTGGTTGGCCGATTACATTCAGAGAATTCTCTGGATTATCTGAATCTTTTGATTATATTATGGATTGTAGATGTTGAAATCCCTTAATTCCTTACAAATGTACCTTGAGAAAGGTTCTTTAACAGATGGACTATTTGATCATGCAGTTCTTTATAAAGTGGTGAACCTTTCCCATCATTTCTTGTGAACAACTGAACCTTTTTGGACCCTCGCTTTTAATCCAATCATGGCACTCTACTGTTTCTAATTAACCTGTTCACCTGCAATATGTTCTAAACAGCTGTTTCAAGAGCATTCCTCAAGTTTTCCAGGCTTCTGTTACCCCTGTCCATGCTTTTAGGAGCATTTTGCAGGCATCAAATACAAAATGAATGAGTATTTGAAAAGTAAAAAGAAGTTTGTAAGATGTCGTACTTTAAAAAATCTTTGAACTGAATGTATTTCCAACTTCACTGAAATTAAGTTTTGTAAACGAAACACATGCTGTAAATCTAAATTGAAAAGAGAATAGTGTGTTTCTCAAAAATACATTACTTGAAAGAATTTACTTTCCATAACAGGGCAGAAATCGAGGTGTTCTTCCCTAAGTCCACTTCTTGAACCAGTTAAAAGCGGAGAAAAATGTTACAGTCCCTCTTGCAGCACAGCTTGGAGTTTGTATAATACGTCATGAAAGTAGAGGAGATGTTTCACAGGCTACTTTCTCCCAGTGGTCGATGAGCAGAGAAATGCTCAGCACAAATGAAATATCAGAGCTGTCCTCATGTGATTTACAGTATAGCTGCCTGCAGTTAGAGCTGTCTCTAACTTTTTTTTAACTGTCTCACAGGAAATTACAACAAGCTTTTGTGAATGTTTGTTTGAAATTGTAAACTGAGATGACTGACAGTAAAACCAGATATCAGGTTAGCTCTAATGCAGTGTTATCTGCAGCTGCACCACCCCGCGCCCTGACTCAGGCTTCAGTTGCTCCTCGTTTCCTTTAGATTTCCTCCTTTATTGCGTCGTACATAATCGAGGATGACAGCGGAGATGTTGGTGAGACATAATAACACGCAGCATGGCGTTTGAATTAGAGCAAAACCCACTGCATTTCCTGACATACCGCAGTCATCTGATCCTCTAAGCATCGCAGTCTCCTGATCTAACGTTGTATATTTCATTTGACTTTTTGACCCTTATGGTGTCACTTAAAATAAGCGGCCCCGTCTCTAGAGCTATTCTTAAACCACTTGTGCTGCCAGGCAAAGAAAGAGAGGGAGAGAAAAAGAGAGAGAGAGAGGTATGGAGGGAGGAAGCTCATTCCCAGTGTGATGTTTATCTGACATTTTCCACTGGCCTGTGACTCAGTCAGCTGTGATTGCTAGCAAGAGCACATAGGGCTAGCGGGGGCTCGTCCAGTATTAGCTACAGGGCACCACTTACTGGATGCTAGCTGGTGCATTCCTGCATCCTGGCTCGCTGTGAGAGCCAGTAATGAGAAAATATCTCTCCAGGATTAGAGGAGGAGGGGGTATTTGGACAAAGCTATGATCATTGTTGCCACTGTCTGCAGTGTGTATGTATTTGCTTCCTGTGCATCCATGTGCTTGTGTGCCTCTGTTATCCTGGCGAGTGCACATTTAATTCTGCAGTATTCAAATTGGTTTCCAGATTGATTTTTTTTTCTTCATTAATAATTACAAACATCAAAGTCTTCCTCCTCCATCTCCAAAAAAAGCCCTTCTCACACAGCGATTAAGACAGAGAGGAGATCATAGGAAGTGGTAAATAATGAGGTGACCATACAGTGCAGTGCATACCGTACAGCTGTCTCATGCGTACTAAAACTGTTCTTGTGTGAAAAGAAAGAGGCTGACAAGTGTGTGTGCACACTTCCGCTGTTGAAACTTAAAAGTTACAGAACGCTGATAATTATTCAGAGACTTAAGCTTTCATTCCGGTCCTTCTGATCCTCTCACTGCTCGCCTGTAATGATGGGCAGCGAGGGGCTGCGCAGCTCCCATGAGATGACTCCTAATCAAACAAAATGTATCTTTTTGTGCTGAAAAGAGTATTTCCAGCTACTGGCTTGTGCGTCAATGCAAGAATAACATTGCTTTTATTTCGGTGCAATGATATCTTGAGACAATTTTATTTCCTGATACTTAAAAAATCCTTACCCTTCGGGCTATATTTTACCTTTTGATAGCTGAGAACATATTCAGCGATAATAGATGATAAATAAATAATGTGGTTTCAGGTTCACAAGATGATTCACCCCGCACTTTACAAAGGCAGGATAGGCTTGTGGAAGGGTGTGAAACAGAGATTAGGGGCCAGCAGAACCCTATACAGGACATGCCTGGTTGCCAACCACTCCGCCAAACCAGCACCCATTGTCATGTCTGGCTGTTAAATATCTGTCTGTTTATGTTCTTCTCATGTTTCACCATGTCTCTGTTTCTGGTTCAGGTTTGTTCCAGTTGTTTATTTTTATTATGGGATGCATACATGTGTTCAAATGTAGATTTGAAATTACAAAGCTAGTGACACAGCTCCAGATTATGTTCAATACCATCTCACAATCTCACAAAATTTTGCGCAGTAGCTCACTCTGCTGGTCCCATGAATAAGAGCCAATGTTGAAAATGCTTCTCAGGAACCCTGAAATAAATGGGCCCTGTGAAGGAAGGTCAACTTTCATTTTGTTGGAGTGGATTTGCTAGCTGTTCCTTTGACGTGTATTTTTGCCCACATATACAGTCCTGCTCAGTATTATTGGCACCCCTTCATTATTTTCATTACTTTAACAATATCTTCAGAAATAAATTGAAATGTTCCAAATTCATGTCATCAGGATCTTTTAACTGAGGGTCCAAAATACTTGCACAAATAAGATCATTTTTACAAGTTACATATCGTAATTTTAAAGAGGGAAATGAAAAAAAGCCTGTGCAGCAATAATGGCACCCCTCTTCAGTATTTTGTTGCACACCCTTTGGCACTGATGACACCCTCCAAATGTTTCTTGTAGCCATCTATAAGCTTCTTGCACGTCTCAGCTGGTATTTTCTCCCACTCTTCCTATACAAATTGTTCAAGCTCTTGAACATTTGCAGGTTTCTTTTTCCCAATGGCAGATTTCAGCCATACCAAAATTTTCAATCGGATTGAGGTCAGGACTCATTGCTGGCAATTTAAAACAGTCCATTTTTTCCTTTTCAACCATTCCTGTGTGCTTTTGGATGTGTGCTTTGGGTCTATGTCTTGCAGGAGGTCCCACAATCTTTGACTCAAACCAAGTGTTCTTACACTAGGTAGGACATTTCACTCTAAAATTTCTTGATAATTCTCTGATTTCATGATTCCTGTGATACGGTCAAGGCCTCCAGTACCTAATGCAGCAAAGCAGCCCCAAACCATTATGGAACCTCCACCATGCTTAATTGTTGGTAGGGTGTTCTTTTCCTTGTAGGCTTACGTGGTTGCAATTAAAACTGCCTATTCTAAATATGACTGCATGATCATAGTAGCTAATAAAGCATAATTTAGAAAACTTAATATGTGAACATTACTTCTGCCAAGTTTGAGTCTGATAAAGGGATGCAGAGCAAAGTTTGAGAGGATTTTAAAGAAACTGTACTGTCACATTCTGTACTTAAACTTCATGGGTGCCAAAAATGGTGAGTAGGACTGTACATATATATCCTATATACATACACTAATGCTCCATATACACTGATTGTTTCGATGCAAAAAACTGTGATGCACTGTATATTCTGATACCTCTCTAGCTGATCTGAACCTTGCAGTTAAATAAGATCTGCCCAATTCATTGTCTGTAATCACACAGATCGATCTTGCCAAACTCTTGTCAGCAGCCCAAGGCAGCACTGCTCTATCAAAAGCCTTTCAAGCAGGAAGCTTTAGGAGCTCTGAAGACGACAGCAGGAAGTGACTACTCATACAGAGATGAGTATAGATTCAAACAGCTACAGCCCCTCATTTCTTTATTAAATGAAAAATAGACTGAACACTGGAAGCATATCTTAATGGAAAAGATATTTTCGCTCCATGTCCAACATTGTAGTGTGATAACTTGTTCTTTGAAGTGACTTTTTCTGTATTTTATACTGTTTTTTTTACCCTATTTTATAGGGCGCCTCTATAACATTATCTGATGGGCCCATAATGAATGTAACTGATGAAACAATCATTCAAAAACCTGCTGGATTTGCTTTAGAAAGGCTCTGCCCATTCTCAGTCACTTTCAATGAGCTCTGATGGACTCGTCTTTTAGGTGTTTCATGCTCAGCATAACCAGCATTGACTTCTTCACCACCATTCCTTCCCTGGACCACTTTTGATAGATGCTGACCACTGCACACTGGCAACACCACACAAGAGCTGCAGTCTTGGAGATGCTCTGACCCAGTCATCTAGCCTTCTCAATTCAGCTCTTGTCAAACTCACTTAAATCCCTACTTTTGCCAATTTGAACAGCTTTGAGGACAAAATGTTCACTTGCTGACTAACATATCCCACCCACTCCCAGGTGCCACGATGAAGAGATAATAAGATATTTACTTTGGCTGTCAGTGGTCATAATGTCATGCCTGATCAGAGTATTTGAATGTTACTGAGGGTTTTGCAAGAAGACGGGGGTGTTTAAATCTTTTCGACTGTACCTTGGCTGTTTCACTCTGATAAAGGCATGTCACAATGCTGGTCCTTTTCCACTTCAGCAAATTACCTGAAATGTTTCCCGTGCTTCAGATTTTTCCCTGTGTGAATAAGTCCATTAAATCATCTTGTAAACCTTTTCTGAGGGCATTGACCTCTGCCTGTGGAGGGGCTGAAGCACTCCTGTTTTGAAGACAGTTTAGTTTTAATACAGAAATAAACAGAAAAACTCGTCCATGAAGCAGCAACGCAGCAGTGTAATTGCCAGGTGTCCTGAAACAGCAGGCACAAATGAACCTCCTCCATATTTATATTTCCCATCCGTTCATGTTTCTCAGCAGAAAGAAGAGTGATTAGCACACTGATCAAGTCAATCCACCTGCCAACTTATTTTAAGTTACATACCATGCTGCTAGCTTTAGCGTTTCTCTCATTAAAAAATGTAAAATGTAATGGTTCCAGATGTTGTACATTAATGTATTCAGTAATTTTTTCATGCTTTTTGGATTTCAAAGAGTCCTGATGACTTTATGGAGATACTTCAGAGGTAAGGGGCCCAGCAGAAAGCAAAATAAACAAACCTGGAAGGCTTTTTCCTGGTGCCTGATTCAGACCAGCTTTAGGAGCACTTGGGGTCATTGCTTTTTTTTAAAACCACAGGCCTCAGATAACCAGAGCCACATGCGGACCTTGGGGCACAGTCTAGCCACCAAAATCAGCAGTGTTAACAACCCACAGCATTAGCCTCGAC